>JASJOG010000393.1:0-211942 GCA_030142905.1 Heliopora coerulea
AAGAGTTAAAGAGGGCAATTTTTTCACAAAGTTTTTCCAAAGTAGCCTTATGGATATCAAGTACAAACCAATTCATTCGTCCATTTTCATGATCTAGTTTAGAACTTTTTTATCCTATTAGTTGCTATGAAGTACGTCTATCTTCTCAAAGCAGCCTGCAAGTCATCTACGGGGTCTGTCCGTTTGATGTGATCACGTGCTTATCCATAAACGTAATCCCTGGAACCAAGGTTGGATGCCGAAATATCCCCAGCCTTTGCACTTATTTAGAAAGGATAAAACGCAGATGCTGATTTGTGGATTGGCTGATTTGAATATAAAACGCGGATTTGGGTACAAAATGCGGATTTGGGGATAAAACATCAAATCAGTCAACCTACTGGCTTGCTCTACATAAACACAACAACGCTGCAGTTAGTGTAATCGAGTTAAAACCAGGTTTATACAGTGCCCTAGGAGTGGAACCGAATTAATTATTCTTAATAAGATTTTTTTCTATTTCTTATCCAAAGGTTCCGTATAAAAATCATTATTGAGAAGGAATGTCAGATAAACAACTGATGCTTTTGCACGTGAGGGATATGTGTGGTTTTGTTAACAACAAACACGCTTGTTTACCACCATGATAAACAAACCTGCACTTCTGAACATATGTAAGCAATAAATCTAATTTAAAATATTGTTAATCGTTGATTTAAAAAAAAACAACCGCACGAGAGTAACACACAATGCGAAACTTCTGGACAAGAAACAGTTGAAAAAAATAGTATTAAAAACGATCAGTTCCGTA
Source organism: Heliopora coerulea (assembly GCA_030142905.1). Lineage (NCBI taxonomy): Eukaryota > Metazoa > Cnidaria > Anthozoa > Scleralcyonacea > Helioporidae > Heliopora > Heliopora coerulea. Next base: position 791 of record JASJOG010000393.1, read on the forward strand.
TCCCTCCTTGCGTGCTGTATAAACCTGGATTTAAAGTAATATTTGACTGTTTCGGAGAGAACCGACAATGACTGTTTGATTTCGTTAACCACAGCGTCCCTGTCTAAATGTAGAGCTGGCTAGCAAGTTCACTGTCATTTTATGCCTAAATTCGCGTTTTATCCCACAAACTGGAAATCTGCACCTGCGTTTTATCCCAATCCGAAAGAAAGATAACTTGAACTCCCAAAAATGTCTAAGTTGAATGCTCTAGAATTGAATACAAAGTGTACATCATGCAACTATATCTCGGATTTGGATTTATTAAACATATAAAATCGCATAACTCTACCAAATACGTTCAAGTAAGATATTCATATTTGTAAGTTGTTAGATGACCAATGTTTTGAATAGAAAAAGCTTTACGACCGAATACATCCTGTAGTATACGTTTTATTGTATAAACTTTCAAACGAAAAATTATACTTTTTTTTACATAAGAAAATCCATTGTTCTGCCATTTACCTATCGTAAAATACTTATTGATTGTTCTACGTTAGAAATATTTGGACGATCATCCGAACAGACACTTCTACATGAACGGTATAGAGTGGATAACAGTCGATCTTTTAACGTATGACTGACTAATTTCATTACATAGCCAAAAGAGTAAACATCAGAAGAAGATGTTTGCGTTCCTCCGCCGTTTCTCAACTCGACTGCCAGGTGTGGGTATTTTTCGTCGTAATATTTTTTTTCTTTTCCATCAAATATGGGGTAAGTCTTTCCTTCATTGGCCGCTGTTGTTTTTCCAAAGTCAACCAAAACTCCACTAAAAGAATTGCTTTCCTCTTCAATAACGGTATTGTTGGATTTTATATCGTTGTGTATTATGTTATGATGATGAACATATTTTATTGCCATAGCAATACAGTGTAGAATATTGATCCAGTGAGGTCTTATGAATGATCCAAGCAATCCACGGGTAAGTGCATCGTGCATTGTTGTTGAAGGACCCTTACCAATGCTGTGGAAAGTTGTAACAACCATAAATGGGAGTGTTTCAAAACAAACACCGACAAGCAGGGGAAGGTTTGGATGACGCAACGTGCTTAGAATTCTTGCTTCTTTGGCGATCTCGTCCTTGTTTTGATGCTTGAACTGCTTTATTGCAACATTTAATGAACCATATTTGCTCCGACTACAAACACCAAACGTACCTTCCCCAACTTTTTCAACGACAGAAAGATCTGTCCTATTCAAGTGAGGCAAGTGATCACGCAATGAATTTGAATTTTGATTGCTCTCTCCCTTTTTCCAACGATAATGAAAGTACACAGCATGCTTGTAGAAGCGATTTCTTTTGTCGTTAAGCTGGCGAATTGTTTTTTCTTGATCTGCTGGATTAGGGAGTTCATTCACAACAATCCTTTCATTACTATTAGCGCACGATGTTTCACTGGCAAAGGTGTGTTCGGGTTCCTCTTGTTGGTTTGTAGGCACTCTTGCTTTTATCTTTGCTGCCGCCTTTTTAGCTTTTCTACGGGCAGTAGTATTTCTTCATCTGCTCTTCAACGAACGAGGGAAATGGGTCTTTTTTCCGTTGTCTTCTATTCCTTAGTTGGCCAGTAATATCTTAGTAATTTAACTTAACTTTTAAACACGTACTGGACAGTACAGTTTAAATGCAACTTCATCTACACAACATGTTTTTCATATTTGATTACTTACTCCGGATGCAGCGCAATTGGCAACAATCAGCACCCTACACCTCTCAACCCCCGTAGGGGTAGAAGGTGGTCATGATTTGAGCAACAGACTATGTTTAACTTTACAACAACTGTCTCTTTCCCTCTAAAGTAACAAAACTAGTACACTCTAAACATCATTTGATCAATGCTTAACCTAATAAATAGTTATCTCGGGCCAAAGCTGTCACGAAACACTGACATTAACCATTACAAAATGTTCCTTTTCAAAGTTGTGTTTTTCAAGATTGCAGTTCCTGTCGGTTGTTACTGACCATCTTGCTTGACATCCGACAGATGCGTAATGTAATTTAGGGGCTCAAGCACACCAGTTGGGTATAAGTACTCGCAGAGACAACGAGAACATATTTCATACTTGGATTTTGCAGTCAACAGAAGTATTTGACATTATGTCTGATCAGTCCGATTATGAACTCGAAAGTTTTGACAATGAGGTCGAAACTGCGAATTCTAGTGCTTCATCGCTTGAAGGCCGAACAGATGGTTGCACAACGGAAACCATTACCGAAATGAGCAGAATTCTTCAAGGCATACTCAAAGAACAAATGGAGACAAACAGAGTAAGTTAACACAAGTGATTATGTTAACATATAGTGTATAAGTGTATTTCGCAGCTTACGTGATTTATACAATTTAGAGGTTGGACGCGCAAAAAGAAGCACATGACCAGCTGTGTGCTTCAATGCAAGTTATGTCTGGAGCAATGGACACTTTGACGCGGAGAATTCTCGATTTTGAAAATGGAAGAATAGGATCAACCCACCAAAAACAAAAGAGAAAGGTTGACGTGGATATCAAGGTTTGTGGAGCTATACAGAATTACGGGAGTTTTTTTCCGTTCATGATTTATAACTGTAAGTTAAATTTTAGATGTAACGCGAACCTTCAGTACAGAATAAGAAGGTTACGAACAATCCTCTTACTCCGAACAAGAAAAGAAAGATGTGTATGGGGAGCAGGAGAAAAAGAGTGAGAATTTTATATTCCTTTCTTCTCACATTTTATCAAATAGCAATCAACAAGCTCTTTGAAATTTTTTATGCCTATCCTAATATAACCACATATCATTGGTGAACCAGTTTTTGAATGGAACTATTTATTTATTTATTTACTTATTTATTTATATATTTCATTAGTTGTTGGAACGAAGAAGAAATGAGGCAACTGAAGAGGAATTTTAGCGATATGGAAAGGTGCTGGAAATTGGCTATATGTCGGAAGATGAAGACCATGAAGATGGCAACGGTTGGTGTCATCTGAAGCTGGAATGGAGGGCAGATGAAATAACGAAATTTTTCAATACTCTTGATCGCAGAATAATGGAAAAGAAAAAACTGCACATGTCTGAGCATACCAAACGAAAATTAGTTGGAACATTATCGAAGAAAGCACCTAGGGATGCCCCACAATGGGCACTTAAGCCTAGAGATGATAACCAGAATCGTGGTGTAAGGCATTTAATTTAAGAAGCAAGAAATGAAAGAACGCCAAATAGCAGAAGAGGTCGCGGCAGAGTTCGAATGCGTGGAGGAAACAATACACTCCTTACTAGTAACTCAAACAGAACTCAAAGAAGTCAGCAGCTACGTTGCACCGCTCGCAGAGAAATAAACTTGTCTCATTCGGACGTTCTAGATTCAGTAATGGATTAGAAGCATTTACCGAAACCAGTCATTCATTAGCATCAACATTTAGGAATGTGTTTTGACGAACTGATTATGAAGAGAGCTTTAATTATGGAAGGAATGTGATAATCAGTGAAAAGATATTCGATAATTAATGTTTGCAGAGGCACCCCATTCATGAATATTAAGATAAAATTGTAAAGTTATTGGTCCGGAACCTAGTTAACTATCTTGCTCGTCATACACATAAAGCAGTCAATCACAACAGGGTCAATTTTCATAACAAGGACTTATTTGCAATACTACTACAATTTTGATGCAATTCTCAAATAACCAGCTTCTCTCTTAAACATACAACAAAACCTTTGAAAAGTTGCTATTTATTGTAAGGGGCTTTAAGACTTTCTAGTTTTCACATCGTTATTCGAATACAATTATCTCGGCTGCCTAGACAGTACATAAATGCAAACGAGTTAATATTAATTGGTCAATATTCAGAGAAATCTATAAAATTGAGTGAAGTTCCCTATATTTATGTTGTATATTTCTTTGGTTATATAAATATGAATAACAATGCAAGTACTTGGAAGCAAAACTTTTTTGCTTTAACATTTGTAGCTGTCTCACCGGTTTATACTCTATAAAAACAACTTATTTTTGCCCATGCAAACCTAACCTTACTGAATTTCAACTGTTTGATGCCAAGTTTATTTTTCTCTTTAGTTTACTAATTGTTATATGTATTAGGATATAATTATAGAAAGTTCATTTTGCCTTAAGTCTATGTGAACCATTGTAGCCAAGGCAAAATGCCAGCATTCACCCAGGCTTTGTTGTTTGGAAAGTAACTGAACTTACACTGACGTTTTTTGTCCTTCAAATTCTTAAAACACCCCGGCTTTTCAGATTTTCCAATTACAATAGGACCTTCCTTTCCCCCAGTGGCGTTAACAAAAAATGCCCATGTATTACGCTGCTTAGCTTTTTTGCCACCACTACATCTTTTCCCGCTTTCACCAAGGCTCTTTTCGGGAAGACCGTGCCAAAAGCACACAGTTTTGTCCACGTTCCAAATGTCTTCTTTCTTCTGTCCTCTGGTAGTTTCTCGCGCCTTCTCGCTCCAGCTTTCCACTGTCTCTGATCTAACATCGTTTTCTTCTCCTGTGACTATCATACTGCATACGTTGTGCTGTTTCTAGAAATTTTCCAGCCAGCCATTTGTTGCGGTAAAACCTTTGATTTGCAATCTTTCTGCGATTATTAGGGCCTCTTCTTGAAGCATTGTTCCTGATATTGGTATGTTCGACTTTCTACACATATTGTACCATTCCCATACTGCTTCCTTTACATCGGTGTACAGGTAATTAGCTGTGCGTCGTCGCTTTTGCTGACTTCTTTCATCACTGCTTTCGTGCAAAGCAAGAATGGATGCCTTGTTTTTCAATATGGTTTGGATCTGCGTCCTTCCTGTTTTGAAATGTTCAGCAATCTTTCTGGCTCCGAGGATGGGGTGTCGTTCAGCATAGTTGATAACGGCAACTTTTCCAGACAGATCAAGGCAATTACACTTGGTGTTTAAGTCTGAAGCATGACTGGCACTGAACGAATCATTCTTTTGTTTTCTTTTGATGCCTTTATTTTCTTCAGGAGTAATATTCATGGATTCATCATGTGCATTTTTTCGAGTAAATACGGTATGAATAATAAAAGAATAAAACATAAAACAACTACGGTATTATGTATATATGTATGAAAATTATGAATAGAAATAATTGTGAAATAAGAATCGCTGGGGCGAAGAGCAGCACCAAAGAATAAAGTTAGTGATAGTATGGTTTTCTTAAAAGAAAGGAATATTGTGCTAGACGTTGCGTTGAGTTATTTTCGTCATCTTAGGTGCCAATAGTAACAATTAGTGCCAATAGTAACAATTAGGTTGCATGTTTATAGACTGGAAGATTTGCTTTCACTTAATATAGACTCCATTTGTGTAAACCATGGTCGATTTCCTGGCAATTACTCAAAGGTTTTATTACAATTTTTATCGAACATACTTGAATTCACTTGCGATTTTCTCAAGAAATCTAACCTAAAACGTCTTTCAGGCAACACCAAACAGGCTTTCTTCATTACTTCTCTTGGGAAAAACCATGTAAAGGCAAAAAGGGAATACCGACAAATAAAACACGACAAGTAGTTTCCAGCTGTGCATTGGTCAGTGGAACATTAATAACTTTGACCAGCGTACATATGAAAGAAAAACTGACCACAGATTTGCAAACAAATGGGAGAGGCAAGCATGTCAACAGTCATTACTCTATGGCCACATCTCTTCCAGTTTAAATCTGGGGATAGATAATGTATCCACAGAGTTACCACTTCTGCAGTGCTTGTCCTCTTCCATTATAGTAACATTCTGTAGTCGATTTTGTTTAACAGTTAAAGAAATAAAATTACGTTCAAAATAGTTTGTGTTTATCTCAAGCAGGTAAAAAGTTAAAACCGAGAACAATCGACTAGTTGATCTGTTGTATTTTCTTTAGACATCATGTCGAATTGTTCAAATGAAACAAGTTCAGATGACAGTTGAGGATGCCAAACGTGTATTCGGTGATCAGTTTGAGAAAGAAGCCTGTCACCAAGGTACCAACTGAACAAGCGCATTTCCTTAGCCCCCTTCATCAATTTATTAGGGCTATGGCCAAAGAATTATTAGCCATAGAATGCGAGCTCCAATGTGTTGCCACAGATCCAAATGGAACAACCCGCATAGGGGTCGTTGTTTGCCCCTATAAATCCGCCACTTTGTGCGAAAGGAACTTTCCTCCAGGACTATATCCACAGAAAAACAAACTGTTCTATTCGGTAATGTTAATAATTTCTTTCTCTTTTTGGTGGTACTGTAACGTATCGAAGAAAATACATTTATGAAACTGAAAGGGCAATTTTTTTACTTCAAAGGAAAACAATTATAACAGTTGAGCCTAATTTTCAAACTGTATCGTGCAGTAGTCAATCACCACAGGTCAATCCGATACGGCGGTTTATAAGTGCAAAAGAGTTCAATTTGAGTTCAAGAACCAGAAAAGGCCGAGATCTCTTGCGTAACAAGTTAACAGCCGGCGTTTTTGGTGATGTGAACGAAGAAAGCTCGCACTCAGCGAGCTCAGAGGGCAGTTCAGGAGACGAGGATGAGTTCGAGATTCAGCCACAAATAAACGACAGTTGCGCCCTGTTAGACCCTTCTTCGACTGCCGACAACATTCACTTTTTCATCCACGAGGCTGGGTTTTTGCATTCTAAACTATCTGCTCGTATTCTAAGTTACAAAACAATTCTCCATGCCTGCTGAAAAACGGTCGTTTTCCGATCAAAACGTGAACATTTTTGACCAGAAAACAACTTTAGGGCGCATCGTAATTATTGTCTAAGTATTTTGTTTTCAATTTAGTATCGTTATTATTATAATCATCATCGTTATTTGCCTTTTTCACTTCTTTTTTTCTTTTCCCTTTTTCCCCCCTTCCCACAAATCTGCAGAGTACTTAACCGATGAGTAAACAAATAATCTTTGAACAACGGTAAAGTATTGAATAAGATGTTCCGAATGCTTAACATAATGGGATTTAAATGTCATGAGCACGAAAGCGTTTATCATTCTGATGGGACAAATGATTTGTTCTCTTTCTTTCTCTTACTGGTTTGACCATCTCTCCCTTTGGTCGGATGTCCAGTTGCATTCTGGCGTGTGAAGTAACCAGTTGATGAGAGCTTACATTCGTTCCGGGAATGCATCGGGCGTTTGACGCACCCCACGAAGCCAATAACTCCACAAGCCACCGTAGTTGACAAAGACTTCTGCTTGTCGCGTGGGCTGTAGGTCGCGTTTCGCCACAAGAACCAGTTGACCTGCGATGCATTTGTATTCAGCGTTGCAATAGCTGTCGAGATCGTCCTCGATTCTTTTCCAATCGCTTTCGGTCACTTCGGGCATGTGGCTTGCAGACATTCGTTTCATGGACTCCAAGGCCTCTTGAACATGCGGCTGATTAGCAAACCTTCCCAAGTTGTTGCCCGTCTCTAACTCGGCGTCGTACCATGCATTCAGCCTGGGAACGTCCATGGCGTAGAAACGAGAACTCCCGGTGTCGTTGATTTCGGGATGGAAGGATGAGGCTTCAAAAACAGTCCGTTTCCGGCACCGTCGATGGTACTCCTGGCCTTAAAACAAAGACTTTCGAAATGCATGAGGATAGGGACGATTTTAAAGTAAAAATTGTCGCCCTCCTGGCTTTCTTGCCATTCGTCATACTCGTCGTTCTCGACTGGTACATTTTGTTCGAGATGTCTTCACCAGATTTCTGGTTGGCTCAGTACGTTTAAAATCGGTCGGTACTCCTTATAAATATCTAGAATCCTGTCCCATTCGTTTCGGATTTCCCACGGCCTGAATGGATAGGTGAACAGTTCTTCGGGAAGGTTGAAGATTCCGCGTTGGTCAGCGATAGCTTTGCGCAGTCGATACCTTCGTGAATCCCTGTCGTGTAAAGGGAAAGAGTGTAACCGTGGAGTGCCAGCGTTTCGGCGAGATTTCCAAGATTGCCGACGGTGTCTTCACACCAGATGTTCATTAGTCTCCTCCCGTTGACGTCGAGCAGCGTGGCCAACTCTCGATTAGCATTTCTTTTTTATTTATTTATTTATTATTTATTTATTCTTATTTATACACGGTAACTAATCAACCAATAATAAAATATATTTACAGGGAAAAATGTTCAGTTGTTTTTCATTAGGCCGTGTTGCACACATAATAAATTAAAAAGAGAAAATAAGAAATAAGGATATTTACATCAGAGCTTTTAAATGGTAATACTAAAAATAAAAAGCCAAACTATTTACAATTAAAAATACTAAAATTCAAAGCTATTTACAATTAAAAATACTAAATTTCAAAGGTCATAAATTTTGTCCTCTAATGATTGGGCATTCCAGATGACAGCGGCTCTATACTTAAAGCTTTTTTTCATTGCATTAATATTTGGTTTAGGTAACAAAAGCATGTTATCATTACTTCTCAGGTCATAACAATCCCGCCTTGCTTTTGAAAATAGGTGACTTAGATTATCTAAGTTTGATCTGCCCAAAATTATCTTTTGCACAAAGGACAACATTTGTTCGTCCCTTCGCGACTGTAAATCTTTCCACCCAAGTTTTAGTCGTGTGCTTGTTGCGGACATATGATATCTGTCACCACTTATTATTCGACCAGCTTTATTTTGAAGCTTTTGTAAGCGGTCTTTTAAACTATTTAAGCAATTATCCCAAACCAAAGAACAGTAATCAAAATGTGGTAACACTAACGTTTTATACAACCGTTCTAGGCTTTCATTACTGATGACATTTTTAACTCGTCTCATCATTCCTATTGCTCTCGAAATCTTTTTACAAGTGGCTTTAATATGATTTTTCCAGGTGATATTTTCGTCGATCAAAACGCCGAGTGTTTTTGTCCCTTTTACACGTGAGATTTTTTGAGAACCAATTGAACTTTTGGGATCCGTTGATATATGAGTTAGCCTATACCTAAAGCCAATTGACATGTACTCCGTTTTACTGACATTCAAAGACAATCTATTTGCAAGCAACCACTGATGTAAGTTATCCAACTCATTATTTAATTTACGTTGGATATCTTCCACAGACGGTCCAGATGTCGTTACATTGGTATCGTCTGCAAACAGAACCGGGATAGAATTGCTTAAACAGTTTGGTAAGTCATTTACATAAATAATACCATGATCACCTCGGTTTCTATTGTTCTCAGCAGGCGTTTAAATCACTAAATACCCCTTCAAGCGGGCAATTTATAATTCGCCCGCTCACGACCGGGCGAATTATAATTCGCCCGCTTCTGTACGCATGGCCAAACATGCAAGCAATCATTACGCACAACAACAAAACACTCTTATTTAGCCATAGTTAAACTGAACAACAATAAACATTGTTAATACAAAAAAAATTATTTACTTGTATTGATGTGTATATGTACTTCTCCATGTACAGTAGCACCTTGCAGCATGCCGCTTAAATCTACGTTCGAATGTAGGCTTTTCTCATACTCCACAAATCGAACAACAACGTATGTAAAATCTACCTCATATTTATACACGCCAGTATGCTCACTCAATGTTTTTGTTCTCATATGACTTTTAAACAATACATAAAAGCTAATTATAAACTACGTCGCCCTCGGTTATCATACTATTACAAACTAATAGCATGACATGTCGAGAAATTAGTGATTAAATACCCCCTCAGGCTCGGGAGGTTTGTGAAATTCCCTCGGGCTGCGCCCTCTGGCTTTCCACAAACCTCCCTCGCCTTCGGGGCATTTAATCACTAATTTCCTTCTTGTCATGCTATTACTTATAAGTATAAATAATAATGGACCCAGATTAGATCCCTGTGGCAGACCGGTCTTTATATCTTTTTTCGAAGAAGTTGTCCTTGCAACTTTACATACTTGTGTACGGTCACTCAGGTATGAAATGAACCAACGCAGACTATTTCCTTTAATACCATACAACTCTAATTTCTTTATTAAGATCTCGTGGTCTACAGAATCAAAGGCCTTCTTTAAGTCGAGGAAAATTACCCCATTTATTAGACCTTAGTCCATGTTGACAAGCCAAGTGTTGGTTGTGTTTAATAAAGATGTGCTAGTCGAGTTACCTTTTCTAAAACCCGACTGGAAAGGAGTTAAAAGTTCGCTTAATGTTTTTTGTTAACATAGAAGTTCCTTTCTTGCCTAAGTGAATACCAGAACCATTTAAGGTATCTACGGTTATATTATCACTTTTGATATAATGGGCACTAGATTCTTTACAGAATTTTTCTATCATGATATTAACTTTGAAAACCATACCTTCTCTATCGTCTCGTCTCTTAATCAAAAAGGAGATGGAGATATTTGATTCTGGGCATAGTTCCATTGCCTTGCGAGTGAGTGACTTAATTCCAGTACAAACTTCGCTTGCAGATTTCCCTTTGATATCATTTGTTCCAACATGGATAATTATGTTTTCCGGTGATTTTGAGAGTGGTGGAACAATATAGTGGTGCATATCATCTGATGTGGCTCCACGGAAACATTTTACATTGACTCTTTGTTTCGTTGATTTACTTAATAAGTCACTCCTAAGATCTTTGATAAGAGAGTCGCCCAATACTAATGTTTCTTGTGTACTTCTGGATGAACCATCAACTCGCCGAGCGTTGTCGGTTTCGTCATATTTTGCAGTTTGAACAGCTATAGATCTTTTATGCAAATTAAGATTTTTGTTTACTCCATGACGTTCTTTGTAAAAAGGAGATTTTCTTTTTGAAGAAATAGGTTTGTCACCAGGGTTTTTTGTAGTTACGTCTCCCTCGGGATCACTTACTTGATTGAAGCTGTTTGATGTTAGTAATGGTGGTGGTGTTGAATTTTTGCTAGTCTTTGCCGTTTCCTTTGGCTTTTGCCATGTCGTTGAGGATTTGTTTTCTGAGTTGAGAATGCTGTCGATAAATCTTGCTTGAGTATCTGGATTGCAGTCCTCAAAGAGTCTCGTTCCTTGATGACATCATCTAGATACTGGTTGTTTTCCTTTCTTTTCTTTTGCAAAGTAGCAGCAGATTTGTTACGGCTGAATGATTCTCTTCGTTTTTTTTCTATAGCTATTCAGTTAACTCTGAGATGACAACTCTGAAGATGTTGGAACTTGATACGAAGGACGTTGCAGGACTTCAGTTTTTTCGTCACTATTAAGTCTGTCTTGGCTTCTTTCTAGTCGGGACGAGCTTTGGCTGTCGGTCAATTTTGATTGAAAGCATTCAACTTGCTTGCAGAGAAGGTTATTTTCCCTTTTCAACGACTCGCACTGACACGGTTTTTGATCTAGTGCATTAATCTTTGCCCATACCAAAGACAGTGTAAACTTAACTTCGGCCACATCGATCGAAAGCTTTCTGCAATCAGTACATACAATATTATCTTCTTCATCGCAAGTTTCAGGCAGGTTCTGCACATGTATGTTCGCTTCGGGCAAGGTTGGCACATGTGTGTTCAATTCGTCACTCTCATCTTGAGACTCAACCTCGGAGTTCAGTTCGATATTGTTCGCGGTCTTTGCCATTGATAACAATTCAGTTTTAATTCTTTTTACGTTCTCTCCGACTCCGTTGATATTCAAGGATTTCCTGTCGCTATACCATCGGATTGAGATCTCCTTCGTTTGAAGCAGCTTGCATTTGCCTCCAGGTGACGACCATTTACCTTGGGGGTTAAGATTCTTGCTTAAAAATTCTTTAAGAGACTCAAACTTACCAAACCACTTTATCTTGTCTTTGCTTGCACAAAGCAACTGTTGCGTGAGGTCATTCGAACTGTTACATGAAACTACATTAGCACTAGAGAACTCATTCGATCCTCCTGCCGTACTCAGAGTTTATCAATTCCGATGGATTGCGCTTTCGAAGGAATAAACATAAAGGAAACATAAACGGCATAAAAATAAAGGAAACCATTTAGGGACAACTTTCGCCCGACAAACTGTATATTTTGGTTTCCAAGAGATCCTTACTATCTTAAAAAGACAAATATCACTTGGTCCAATAGTATAAATTGTATCCTTTCCCAGGCAAATATGAAAAAAAGAAAACAGCAGCAGATTAAACAGTTAAATCGGCACTTCAAAAATAAAAAAATATCGATTTTTTTAGTGGAGGACCACCTTATCAATTAATATATCAACCTGGAACAATTTATACGTTCTACGAAAGTCGTATACCGACTTTTAGGGGGAAAAAATAAAATTTCCCGCATATGCACTTTAAAGCATTCCTGGGAAGCAAGGATGATGATTTCCTTTCTCGTAGAAAAAGAAATTTTTATAACAATGCGCGACATGGTAAAACTGTTCAGAAATTGTATTTCGATCATTCAATTAAAAAAGCTTATTTCATGATTGACGGCATTTTCTTTGATATTCATAATCCTTTATTTAATTTACACACTTATTAAACAATCGAGTGACTGATAACCCAGGGAGTGAATTTGATATTCAGCGGGGAAGAGAGGGACTGATGTATTATGTATAATGCTGTATTATAAATTAGAGGGATGTATGGTGAGCTTCCCGAGGATGTATATGTAAACATCTCTAGGAAATAATATACATCCTTTGAATTTATAATTCGAAACCTTATTAACTTTACTGAACTCACTTCGACTAAATCTATAATTCCTCCGCACACAATTTATGATTTTAAGGTTACACACAGTATCTCTAACAGTTTCAACATTTTCCCTCCAGAAGACATGTGAAAATCCTTCGAAACGAAAAATGTACACTTCTCAAAAACGGGAATATTCCCTTAATACTATAAGTTTGATAAGGTTTCTTAATCTCACAGAAATCACTTCTTCCTATATCGATCGGTAAATCTTTTTTATTTTAACGGATTAAAATTACACATTCCGTACGCCTGCCAATGCAGTCCAACAACGAACATCCCAAGCAAACTTGATTTTAGTATTTGCAGTAATCCTCGACACCTTCCATTTCTTCGGCTCTTCGTCGGTCACAAATGAAATGTTTCTCCCATCCTTCAAATTACTTATTGACGAATTCGCATCTTTTCCTTTCATTAATTAATGAGTCGTCGTTTGCAATTCTGCAGAAACGGCTTTCATTTGAATGAAATTCAGAGCGAATATTTTGCTCCGAAAACACGACGTGATGAACTTTTTAATTGATAGCTCTCCTTATTTGCGACTCGACCAAATGCAAGTAACTCAGATCATTTGTAAGACACCCCCCCCAGTAAAACAAATGCATTGGTATTAAAACTCACTATTTGTAAAATTCTTTTATCAAACACATTAATCTTTTGTGAAATGTTAACCAACCATTTTATTTAAGTCCAATGTTTATGTATTCACATGTCAAAAACATGTTTTCGCAACGTCGGCTTTACGCCTGATACAGCCCTCGGGATGTATCTAGCGTAAAGCCGACGTTCTCGGGCATTAACTCTTAGTTATTGTTGACAATGACGGTTTTATAGTCCTATAAAAGTTGGATAACAAATGCAATTACATTTCACGGGTAGTTGGGCCGACGTCTCTATGACTCAGGATCAGGCATGTCCCTAGTAAAACTAACCAGTTTCTTACTTAATATGATCACCAGAACGCAAGACCTGCTTTTCTTATCACCAGCAATATCCATCAAGGTTACTTTAAGGGTGTAGGTTCCATCGTGAGTACGACTTGCATTTTGAAATGCAAGTGTTGCTCAGTCTATGATCCCAAACGTTGGATCAAATATTACTGGAGCTGAAGCCCCAACATCTTGAGCAGCCAACGTGTTAATTTGAGTTGACCCTGACCTTAGAAAATCCCATTGAATAAAAGCAATTTCAGACCATGGTAATTTTATTTCCCATTGCAGTTTAACTGATGAACCATGAGGCCAATATGTTGTATTATGATCAGGAAACCAGATCAGTGCTAAGAGAAGGAAAAAAAAAACAAACAAAAATATAAACAAGGAAAACAACAGAAATTTGTCATCTCAGCAGATTTTTTACCTAAAAGGAGAACGGAGGTCAAGATAATCTCGTTCTTTACCAGTGATGCAAAGAATACTTTCCGACTGGCTATATGCAATAATTGTAGCCAGGCGCGTAGCCAGAAATTTTTCTTGGCAAGAGAGGGTGGTTTCAATGTCGACTGACTTTTGACGTTGGAAATTTTCAACACTCCCAAAGATGTACTGCCTTCTTCTATGCTAGTTTATCACATAAGAGAGTTACCTGAGCGTCATGGTAATGGAGAGTTAGGATAACGATCGTGCCTTTTAAAGCCTTTCGTTTGTGTATTTTACTTCTATTTACAAATTTTCTTTTTATTTACAAGAAGACTCGAATAGAAGATGACTTCAAAATTTTCGCTTCACTCCAGCTATTTGTTAAACTAAGCTTGATTTTGAGGGTTCCAGCCTCCAGGTATTTCATCGCATTTCAAAAAGCAGGGCCTAATTTGAATTTCCCTTAATTAGACTAGAACGATCGGGATTAATTTCCGTATTTCGTATTCAGTATGTTAATGGACAAAAAATTCCAGAATGCGGTATAAAATGTTCGTGTAGTTTAAAAGTATCCAATCTAGGACTATTAAAACAGAATCAGGCGCATGAGTCTCCTGGGGACGTTGGCAGGCAAATGCAATAGACAGTAACACCATCAAACACCACTAGAGAGAATGTTTCGCTTCGGAAAGAGAATGGTAATTTTGGTAACGCTTTCTCCTTAAAAACGTCAGTAATAATGCTCAATAAATTGTAAGCAATATAGAGCGTAAAAGAATCACAATCAACTGGTTTTGGTGCTAACTATACTCAATAGCCAGCAAACGCTCTTGTCCGATAATCGACATTTGTCAGCGATTAACATTAGTTCAATATCCTGTTGACAACTGACTAAACATTCACATCCTCACTTCAGCACTTCAGAAAATACGTTTCGACAATATATCGGGACACCAGACGAGTGGTTTAATACTGGTCACTGTGGTCAGATTGTGATACTGTCTTAAGACTCATTATGGAGCGGGAAACTCAAGGCCGTTCCAGCCCTGGAGGGTTCAACCCCCCAAACTCCCCCCGGCTACGCCACTGTTTGTCGCAACGTAACTTTTAGGGTACAGGAATCATTTGCCGTATTTCTTTCAAATTTTAGTATAAACAAACCATTTTATTTGACAAATCCGCGAATTTCATAGACTATCCAACGTCAATTTCATGGACTAAAAAAAGCAACTTGATTACCCCTCAAGATTATCTTCTATCACAAATTGACCAATCAAATTGACAGAATTTATGATAAATTGCATAATCCGTCTTCATTTTTCATAAGCGACAGCCGACTCGGGTTTCACCCTCGATGACCAACCGTTCAAGGAAAAGTAAAGTTGTCTAGTTGTTATTTATAAACTTAAGTGGAGGTTAAGGAGAAAGGAAAAATGGCTGTGGGGACACGAGCCGATGGGAATGTGCTAAAATCAAGACTACCGACTCCAACTGAGTAAAAAACACTTCCAAATTTCACCACTTATTAGTCTGTAATTAAGTGGGAAGTACAATTTGTACGGTTACTTTGGAAAGGAATTGCTTGGTTATCAATTAACTTTCAAAATATGACGAATTTTGTAATGATATATCCTCCAGTGATGTACAGGGTTGCGCACTAATCACGTATCACAATTTATGCAAACGTTACTCGCGCGGCGACGTGCAATCTCCCATACCTAACTGAACATTTTAAAGAAACTGAAGATCTTTACCTTCTAGATGAACTGGATATAAAACCAGTAGCTGCAACACACCAAATATGCTGAAGGTTACAATCATCTTAACCAACACACGGCCACAGAATACACTGTAAAAAAAATAAATTTATCAGTCACGCCGACTAAATTGATTCATAGCCTACCAAAATAACTGAATTATACACATCTCTTTTGAACGCATCTCGTAACACGCTGGTACAAATCCCCGGAGCGCCTTCTTCATGATTTCCATTTGGACCAGGTTACGCAAGTTCCTTGTTTGTATTCGTAGTTAAAAGCGTAAAACATTTTACACGGATTCATTGGAAGTTTTAGCAGATTGGGGGTGTCAACAGCATTAAAAAAATTAGCCCACGTTTTATGGGCGTCGATCCACACGCAGAAGTGCGAGGAAACAGGTACGGTCAGGCCACTATGAGCTCCGCCAAAGGAGAAGTGTAAACCTTCTAAGCGAGGTCTGGAGCAAAAGTTTTAAAATATAGAAATGCATTCGTGAATTAGAACTTTGTTTTAGCAAATATGTTCCTTTTTTCGTGTTTCAAATTATCTTCCTGTTTCACCAACGTATGACCACGAGGAGTCCAAACAAGGTATATTGTAGACAACACTGGTTCGTTTTTCAGGTGGAACTTGATATTTGGGAGAAGGAAAAGTTTGTTGTAGCGTTCGTAGTGGTTTAGTAGTGACTCTAATGTTATGATTTTGTAGTATACGTCTGAGAGCGTCAGTTATCCCACTCACGTACGGTAACGTAACGTAGCCGGTTCGTTTGTTATTTTCAGTCACACATTTGAAAAATTGTCCTACAAGTTCCTCAGGTGATGGTACGGGTTTGTTAGTTGTCAAGTCTTTCAAAGTTTGTTTCAGAACTCTCTCCGGGTATCCGTTGCTTTGTAAGGCTGTCGTTACATGGTTGAGTTCGTCCTGTTTGCTATCATGTGTGCTTGGTAGTGTTTTTACTCTGTGTATAAGAGTTTTGGCTGTGCTAATTTTGTGGTTAATGTCATGGTGTGACTTGAAGTCTAGATATCTGTCTGTATGTGTGGGTTTCTTGTATACGTCACTTTGAGGTCGTTACCTTGTCGTGTTATAAGGGTATCTAGAAAAGCGATTTTATTGTCCTGTTCGAGTTCAATAGTAAAAGTAATGATAGGGTCAATGATGTTTAAAGAATCATGAAAAGCGAGAATAGCCGTCTTTTTAATAATAGAAAAACTGTCGTCAATAAAACGTTTTCATGTTTTTGGTTTCGTAGGAGTCGCTTGAACGGCCATATTTTCAATTGCTTCCATACAAGACTGAATCCTAATTACGTAGGTTGAAACAAATTGTCCTGAAATACAAATTCCATCTACATTTACAAATACACATACTTTTACCTATACACTTGCATACATATATGTACGTAAACAGCTATATTAACAAGCTCAGCTATATACGGCATCACATTGGGCAGAAGTCGAAGGCGCGTCTTCAGATATATCCGCCATATCTTCTTGAGGCCGTTTACAGACTTTGTTTCCGCGACTAGCACAGGGATGGATCCAGCAAATTTAGTGAGGGGTTTCCGAGCACCGCAGGCGCGAGAATACCAGGGTGGTCCGGGTTATGCTCCCTCGGAAAATTTTGAAATTTTAGATGCTCGGAAATGTAATTTCCTGCATTTTCAGAAGACGTTTCATGAAAACATGGCAGGTACCTTTATTCCTCAAATTGTACCATTTTAGTATCACTTACGTCTTCCAATAGATATACTGTACAAACCTTGGAGGCCACAATTTTCCAAGGACAGTGTTTCACAAATCCTTTTTGTAGCACAAAGGCTGCAAAACGGATTTATGGAGTACCTCCCCAAAAGTTTCATTACAAATATCTGTACCATACAGCTAGGTTCAGGTGGATCTCGCACCCAAGCTTAGCAAGAGGTACATACCAGTTCTTCAAAATCTTGAACTAATTCAAAATTGACCTCAATGGCTTGATACAACTGCAGAATGGCAGGTAGCAAGGCTGAATAGTTCGAAATTATCTTGATACCAAAACAGAATAGCAGGAAGGCTAAATAGCTCAAAAATATCTTTATACAACAGCAGAATGGTATGTAGGAAGGCTAAATGTTCAAAATTATCTTCATACAACAGCAGAATGGTAGGTAGCAAAGCTAAATAGCTCAAAATTACCTTCGTACAACAGCAAAATGGTAGGTAGGAAGGCTAAATGTTCAAAATTATCTTCATATAACCGCAGAATAATAGGTAGGAAGGCTAAATAGTTCAAAATTATCATGATACCACTGCAGAATGGCAGGAAGGAAGGCTGATTAGTTCAAAATTATCTTGATACCACTGCAGAATGGTAGGTAGGAAGGCTGATTAGTTCAAAATTATCTACATACAACAGCAGAATAGTAGGTAGAAAGGCTAAATGTTTAAAATTATCTTCATACAACAGCAGAATCGCAAGTAGGAAGGCTAAACAGTTCAAAATTATCTGCATACAAAAATCATTTGATAGCCAAGGGAAGCGCACTTGCCATTCATACCTGAACCGTCGATGTTTTCCACCACTCTCAGAAGTCGCAGGAAAGAGAAAGAGCTGGTCAGGTTTCCAGACATTCTGAATAAAGCGCAATTTTTCTGCCGGAGAAAACCGGCCAATGGTCACGTAAACGAGCCCAATATCAAAAAGAGAACAATCTAATTTGCGACACACGGATTGTCCACGCGCAGCCACATTGTAGTACTAATCGATGATGGGTTTGCGATGGGTTCACTTTAATTAATTCAAGGTGCTTGACCAATATTAAAGTACAGTTTCGATGGGTTCACTTTAATTGTATGTGAGGTTTTATCCAATAATATGAAGTTTCGATGGGTTTCCGTGGTCTTCACGCAGGAAGCACTGGTTTCCGAGTTTCCACGCGATGGCTCACGCCATACACGAATCCTCTACGCTCATTCGGTTCGATTTTGCGGTGAATTCTGCCAAATTAGGCGTCCGGTGGTGCCAGCGGGGAGAAGCGATAATAAACACAATAAAAGCAAATACAGTGTGCATGCTCATTTTTTAGGAAAATTTGATGGATTTCCGGAAACCCAGTAAATCGGTCTGGATCCACCCTATTAATAGGGAAACTTTCTTTCCAGGGAAATATTGAAGGGACGGACGTCACTTTCAATATTTGTTTTCCGGCAAAGCTTCGTTCAAAGTCACTTTCCTTGAAGTGTCACGAGCATATTAGGGAAAATTTTCCGTACACGGATACGTTGACCCAAACACGTGTATTCTATTGCAGCACCCATCTTTGATTCAATGCGCACCACAGCGACCCTAAAGCTGTTTTCTATTTGTTAATTAAAATTGACAGCCAGGTGCAGGTGGCAGGATTTGTGGTTAGCGGAAAGATAAAAAGGTCACGACCTCGCAATGTTGTAGGTCTAATGACTTGATTCAAGTAACACAGTCAAATTTACATTTTCTTATTACAACTGAACGCTTTTGTTCTTCTTTAAGAATGTCTGGATATATAATTGGGAAGCAATCTGGGGGATAACATTGTTTTATTTTAATCCTGATGTGAGCGCAAAAGTGAAAGAATTGGGTGAGGGAGAATTTTGTCAAAGTGCACTGAATTAAGGGTGTCAAAATTCAGCAAGACACGCCTTAACTGATTCTTTCCTCTGCGTGTTTTACAGACTTTTGGCGCCCTTACTGGAGGGCGCTTCGACATCACTGATTTCTCCACGAGACCCGCGTCCAAATCGAAGTCAACTTTAACGCGGTTCACGGACAAACAAAACTATTATGTGGTTCATGGAATACGGCTGGTTCATTCAGGGCCCGTCCACACGTATACGTTTTCAAGCGAAAACGGAGACTTTTTTATCCGTTTTCGCCTTCCGTCCACACGTAAACGCTGAATCAGCTTTTTCGAAAGCACCGAAAACGGAGATTTTTGAAAACGGGTTTGAAAGCGGAGACTTTTGAAAACGGAGACTTTTCAAAACGGTGCGTTGCCGTGTGGACGGGCGAAAACGGAGACTTTTGAAAACGGTGTTGGACCCAGTCTGCTAAGTAGAGCATTTTCAAGATGGCGTACAAATTTGTGATTTTCGCTATAATTTTGCTGTTGGTTTCAAGCTTAGCGATGGCCATGGCCACTTTTTCTTCCTGAATCAATTGCCTGTCTGTATTTCACTCTGATTGCTTTCAGCTTTGTTGTAATAGTAGCCTTAGTCAGGTCATCGGGATTATGGGGGAAATCTTTCCCTAGTTTGACTGCCTCTTCCTTACTGCTAGAGTATCGCTCCTTGAACAGTCGTAGAATGTCAGTGTACTTACTTTGACATGATTCCCAGTCGGTGCCGGTCATGGCTTTTGACACTTTTTAGTCATTTGTAACGCTAAGTAATAATTCAACCTCGTCGTCTGACCACACGAAGGCTTCTTTATTTGCGTCACTTGCCTTGGACTTGTTGTTTTGCTTTTTTTTGGCTTTTGACATGTTAAATATGCGCAATAATACAGCACTCAAATACAGTTTACGTACCAACTGTAAAGTTATTGCAGGCTCAGCTTATCTGAACATGCGCTTAACCCGAGGAAGCGTTTTCAACCGTTTTCATCGTTGTCGTGTGGACAGGCAAAAACGCTGCAAAAACGATCGTGTGGACGCAAATATTTTGATCCGTTTTCGGTTTAATGAAAACGGAGACACTTGAAAACGCATACGTGTGGACGTGGCCTCAGATTAAGAAGATTAAGATCAAGTGATAGTAATATGATTGACATGTATAATCATGTATTCATTTGAAGGTTTATTTTACATCAACGAAAGTTTCTAATCTCGCCAGACAATTAAAGCTCAATTGTCACAATTTATCCTGGGGTGAGACGTGCAGAATCGAACTTATTTTTGCATTTACTTTTTTGAATCTTTGTTTTTATCTCAGCCCAATTTAATCCATGTTGAGTACCGTTACCAATTCGAAAGCCTTGCTACGTGAGAGTTCCTCATGCTTTATCTGAAATACGATCCTTCTAACGGTCGTGTTACGTTAGACTAAATACGCTTAGTTACACTCCAAAAATGTTTAACATTCATTCACTTTAGGTTAACCTTTAGAATTGCTTAGAGTTTTATAATTTCAGAGTTGGTAATGGGATCAAGATTGCAGTTCCTAATATGATTGGGGGGTTAAGCGCCTTATCAAACTCATTTTCATGTGCACATTTCACTTGAGGCGAAAATGGGTACTTTTTGCGAGTTGCCTTGATTACACTGATAAAGAACGAGACAGTTGCTGCAAAGTTAAAATAAAGAAAAATCTTGGCATGACAAAATTCCACCCTCTTGGTATTTTAAAGCACTCTTACAAGAAATCCTTGATTTTCATAAAATACTTACCTACAGCTGTAAACTCGATAGGGTTTTCAAGTTCTAATGATTGGAGACGTTCTCTGACCAACATTATATTTTATTTCGACGAGCTTTCGGCCACTATGTGACATTGTTGTAAGTGACGTAATGGGGTTGATAGATAATGACCTGCACACACATTGTTGTAATCGGAGTGAATAGTTATGTTGACAGATATTGACCAGAAATAGGGAGATATAAGGGTATGCACGAATGATAATAAAACAGACTTAGACTAGATTTCATGGTGTTCGTGTCCGTTTTGCTCTAAGTTCGGCCCGTTACAAATTTGGTGGCAGCGGTAGAATAGAACCTCGAAGATGGCAACAGCAATTTTACCTTCGAAATTTGAACGTGGCGATTTAACAACTTGGCTTCGTGAATACGACGCTTGCGCGGAGGCAAATGGATGGAACGCGTACCATATGATAAGCCTACATGAAGCATGAGTACCCCGCCTTGTAGAGAAGGTTCAAGAACAGTTGCAATAAAGTTGTTGCTATCAAGCATTACATGGTGTCAGGATGCAAAATCTTAAACCGCTTGGACCGCTGAAGTTACACTGTAACATTTCAGATAATTGGCGCAGATGGAAACAAAAATGGACACTGTACGCTAAAGCAAGTGGTGCTGAAAAGAAAGACGAAGACACACAGTGTGCTCTCTTTTTACATGTTATTGGGGAACAAGCCCTAGAGGTATATAACTCATTCACGTTCGAAGAAAGTAAGCAGAACAAAATCGCTCCGCTGATAGCAAAATTCGAATGCCAAGCCAACGCGCTTGAAAAACAACAACAATGCGAAACTAACACACACAAGAACCCGACGAAAGGAGAACCGTGCCGTCGCTGTGGAACAGTACACGCAAAAAAGAAATGTATTGCTTATGGGAAAATGTGCAAAAAGTGTCATGGCAAAAATCATTTCGCCAAAATGTGCCATACTAAATCGCAAACAACTTCGAAAGGAAAGAACAAGAATAAAGTCGACACCATCGAACTGGAAGCGCAATCCGACACCGAAGAAAGCTCAGATGAATTATTCATCAGTGAAACCCGCACAGTCAAAACAAACACTGACAATGACGAAATTTTCAGAAACCTCAACCTGAACGGCAAATCCACTTCTTTCAAGTTAGATACTGGTGCACAGTGCAATGCAATACCGCACAGTTTGTTTTCCAAGTTACCGAAGTAACCGAACAAAGGAAAGCTTCGACAAACCAAAACAAAGATTACCGCTTATGGTGGAGGAAACGTGCCTATCAAGGGACTATGTCAACTGAAAATTGCTACAAACGAAAAAGCAATTCACGCCGATTTCTACGTTGTCTCCCTGCCGCACTCCAGACCGCTTCTTGGATTAAAATCTTGCCAAGAATTGAATTTAATTACCGTCAACGAAATCCAGACAAACAACGACAATGAACCTAACATCCTCGAAGAATTCAACGATGTCTTCACTGGCCTTGGACAAGTCGCAGGTGAATGCCACATCGAGCTGAAAGGAGATGCTCAGCCAAAAATCTACCCACCTAGAAAGGTCCCACTAAGTCTAATGCCAAAACTAAAGAAAACACTTGCCAAACTTGAGAGAACTGGAGTAATAAGCAAGTCCGAAAAACCAAGTGATTGGGTCAACAGTCTTGTAATTGTTGAGAAGAAAGACGGATCTCTACGCCTCTGCCTCGACCCGAAGGATCTGAATAAGGCAATCAAGCGAGAATACTACAAGTCTCCATCGATTGAGACAATCTCTAGTAAGTTAAGTGGAAAGAAAGTTTTTACTGTCATTGACATGACCAATTGTTACTGGGATAAGAAGCTTGATGAACAATCTTCTGAACTATGTACTTTCAACACGCCTTTTGGAAGATACAAATTTAACAGAATGCCCTTTGGAATTTGCTCCGCATCTGACATCGCCCAGAAAATGGTTGAAGACCATTTTGGTGATATTCATGGTGTTCTGGCTGTACATGATGATATCACCATCGCTGGCAAAGACATCGAAGAGCATGACATGATTCTACGACGAGTAATCAACCGCGCAAAGGAAAGTAACGTAAAGTTCAACCGGAACAAGATCCAGCTGAGAGTGAACGAGGTCAAATACCTAGGAGGTATTGTCAGTGCTGATGGATTCAAGCCAGATAAAACAAAAGTTAAAACCATTGTGGACATGCCACGTCCTGACAACAAGCAGGACCTCCAACGCTTTTTGGGAATGGTCAACTACTTCTCATCATTTATTACTAATGTTTCTGCAATCATTGCACCATTGAGAGCCCTGTTGAAGAAAGATGCCCAGTGGATATGGTACCACGAGCATGATCGGAGCTTGGAGAATATCAAGAAAGTCTTGACAAGTAACCCAGTCCTAAAATTTTATGATGTGGATAAACCAACAACGCTCCAAGTAGATGCCTCTCTACATGGCTTAGGAGCATGCCTCTTACAGGAAGGACATCCTGTAGCCTATGCATCAAGATCCTTAACGAAAGCTGAGGAACAGTATGCCCAAATTGAAAAAGAACTCCTGGCAATCGTATTCGGTTGTGAAAGGTTCCACTGCTACACATATGGAGTCAAAGTAGATGTTCAAAGCGACCACAAGCCCCTCGAGCCCATCATGAAGAAACCGCTTTCACAAACACCGCCGAGAATACAACGCTTGCCGATTCGACTCCAGAAATATCAATTAGAAGTCAGATATGTTCCAGGAAAATACCTCTACATTGCTGACACGTTATCCAGAGCGTTCCTTACAGAACCAGATGATCTACCAACATCAGACCTGCACGAAGATAACGAAGTCATGATACACAGCCTTGTCACGAATCTACCTGTCACTGACCAAAAGATGATTCAGTTAAAGAAGCAACAAGAACTGATGAAATACTCCAGATCCTCGCCAAAACAATCAAGCAAGGCTGGCCAAACAACAAGAGAAATGTTCCTAAAGAAATTATCCAATACTGGCAATACAAAGATGAATTGAGTGAAGCAGAAGGACTGCTTTTCAAAAGCCAGAAGCTCATAATTCCCAGTTCCATGAGATCAGAGATGTTGAACCTCATCCATGAAAGTCACTTTGGAATGACAAAATGCAAAGCGCGTGCACGAACTGTGACCTACTGACTTGTTATGTCAGCCGACATAGAACGCCTCATTAGTAAGTGTGACATATGCCTCACCTACAGGTCAGTCAATCCAAAGGTACCAATGCAATCTCATCCAACTCCTGCAAGACCATGGCAGAAACTTGGTTCTGATATCCTCGAATACAAAGGAAAGAAGTTCCTTGTAGTCGTAGATTACTACTCGAAGTATATCGAAACCTGCAAGATGGGAGAGAAGACAGCATCCAGTGTAATCAAGCACATGAAACCTATCCTTGCTCGTCATGGAATCCCAGAAGAGATTGTCGCAGACAACATGCCATACAACAGCAGAGAATTCCAACAATTTGCCGAAGACTGGGGTTTCAAGGTCACCACAACAAGTCCTACCTATCCACAATCAAATGGAATGAGCGAAAAGGCAGTTCAGACGGTGAAGAAAATATTGAAGAAATCAACAGACCCCTTCATCGGTCTCCTTGAGTACAGGAACACCCCAGTAAGTGATATGAGCTACACACCTATGCAACTAGTCATGAGCAGAACTGCTCGTACCAAGATACCAACATGTCCTATACTGATGAAGCCGAGAGTCGCCACAGGAGTCGTCCGCCAACTTCAGAGAAACCAGGACAAGCAGAAACACTACTACGAAAAGGGATCGAAAGCACTTCAGCCACTGAAACCACAAGACCAAGTCCGAATACGCCAAGGAAAACGATGGATACCAGCCACGGTCACTGCAACTGCATCGACCCCAAGATCTTACATTGTGAGAACCCAAGATGGACAAACCTATCGTCGAAACAGAAGACACCTTCTGAAAACAGATGAGCTACCCCAAGAGAACATGGACCAAACAGAAGACGACATTGTGCCAATTCTACCTCCTCATCATGGTGAACCTCAACCACCACAAAACTTCCCAAGACAATCATCTAGAATTAGAAGAGCACCAGACCGATATATTGACAATTGATCATGAACATGCAAATAGAAACTGTTGAACAGAACTTTATCATTAGTTGTGTTACTCAAGTTAAAATAACTTAAAAAGGGGATGTACCATATGATTAGCCTACATGAAGTATAAGAACCCCGCCTTGTAGAGAAGGTTCTAGAACAGTTGTAATAAAGTTGTTGCTATCAAACATTACAGAACGTAGGTGCGAAAATCAAAAAATTTCCAGCTTTCCTTCGTGGTGAAGCGGCTAGCCACTTTTACGCACTCGATGAAGAAAATCGCGAGACATATGCCGATGCTACAAAAGCTTTAAAGGAAGCCATGTGTCCTCCAGCGTGCAAAGAAGTACTTTACACTGAGTTCGAAGCAAGATTACTGAGACTAGGGGACTCCTCGGTTTATAAGTGGGAATTAGAGCAAATTCTTGCGAAGGCCGAACCAAATACCGATGCGGGAGCGAAGACAGCGCTATTGACAAGACAATTCATGAAAGGTTTGCCAAAAAGCATAAGATTAAAATTATTGGAAAGTGACCCAACGCCAAATCTCCCCAAAATGGTTTCGTTC
The DNA here is from genome assembly GCA_030142905.1 of Heliopora coerulea. Lineage (NCBI taxonomy): Eukaryota > Metazoa > Cnidaria > Anthozoa > Scleralcyonacea > Helioporidae > Heliopora > Heliopora coerulea. The sequence goes on from JASJOG010000393.1 coordinate 26,628, forward strand.
GTTAAACGATACCGAGCCATTCAAGATTACACGGACTAAAACAATGACATTCGTAGAGCTGGTGTGGCGATCGAAAGGAGCGGCGAAGACATGGCCAGTTTGGTTGCGTTTGTTTTTGACATCGCCGTCCGTCAAAAGAATTTAGAAGAGAAGCTCTCAAAAACTGAACGGGATGGTGATCCGGGTTCAACGAGGAATCGAAGCAATAAAAAGTGTTTTGTTTGTAAAAGGATGGGCCACATCGCCAGGGAGTGTTGGTATAACGATCGAAGCCAAAGCCAGAGCCAGACGACGGACTAATGAAACAGATGTTACGAATGTCAGGGATACGGACATTTTGCCAAGGACCGTACGAATCATTTAAACTCCCAACGGGTGATTCGATAAGTTGGATCACAGATCGTCCTGGGGTAAGTTGTGACAATCAATGTTATAGTGATTATTCAAATGTTTCTTTACCCACACAATCTTTTATTAAGTTTTTCATAAATAACGTAGAGGTACATGCACTAATTGACACTGCTTCGATGAGGACATTTATTAGCAGTAGAATCATAACATTGATTTTGATAGAACGTTAATTAATACTACCGTAGAAGAACGCTGTGAATCTATTACCGGAGGTAGCTTGAATATTCTTGGACATCTCAACTCCAATGTAAGGTTTCCCAAAAGTAAGAATGCGCACGAGGGACGGTTTCTTGTTAGCGATAACATCAGTTACGACTGTGTGTTAGGGTGGGACTTCCTTAAACTGAATAAGTTGAGTTTACAGGGTAATTTCGATAGTAGTATTAGCTCCTATTACCTAACGGGAACTCACGGGCGGACTAAAGTGATTGCATATTCCCTACCCAAAGGTGAGCCGGTATCTGGCGTGACTGAGGCAAGAAATGTCCATACTGGGGGACAGTCAGAAACATGTGAGGGGACGATTCAACTGTTCTTATCCAGTCGCGTATGCAAGCTGATATTGCTGTAGTATTAGATCAAAGCGTTGCCGTGCCTGCTAGAATTGAGATGATTCTAGAGGGTAGATTAGTAAAGTCTTGCAGAGAAGGTAAACGAGACTAATAATATTTTAAAGTCAAGTTGCTTGAAGAAAAATCTTGTATTCTTAGATAACAGTAATATTAACCGTTCTCATTTGAACAGTAGAGGACTGCATTTAAACCGAGAAGGTAGTGCTTTGCTCCAAGCAAACATTTCAAATGTTTTATGCTCGTATAATTGACATGAGGTTAGGCCGAGGAAGAATCCTAATTATGCCTGTTTAAATATTCCTAAAACAAGGGGTTTTAAAATGGCCATGCTTAATGTAGCTAGCCTTGTAAAACACCTTGATGAAATTCGATTATTACTTTTTGATAAGAGATTGGATGTTTTAGCAATTAATGAATCTCCTCTTGACTCCACTATTTCCGATGGGGATGTTAGCATTGATGGTTATGATATGCTACGTGCTGATCGGGGTAGAAATGGAGGAGGTGTATGCATGTACATAAGACGCCATGTAAATTATGAGAATTGTCCTGATCTTGTTCCAAATGACCTTGAAGCTGTTTGTGTGGAAATTAAGCAGGCCAATAGTCAATCTTTTATAGTTTCAAGCATTTATAGACCACCATGTTCCTCTAGTGAAGTGTTTACAAAGATTGAGAGACTAATCAAGTCAATTGATGATAAAAATAAAGAATTTTATTTTTAATATAATGGGAGATTTAAATTGTAATATGCTAGAACCAACTATGTACACCACAAAAAGGCTCCAAGAAATTTTGGAACTATATCAACTTACACAAATAATTAATAACCCTACACGCATTACTCAGTCTAGCCAATCATTGTTGGATGTAGTTATTACGTCCATGCCTGAAAAAATCATTTTTTCAGGGGCAGTTCATCTTGGAATTAGTGACCACAGCCTCATTTATGCTATTCGGAAAATTAATATAAGACCAAACACTGAACCACAAGGTTTTGTTGAATTTAGAAATTTTAAAAATTTTAATGTTTCAAGATTTCTGGATGACTTGCATAGTATACCTTGGGAAGAAATAAGATTTAAAAGAAATGTAGATGAAATGTGGGAATTGTGGAAAACTTTTTTTGTAGAGGTCTTGGATAAACATGCTCCTATGAGAGTAAAAAGATTAAGAGGAAGGGGCAATATCCCTTGGGTGAACCGGGAAGTAAAGGCAAAATTGTTTAAAAGAGATGCTCTTAAGCGTAAAGCAATTAAGACAAATAATGAAGAAGACTGGATACTGTATAGGTCATCTAGAAATGCAGCTAACATTGCCTTGCGCTGTGCTAAAAAGGATTATTACGCAAATAGATTTACTAACAATAAGCAGAATCCCAAATACGCCTGGAGAACAATTAACGATATATTAGGTCGAAACAAAAAACAGACTACGATTAATGAAATTAAATTACCAGGAAAAACAGTTACATCAACCGAGGAATTAGTTGAGGTGTTTAATGATCATTTTTGTAATATTGGTCCGAGACTTGCTGAGTCTATTCCAAATGACAATAATATCAGTTTTCGAGATTTCATTACTCAGGAATCTAGTAATGATTTTTCATTTCGGCCAGTAAGTGTAACATTGGTTTATACTCTCTTAGTTAAATTGTCTACCTCTAGAGCCACTGGAATGGATAAAATTTTAGCTAAAGTTCTGAAGGTGGCAGCTTCTGCTATTGTGCCTTCTCTTACTGAGATCTTTAATATGTCAATTGACACGGATCAATTTCCTTCTGAGTGGAAAGCTGCAAGAGTTATCCCATTGTTTAAGAAAGGTCAGCGGTGTATGTTGGACAACTACAGGCCGATTTCAATTCTTCCTGTAGTGAGTAAAGTTATGGAAAGAATTTTGTATGATCAAATGTATGAATATTTCAATTCGAAAAATCTTTTTTCAAAACATCAATTTGGGTTTCGACCTTATCATTCTACAACTACTACATTATTGGATTGTACGAACGAATGGTATGCCAACATGGACCGTGGGCTTTATAACTTAGTTGTCTTTCTTGACCTGAAAAAAGCATTTGATATAGTAAATCACGAAATACTATTAAGCAAGTTTCAAATGTATGGTTTCCAAAGAAAAGCGCTAAACCTCTTGCGTTGCTATTTGATGCATCGAACACAAAGTTGTCATTTGACTAATATATTCTCAGAGAAGAGAGAAGTCATTTGCGGCATTCCTCAGGGGAGTATACTTGGCCCTCTCTTATTTCTCATCTATATAAATGATTTGCCGAACTGCCTTGAGTGCACAATTCCTAGAATGTTTGCTGATGATACCAACTTAACGGCAGTAGGCGAAACAATTGGTGAGGTGGAGGAGAGGGCTCGTGTAGACATGGGTAATGTTCGGAAATGGCTAGGTGCAAATAAGCTTAGTCTAAATTTTGCGAAAACTGAATATACTTTGATTGGATCACGACATAAAACAAATAATATAGATACCCAACGTGGAGTCAAAATCGACAACCAAATGATCAAAAAAGTAAAAAACACCGAAGTGCTTGGAGTTCAACTGGACGAAAATTTAAGTTGGGAAAAGCACGTTAACCATATCAGCAGTAAGATATCATCTGGTATTGGGGTAATTAAAAGGTTAAGGGAATATGTCGAACAAAGTATTTTGGTGAGGGTTTATAATGCATTAATCCAACCTTATTTTGATTACTGCTGTGAAGTATGGGATACACTTAATAAAGGACTAAGTGAACGTCTACAGAAACTCCAAAACAGAGCAGCTAGGCTGATCATGAATTTAAAAAATGAACATGGTCAGTCTGTGTTGGCCCGAAAATCCCTAGGTTGGGTAACACTTGAAGAGCGTAGGGCACAAATGAAAGCCAGGTTAATGTACAAAACAGTCAATGGTTTAGCTCCACAAAGACTGTGTGAAGCTTTCCAAAATGTGAATGCAATCCATAATTATAAGCTAAGAGGTTCTTCGACAAAACTTTCTATTCCAAGACCAAAAACAGAATTTTTAAAAAAAAGTTTTGGGTATAGTGGAGCTAAGCTATGGAATCGGATACCTGAAGAGATACGAAATTCGGTATCGTATAACTCGTTCTGTAATAAGCTTTCTTCCTCGACCTCAACTTTAGTTCTATCTTAAATTCTATTGATTTTAGTACGAATAATTGTATGTTTGTATTTATAGTAATATTAGTTGTAACTTTTATATTATTCATTGTACACATCCCTTTTGGAAATCAGCATTTGTTGAAAAGGTTAATGTGGTTAAATAAAGTTGATCAATTCAAAAATCAAAGTTGATCAATTCAGCAAAGGCAGACGGAGGTATGATAGCGCCATTTAGTAATACCGGTAATCATGATTTAGGTAATGGTATGCATGTTGCTCATACGGTAGTTTTTCTCAAAGGTAGAAATGTTTTTCTTGGAGTCATGAATGGCCAGGGTGAACCGATCGAGCTAAAGTTTGGTACCAACGTGGCAACATTTAGTCCATTAGTCCACTCCCACAGCAAGACTAGCAGTGCGAGTTGCAGTGTAAAAATAGATAATTGATGTAACATTGTTGTAAGTGACGTAATGGGGTTGTTGTTGTAATGGGAGTGAATAGTTATGCTGACAGATATTGACCAGAAATAGGGAGATATAAGGGTATGCACGAATGATAATAAAACAGACTTAGACTAGATCTCAAAGTGTTAGTGTCCGTTTTGCTCTAAGTTCGGCCCGTTACAACTAGACTGTGGTCTTCGACAGGTACATGACTATAGAAAATTGCAAGCTTATATATTATTCTAATGGGATGACATCACCGATGAAGAATTTAAGTTATTTACATGAAACAGATTAGATAGTTAGATTGTCAGCGTCTTTTGTTGTTTCCGTGTGCCATGATTCCAATGTTTTCCTTATCCTAAAATTTCCTCTGTCAATAATTTCTCCCTTTTCAAAGTCAATTTTATGTCCATTTTTCCAAGCATGAGAAGCTACGTTTGAACCTTTCGCATAATTTTTAACATTTCTCAAATGCTTTTTTTTTCTTGTTTCAAACGCTTTTCCCGTTTCTCTAATATATGACCAGGTACAACCTGCGCAAGGAATCTTGTAAATTACATTCGTCTGTTTGTTAAGTTCGGGTTTATGTTTTGGTGAGGGAGAGTGTTGTTGCAATGTCAGTAATGGTTTCGTTGCTACTTCTATGTCATGTTGACGGAGAGTTCTGGTTAGCTGCTCAGTTACGCCCTCGATATATGGTAAGGTTACGTATCTTCTGTGGGTTGTAGGGTCGACCATCTTAAAAAACATACCTACCAATTCTTCAGGTGTAGGAGTTAAGTGCGTTGACTTGGTATCTGTTATGATGTTGTTGATGAATCGTAAAGGGCAGCTGTTTGCGCGTAAGGCGTATTTGACATGCTTTCGCTCTTTAGTTTTTCCTTCTTGGGTATTTGGTAGTGTAAGGGCTTGGTGGATCAATGTTTTAGCTGTGCTGACCTTATGTTTCTGCTCGTGGTGGGAATTGTAGTCTAGATATCTGTCTGTATGAGTTGGTTTTCTGTAGACATCAACGCTGAGTTTTCCGTGTTATCGTGTGATGATGGTGTCAAGGAATGCTAGTTTGTCGTTGTTTTCATATTATATGGTGAATTGTATGTTTGGGTCCATTGAGTTCAGTGTGTCGTGGAATGTTTGAACGGCGTTCTTCTTGATGATAAAAAAACTATCATCTACGGAGCGTTTCCATGTCTTGGACGGTACAGGAGTTGTCTTGATGGCCATTTCCTCAATTCTTTCCATGCAGCGATTTGCAACAACCGGGCTAACGGCGCATCCATGTATTTGTTTGTATGTTTGTCCTTGGAAGATGAAGTAGTTGTTGGAGAGAACGTAACTTAATAGTGAAATTATGTCATCAATGTTCATATTCGTTCTATGGCTGATGGTGCTGTCATTTTGGAGTTTCTCTCTGATGTAATCACATGCCTTCTCCACTGGTATTGCGGTGAATAAAGAGATCACGTCGAACGACAACATTACTTCATCATTTGTGATATCAATGTCTGATATTTCGTTAGCGAACTCTTTGGAATTTTCAACGGCAAAACCATTTTTATTTTGGAGCGGAGATAGTGTATCTGTAAGGAACTTTGATGTATTATATAGTACCGAGTCAATACTTGTAATGATGAGTCTTAATGGGTTCCCTGGCTTGTGTTGCTTCACCGATCCTCTTATTGTTGGTGGTAAACCGTCTGTGGAGTGTAGTTTTTTGTAAGTCCTTTCATCTAATTTTCCTTGGGTTTTTAGAGTAAGAAGTTTTGTGTTTAGTTCCCGTTCTATCTTTTTGAATGGTTGGTTTTTTCTTTTTGATACGTTTTTTCGTCACTCAGTAAGTCGTTCATCTTTTCATCATATTCTTTTCTATCCATCACTACGAAACAATTACCTTTATCAGCTTTCATGATAACTCTAGTCTTGTCATTCTTAAGTTCTTATAAAGCTTTTCTCTCTTCGAGGGTTGTATTACGTGCAGGTAAACGTGATTTGTCAAGGATGCCGGCAGTAGAAGTGCGGATCGAACCTCGGGTTTCTTCAGGAAGGTCTTTAATGACACCTTCAATTTCAGCAACAATGTTTTTATACGGGATATTGTTTGCGGTAATTGCAAACTTGCGACGTTTTTGTAGGATTTTTCTTTTTCTTTTCTCAAGTTTCCCTTCAAGAAAATCGAAGTGGTAACTTTGAACCACCTAGTGAAGCCCTCTGCTCGCTTTAGCAAAGATCTATTTATTTTCACCATAATTATGGAGTGTCTTCGCCACACTTTTTTCACTAATGTCAATATTTTCTGGTTCATTGAGCTTATGTATATATTGCGTCCTACGCACCCTCTGATTGGACGAGCCTCATTATCTCTCAGCGTATGGAGACACTGTGGACGTCATTTTCATTTTGTATTAGAGTACAGAGACATGAATGACGTCACGAAAACTCGAGAAAACCTTGGTTATTTTATAAAACAAATAGAAAATAGCTTTTGTGTCTGTACTGTGATTGAAACATGAATAGCGCCATTTCAACCAGCATTATTATATAATGGCTAATTGGAAAGAATACTTGATAGAGCTTTTAATCAAGGCGAAAAAGACAAACCAGTTGGACCCGCCAAATGTCCAGTCTATTTAAAACTTCCATTGATAGGACAAATTTCCGAAACTTTTCGATAATCGATCAAGTTAATCACTGAGCAAACATTTTTTGTCGCTAGATTCGTTGGAATTTTTTTGACGAAAACTATCGTCCCACCCACTCACAAAGAGTCTCTTCCTGCTTCTTTATCAAGATGTGTTAATTACGAATTTTAAATGCGAATGTGGATCTCGCTATGTGGGTAGAACTAATCAGAGACTGGGGGACCGTTCACACTAACGTGTTAGATCGATTTGAGATCGATCTAAGTCAAAATCGACCAAAGTGTGAACGCTTGAATGCTAACTGAGATCGATCCAAACGAGTGTGAACGCCCTCACGAAGAGAATTGAGATCAATTTCACCGTGAACGGCCCCTGGGTGATAGGATCAAACAACATGTTCCTAGTGTCATTAGAAATAAAACTCAGCCATCACGTCAACAACCAGAACGACAATGCCGTTCCAGTCAATTCATCAGTTGTGATTCAGCTGTTGGCAAACACCTTCTGTCTAACAAGTCTTGCGCCGAAACCTACTCAGACGATAATTTTAGAATTCTTTACAAATGCCGTTCCGCCTTTCAGTTGAAAGTGATGTAAGCCTTTTACATAAAACGTAAGGATCCAGATCTGTACTGGGATGAGCCGCAAATTGATCCACATATGTCAGCCTCCATGATGACTTCAAAATGCAGTTTCCAGGTATCGTTCTAGTCTTTGTAGAGTTCAACGGTGTTTCCTCTCCTGGCCAAACAACAAAATTTCAAACTTTGACCTCAAAAATCTCCATGAATATAAAATTTTCAAAAAGGAAGACATATTACATTTTTTATCGGAAAAATCCAAAGGATGCGATTATGTAAAATGCCCACACATGGGATAGGCACTTTAAAATGTCTTCCATAATTACGAGCTATTCTAGGCCTTCGTTGGTGAGGGGTGATGAGATGAATTACTTGCAGGCCAGCGTCATGCATCTCCAGGTTTCTTAGTCTTGGCTAAAGCCTTTATTTGTGGGTATATGTTCTCACATTCTGTATGTTATCCAACATTATCTTTCTTTTTCGTCCTCTTGGCCTTTTGCCTTCTATCTACTCTGCTATCACAATGGGCAAGATCATGTCTGAGAATGTGGCCATTCCAATTCATTTTCCTTTTCATAATGGTTTTGTTAAACCTCTTTTCCAGTCCCACTCTATTCAAAGCATCCTCATTACCGATTCTGTCAACAATGAAATTTTTTCATCATCCTTCATAGCCGTAATTCGCAACTCTCTAGTCGTTGGTTGTCCGCTATTCCTATACAAGCATATTCCCATAAAGCAATACACTGGAATCCAATAATTTAATTAGCTTCTTTTTGAATTTGTGATCAGACATTTTGGCAAATCGCTCTTTGTGTGTGTGTTCAATGCATCCTTTAGCCAACGAGATTCTTGGTATTTGTCTCGTAGTACCCATTTCCAGTTATCATGCTCCCCAAGGACTGAATTTTTTTTCACTTCTTCCTACTCATTTCCATCAATATTCTTCTTTATCCTACCACTCTCGTGCCTCCCAATTCTCATAACTTTCGTCTTTTTAATGCTGATTTTCATTCTGTAATCTTCCTCAACGGCATTAAGGTTGTTTATCTCCCTATCAAGCCGAGCTTCAGTGTTGGCTATCATTGTTTGATCATCTGCGAACCTCATACAACAGTTGTTTAGTCTCATTTGATTTAAATAAGATAATTTTTAGTTTCCAAGTTTCTTGGAGTTTTGTTCAAACTCTATCATTAATCTGCTGCTGAAGGACAACTCCTGATGCATCATTAATTGGTGCAATTTTCTTCCTTAGATTTTTATTCATTTAAACAAGTGTCGTTCAGTCCCTGAAAATGTCGAGACATCGCCATTTTTTAGCTTTCTCCCTAGATCCCTTGCCGGCCTTTCCTCTTTTTCATTGGTGGTTGATTAAATTATCAAATGGCTTTCCATCATTCACACCCCATTAATTAACATATTGATTTTCTGATTTAACTGGATCATTTTGAGTTATGCGGAATTTTGACGAATGAAAACTTGGTGGTAGTTTGACTTTTGTTTTGAAATACAGTAGTCTCCCGATATCTCGATCTCTCAATGGAAACGAAAAAAATATCGAGATAGCGGGAGTTCGACATATCGGGGGATCCAAAAAATTTTTGATTTTCAATGTTAAAATTAACAAAGACTAACTATAACACTTACTTTTTGTTTCAATTTAGTTTACGTTATTTAGATGGTACAAAGTTAGTGTTTCCTTTAAACTGTTTTCAAACTAAACAATTTTTTTACGGAAAAAAATCAGAAGCGAGTTAGAACCCCCGGTCATGTTCAAATACCCTACTGATTAAAATAGTCCGAAATGTCTTGCTGGCGTTTTGCCATCGCAAACTGTTTTTCCATAAAATTAGATACTTCTAATGCTCGTCGTCTGAGCCATTGCGCATCTTCTTCATTCTCCATGGGTGTAGAGAGGGAATGCAAGTTCCCTGTACTCTCCAATTTTGTGGCAGTGCCAGGCTCATTGCAATTTTGTAAAGGGAAGTTGTGGAATGACCTATGAATTGCTAAGATGCTAAGATGCAACGCTAAGATGCCACGCTAAGATGCCAGTTATAATAAAAAACTATTTAAAAAATTGTGATCTTACTGTCGTAGGATCACTATTTGAAACAGCCGTTTTCAACACTGCATTGAGATAAAAAGGGTAAAATTAGGTCAAGGGAATCCAAAATTGATCGAGATAGTGGGGTTGTCGAAATAAACGAGTTCGAGATAAACCATAGTAAATTATTGATAAACAGTTAGGCAAATCCAGGGGAAACGAATCTTTGATCGAGATAAGCGATGTCGAGATATCGGGAGACTACTGTATTACAATATTGACGAAAAGTGGTCGCTCAAAATTGAGTGATTTTGGCAAAAGTAGGGTCACTGATTAACAGTGTAAGTCAGAGAGGAAAATTTTTCTGAAATGGATTACAATTTACATTATACAGAGCTCGCTCATTGAAGGTTTCTAAGTTCGTGGTAATTACTAATACACCTACACAACACAAACTTATACTCCACGATTTACTCTGAAACTAAAAACTCATACTCATTCCCTCGACTTTGCATGGCATACCATTAGCGTAGCATGTCATGTTCACTATAACCCACGGCTAAAAGCGCGTTCCATTATTAACAATTTCATTCCCAATCGTTAGACAGTCACAATTACACAACTTATAACACCTGTGTGGTTCCAATTACCTACTCTAAAACCAAAAAAATGCAATAAATAAAGTAAAAGAACACAAATATCAACAGCGAATGTTATCTGCTGTTGATATTTGTATTCTTTTACTTCATTTATTCCTTCTTTTTAGTCTTAATTAATGGAGGAGCAGCAGGTTGGTCAATTCTATCCGGTACATCCCTCTTAACATGAAGTCTCTATTCTGTAGTATACAATTACTATTTTATATTCCGTAGTTTGTGTGGTTCCCGTTTATCTATAAAGGACCAATAGTTTGGCCGACTAGTATGCAATAATAGGCCAATTACCAACTATTTTGAAACTGGTAACCCATCAATTCCTGATCAATCCGTAGATCTGTGGCGTTTTATTGTGTGTTAACTGAGTTTATGAATTGTCATACTTCATTAGAACATATTGCATCGTTGGGGGGTAAAAACTCGTCTTTCCTGCATTATTTAATACCATTGCCCCAAACTCTTTGTGACTCAAGGTAGATAACTTTGGGTCCGTAGCTTGTTTTTGTTCTTCTCCAATGGGGATTGTCTTTCAACATATAGTCTTTCTTTCAAGGAAATGTCTGCGAAATAGTGGCCAACTGAAAAGTCAAGCAAGTACCATTTTTACATTGTGGATACAGTGTCTGTAGAAGGAATACCAAATTTTATCTGCTGGCAATTCAAAGTGAATGATGTTATGGTGAGTTCTTAGGTTGATCTGGGTTGAGGAGATGCTAAACACTGCTGAAATATACTGAAATATACTACCGCGATGGTGACAATTAAAAGGCTGTGAAAATATGCGCACCACATAACAACCGATTGTAGAAAAATGGGAAGGGGAGATTGGCGTTCTTATAATGTAAATTCTGTGAGCCAGAATTTTGGTAGTCTTTTTTCCATAACGTTCTTGTTGATTGAGCTCGACAGTGGAATGTCGTCTACTGTACTAAGGTAAAGTGAATTCAAGGAAAAAACTTCTGACAAGCCTAAATTTAACTATCTTTATGCTACATTAATTTACACTGCATATGTTAATTTACTAGTCTCAGATTTTTCTTGCAAAATGGCATTTTAATCATCCCCCATAACGAATGGCTAGTTTTATATGTAATCTGCGGTGTGTTTCAATTACTGACTTCATTTAGGATATAAAGTCGAAATTTCACCGTGATCTGTTTCGTCTCATCACTCAAATATTTAGTTTATAAGACGTTGTTCATCAAAGTACGTTCCTTTCTCTTTTTAATAAAGCATTTCGTGTAAAACTCCAGTTAGGTAGAGTATAAGGTTAGGAATATTGAATTCCGATTTTTGTCAAAAGTTCTCGTACCTACTCTCATTTTACCGTAAATATTATTCGAAAAAGTTGGGTGTAATACTCCTATCACCTTGGATGCGCCTTCAGTTATATGGTGAATTTAATATTTTGTTGCTGCAAGGCTGATTTGTTAATATTATTTGGTTTAGGGAGCCTGCCCCCGTCATATTAAGTTTTTCCAACTGAGAAAATGGCCCTAGAAGCTCTTTTAATTAAACTTAATAAGCCGGGAACGAACAGGCCAGCAACGAACTTTCACTTCTTGTCTGATCCGACATTTCTACATTTCTCAGCCTCTCGACAATTATCTGGCTTTTCTCCTGTTCAGTTGTCAATCTGATATGTGTTAACATGCAACTACGTTAATTTCGTTGTTAGTAACCGATGACATCATCCTTGTAATTGTATATAACTTAGTGAGCTTTTGTAAATCACTTGGTCTGATGATGACTCTGAAATAGAGCCCAAATATTACCGTTTTCAACTTGTTTGTCCTTGTTCTAATTTGAATATCAAGTCACAAGATGGCCTTTTTCGGTCTGTGTTTTATCTTTGACAAACCTGTTTCACGACATTTTGATAATATCACCCACTCGTTTTCAGACATGAAAATTTGTGCGGTGTCACCAATTTCCGGAAGTAATGATTGCCGCAAGAGACAAAAAACCATCTTATATTCAAAATTTACCCTGTTGGGTAAAAATTCATCTCCATGATATTAACCCACGCTTTTCTTTCATTTAATCTATGACAAAGTTGCTGCTTTTCTCAAGTAGGGGCAGATAAAAGCATTAGCTTCGGTGCTTTATATTTTAAAGTTTAAATTTTGTTCTGGTTTGCGTGATTTATTCCTCTGCAAGTTAAGTTTATCCAACCAGGACGGATGAAAACATTGGCTTCTATCCTATATTCCGATGGATTTTAGTTCACGTCATTTATTTATTCGTTTAGAAGTTCATATTTTTATATAGCATGGGCAGATAAAAATTTTGGTGAACCTCCACACATTAACATTAATCCCTTTGTTCCTGTGTCTGTTCCTCCCCGGTTCGCTTGGTTGATCGACGTTGTAAATGGCAAATGACCGTCCATAATTTACATCTCATTACTTAGTTCGTCGTTAACTTTTTGTCTTGTTGGTTAATTTTTGGTCACTCGACAGTTTTACGTATAAAAATATTACCCATTATATATTATTTCATCTTCCATTCCGACGTTGGTCCTTCTCTGGAAACGTCAGTATCATTTTTTCTTAATGTTCAGCAGTTCCCAGACGCGTAGCCAGCTCGATAATTAGGGGGGCCCGTATTCATATATTCGTGTTCTGCATCATTCATTTCCTTTGAAATCGATTGTTTTTACAGTCTGTAAACACGAATATATGAATAAGGGCCCCCCCAATTATCGAGCTGGCTACGCGTCTGGCAGTTCCCTCACCCTTGCAGCTGTTTCGTCGTCAGAATGGGATTGTACAGATTACAAATACTGTAAAGGTGAAATATATTTCTCCTCATTTCCCCGCATTGACTGTCGGTATGTTTTTGTCAGAAAAGCCAACGCTGCCACAAACATCAATTTCCTGGAGATCATTTTGACTGTGGCTGTTTGGCCTACGATATGAACATATCATGTGATGAACTGGCATTATTATAGAGACCGATAACAGACAATTGTGGTAGTTTTATCATTATAGAGATTAATGACAGACGATCGTGTTGTTTTGATGTGTTTGTCGTACTAATTTTCAACTTCTTCTATTTCATTTCTTTAAATTTTTTCCACGTAGATGAACACTCAAAAGTGGATCTTGTGCCAGTGCGAAGATCGGATGGATCTAATTACATCAATGCTAGTTTTGTCAATGTAAGTAGTACCAGTTTTTATTTTAATTTAGTTTGCCACGTAAGTAGCTGACTTCGTTTTATGTTAATTTAGGGATATATACAGCGTAGGGCGTATATTGCTGCCCAAGGACCTCTAAACGAAACTGTGAATGACTTTTGGAGAATGATAATGGAAAAGAAAAATAATACCATTGTAATGCTTTCTGGGACAAGTGAAAATGGCCAAGTACGTTGATCTTGTTGGTATTTTGCTCGTTTATTTCGCTTTGGTACACCTTATGTAGAATGAAAATGGATGGGGATACATCTCGTTAGGGCTCGTCTATTAGGAATTGTTTACCGTTGTGGCGTACGTGGAATAAATGACAACGTAGCTTAGAGCTTCAGATTCATAAAAATCACCCCTCAGAATGCAGGAAATAGCATTTCTGAGACTCTAAATTTCAAAATTTTTCCGGGGGGACCACTCTCCCAGACCCTTCTAAACGTACTTCTCCTTTTCCAAAAATATTGATGATGGGACACTCACACAACACTTCCTCGTAAAAGTTTCGAGCCCAGTCCGCCCCTGCGCTTTTGTAATTTTTAAAAAAACGCCAGAAGTGCTTTACCGGATTTTAAACACGAGTTTACCTATATCGACCTAAAGGTGGAAACATACAACTCTATCATAGTGGACATTTTAGATGAATTTATGCCTCTAAGATCAGTTCGTATTCATCCCTCGGATAAACCTTGGATAACGGGCTATATTAAAACTCAAATCAAAGCAAGACAACTGGCGTTTACTCGTGGAGATAAAACGGCCCATAAATTTATGTGTGAAAAGGTATCAACTCTTATATCCAAAGCCAAAGCTACCTATTACCAAACATAGGTGAAGGACCTTCGCTCATCTAACCCAGAGAAATGGTTTAAAACCATATACGCCCAAGTGGGTGATGATAAGGGTGTGTCGAACTCTTTTTCCCCTTCAACTGAAGACCTCACAGACGTGGCAGAAAAATTATAAAAAGTGTTCAGGGAACCTTAAGCGAGTCTTGACACCGATAGCGCTATGCATGTCGATGAAGTTAACAGTCTTCTCAGAGCTCATCCCGCTCCCTTACCTTCTATTGGTCAGGTTAGAACTACTTTAATGCATCTGAAACCAAAAAAGGCAACTGGCGCTGACTAGATTCGTGCCTGGTTCCTCAAGCGTTTCTGTGATGATCTCGCTCCTGTAGTACATAATATCACTATGCAAAGTATAAGACAGTGCAAATATCCTTTTCTTTACAAATACTCTCTGATAACCCCCATAGCGAAAATGGAATCACCACGTGATGTTAATAGCGATTTCCGCCAAATATCTGTACTCCCACAATTATCCAGGGTTCTTAAAAAGATCCAGCTTTTGCTTAACGGACATGATTTGCCGGTAAAAGATAATCAACATGCCTTTATCCAAGGTCGCTCTACCGTCTCGGCTCTAATTTCCACCACTCAACGATGATATGATGCCACGGATAACATGAAATCAGGAAGAAAAGGAATTCCTGCTATCTTCATTGATTTCAAGAAAGCTTTTGACTTGGTAAACCACACCATTCTTTTACAAAAGCTAGCCTTTATGAATATTACAAGAGACTTCTGGCTGTGGATTCAAAGTTTTCCCACAGGTAGATCGCAACACGTGAATATATATGGAAGACTTTCATCAATTGCATCTTGTCCGTTGGGCATTCCTCAAGGATCAATCATCTCGCCCATTCTTTTTAATATACATATAAACGACCTTGAAGATGGAATACCCAATTATTTAGATATAGATACATGCAAGTACGCAGATGACTGTTCGCAATTTGAGCAGGTTAGGTTTGGAAATAGCAGCTATATGCAAGAAATAATGCATGCTGTATCCAACTGGTCTTGTAACAATAAGATGATTATCGACGCCAAAAAGGCCAAGGATATGTGGATATGTTCCTCCGAATTAATTGACAAACCCCCGAGTATTCATATAGGAAATGAAATAATCGAAAGAGTCAATGTTTTCAAGCTACTTGGTGTATGGCTACAAGACAATTTGAAATGGAATAAACATACTAAAGAAATCACGCGCAGGGCAAACAAAAAATTGTACCACCTAAGAGACTGTAGGAAATCTCATCTTCCAACACATGTAGATCTCACAATTTTTAAGTCTATCATTAGACCAACACTGGAATATGCTTCCTCGGTGTGGGGTGGTATACTTAAATACCTTCAAGATGAAGTTGAGCGTGTACAGACTAGATGTCTGAAAATAATTGGTCTGGAAAAAAATTATCTGCAATCATTAAAAGAAAGGAGAGAAACTGCCACCAGGAGAGAAGCGATCAGAATCCAGGTAAACCGGAGCTATCTTTGCCATAGCTTATTGCCAGCTCCGACTGACCATCAGTATAATTTACGGAAAAACAACGAAAGTAGTAGATATAAACTTTCGGGAACTGAAAGACATAAAAAATCCTTTATGGCGCGTGCTTGTAAATATCTCTTATAAGATTAAGAGTGCACTTGAATTTTCAGTTTACTCCATGCACTTTTGTTCGACTACCAAGAATAAAGAAATACAATATCTGACTAGCCTAAAAACACACTATAAAGGTTGCCTTCCACAGCCCATATTTTAAATGGGCTCCAGTTAAATAAGTTTAAATTAAGTTGAATAAAATTAAACCACATCAATTCGTCTCAACGATAAGACCAGTTCATACGACCCAGTTTGATGGATCCAACTTCCCTTCATTTTGGATAGTGTCAAGTCGTCTATTAAAATGTTTTTCACACAGTTCGCTCCAACAAATCTGATCACATCATCGAGCTGTTCGGAAAAATAGGATTGAGTGATTCAGTCTTCATCTACAGTCATCCCTCGTTTATCGCGGGTGTTAGGTCCCAGGACTGCCCGCGATAAGCGAAAATCCGCGAAGTAGCGATACTATAGTAGCGATACTGAAGGCGTAGGCTGTTTTTTCCGAGATAGGAACATGGTAATGGGGAGTTGCTGGCGCTGCTTTTTCTTTACAGTAAAAATGTTTCTATAAACAGTCATGGCCCCGTCGATCAAATTGCAGAAGTGCACCGAACGGACCATATCATCGTCCTAATCTTGTGACTTCTCTTCCAGGTCTTTGGCTATGTTACACATGGTTGCAAGCCGTTCAACCGTAAGGCCAGCCTCTTCAACTTCTTCATCCTCTGCTTGCTCTTGTTCCCCTTCCTCTTCTTCGCTTGCTGACTTTGTCATCTCCATGAGGTCTTCATCTGTCAATGGTTGTGAGTGGCAGTCGATCAGGTCATTGACGTCGTCAGAAGTCATATCTGAAAAGCCTTTTCCTCCAAGTAATCTTGCCAGCTTCACAGCCTTATCAACTGCGGAGTTATGAATTTCGTCAGGAGTGAATCCCTTGTAGTCGTGGACCACTTCGGGCCACAATTTCTTCCAGCTGGCATTGATCGTCTCAGTCTTCATATCCTTTAACACCTTCTGGATATTTTGAAGACACGTTGCAATCGTGTAGTTTCGCCAGTGAGCTTCAGTGTGAAGTCTTCGTCCGAGTCCATGGCATCAACAAGGTTCTCAAGGGCATTTCGAGTGTAGAGGGCCTTAAATGCGCGAATAACTCCTTGATCCATCGGCTGAATCAGTGATGTGGTATTCGCGGGCAAGAATTCTGTTTGCACGCCGTCACAATGAAGATTAGTTGCATGGTCCCCAGCATTGTCCATTAACAAAAGGACTTTAAATTCAAGGCCCTTCTCTGCAAGATACACTCTGACCTGGGGGATAAAGCATTGGTGGAACCAATCAGACGTGAGGATTTTGGTTATCCAAGCTTTATTGTTATGCATCCAATATACTGGTAGCAAATTCTTGTTTTTGTTTTTCAAAGCCCTTGAGTTCTTTGACTTATACACAAGCCCTGGCTTTGACATAAAGCCCGCAGCATTCCCGCACATGACGAGGGTAACACGGTCTTTGTGGGCTTTAAAACCAGGAGCTTTAGCTTCTTCCTTGAAGAGAAAAGTACGAGACGGCATTCTCTTCCAGAATAACCCCGTCTCATCCATGTGGAAAACTTGTTCTGGAACATAGCAGCCTTCCTCGATGAGTTCTGGAAATTTTCCGTTCACATATTCCTTAGCAGCCTCTGTATCTGCAGAGGCAGCTTCACCATGCAGCGAAACGCTCCTAAGGCCAAAGTATTTTTGAAACTTATCAAACCAGCCCTTGCTGGCAGCGAATGATTCCTTTTTTCTTGGAGAATCGCTGGATGTTCCTGGTTCTGGTTCTGGGTCGTCTTCCTCGTCTTCTTCGTCGTCGCCGGGTGCCTCCGCAGCAAAGGTGTCATACAGCTTCTTTGCCTTTGTCTGTATGATGTTGGTGTCCAAAGTGATGTGCTTCTTCCTACAATCAGCAATCCATACGGACAAAGCGTTTTCCATCCTCACTATTATCTTATTGCGGGATGTCATTACCCTCTTCGCTGTTCTGTTGAAATTCAACGTTGCTGTTTTCCGGATATTCTTCTCTTCCTTCTTAATGTAATGAACTGAGGATTCATTGATGCCATAATGGCGACCGACAGCCGCGAAGCTTCTCCCTTCCTTTAGCATGTCAAGGAGTTCCACCTTCTCTGCTCTCGTAAGCATCTTCCTTTGCCGCTTAGGCTCGCTGCCAGAAGCCTTAGCAGATGCAGGACGTTTGGGTGGCATCACAGGGATTGAAATAAAGCAAATATTTCACAAAACTTTCACAAAACACAAGACTATAAAGTAACACTACGCGATCGGACCACACGTTGAAGCGAAGTGTATTATTAACAAAATAACATGTATTAACAAAACCCGCGAAACAGTGAAGCCGCGAAAAGTGAACGGCGATATAGCGAGGGATCACTGTATAGCATTTCCAAGTTATGACGACGTGTACTACTGGGACTTACGAAGTAATGATCGTTTGTAGTGTCAGCCTGATGAGTTGAATTGCTTAAGCGAAAAAAGAAGTCTGAAGCTTAAGATTAAAACAAACGATCATCCATAGTTCTTTCCAATACTAAAGCGAGATTTCGTTCTAATTCTAAAGGTTAAACTGCTTTGTTTATTGCGGTTGCTGCCGCCGCTTAAATTGTCCGTTGTTCATATCTACACGATAACGATCAACGTCTTTTGTAAATTCCGTTTTGATAGCATTTCTCGACCTGCTCAGCTCCAGGTAGTTGTTGACTGCACTTGATCAGCCTTTACATTAAAACAAGTTCGAGGGTCAATTTCATGGTTATAGTACAAGATGCAAAACAAAGTTCACGATATTCACTTGATATAAACTCCTTCTGAAGGAATATCTACTACTGCCGAAGCTAAGCATAGCAACAAGTTATGCTATGTAAATATAAAATTACGTACGGTATTTAGACATCAACCAGAATTTCTATCAACAGAGATTTTTACAGCAGTTTCTAATCATGCTTAGCATGACTATGATACAGTTTCTTGAAAAATTGTAATGAGTCCCAAAACTTATATGGTGTAGTCTTTTGCAAGAAGAAAACTGTATGTCACTCACTCAAAGTTTTTTAGAAAATCAAAAAATTGTTATGAAAGATGGAGTTTCGACAGTTTCTATGGCAGTGGTGATCCTCTAAAATGACTCTTGATAAATGTTCAATATCATTTAATTTAAAAATAGGGATACTCTCTGCCAATTTTTCTTTTTATCACAGTTTCTTTATGGATCAGCAAATCAGTATGCTGGTATTGAATGCTGGTAATTCTTTAGCTTCAAATTTTAACAAAAACTAAATATCCTTTTCCTGTGGAACAAAATTGGATTTCTTAATTCTTTTTTTTTAAATTGTACTTATTAATTACGCATTCCACTTAAAAAGTATTTATGAAAAAAAGGTTCCAGATTAAATTAAATGGTAACTAGAAGTTGTTTGCTAATGTCACTGTTGCCAATGGAACTGCTTAAACTATTCATTTTAAACTACAGGTAGATGTATTTACAAATTTCAAACTGTTTTTTTTGAACTTGTGATGTGTTATTTTAATCTTGTGAAGTATTTATTTAACTGTATGAGCTTTCTGATTTCAAATTTACATATTTCACTTGTGAAGAAACTGTATGAAGCCATCTTTTAAAAAGCTTATAATGTATAAACTAATTCTTTTAGAATTTGCCAATGAGGAAGAAGACTGAGTGTACCCAATTTTCTTATAAATTGTCAATAGTATATTAATTGCAGAATGACTGTTTCTAATCTTTATCTTTTTTAGTGTTTTCATTTTAAGTGTCCTTGGATTTTCAAAATGAATGGCTCCTGGAATATTTTTGGTATTATACTGCTGCTGAGCTGTTTTGAATTTCAAGTTGTGCAAGGTAACAATTTGAATTTTGGGTGAATCTGTTAGTTACTGTATATGGAAATAGACATTCATGTTTATGCAGTGCATTATTGACTTATGGAAAGTTAATGGTTTGAACTGAGCCTTAAACTGTCTTTTACAATATCAGGGCTACATGCAAGATTAAAGGTTGTCTTTGGAAATGATTGTCTTGATACTGAGAATGTCAAGGTTTTTAAAAAGCAATAGGTAACCCTTTCGTGTGTGAGACGTGTCCCTTGAAGAGTGAAATTGTCTGGAGTCCCAGTAATTCTGACCCTCCCCCCCACTAAATGTGTCTTGCTTCGGACATATTTCCTTGGAGGTTTTTTAGGAAACATGTCCCCCTCTTCGGAAATTTGGCGATATGCTCAGACACCAATAAGCCATTTTCATTGGCAGGCTTCTAAAACTTTCTGAGAGTGTATGTAGATGTTAAAATTGAACTGATGGTGAGGTTTATTCGCGGGAAGTATATAAAGAAGATCACTTTTGCTTTGGGAATGCTCTTGTGTGTATTAAAAGAGGGATAGGGAACTGCCGAAAACTTCAAACAGAAAATACTGACGTTTCGAGCGAAAGTCCTTTATCTGCATGACTTTTTTTCCATCTGAAAATATCACCTACTTTTTATATCACTCCATGTTCCACTCCGACGAATGTCCTTCGTTCGAAATGTGAATATTCCAAGTTTTCGGTTGTTACCTAACCTTTTGGACGCAGTAAAATTTGAATAAAGTACAACCATTTTTGAGATAATTATATGTCCTTGTTGCATGAATTCCCAATAATCAGGTACATGTAGGCCGAGTGAACGCCTATGGGCGTCATATTGTTGTTATATTCCTCTAGTTGTTTTTCTCCCAAGCGTCAAAAGGTTGTCAGTGTGCCCCTGATTGGTTATTGATATGATAAAAATCGACAACCTTTTGGCAGCAAGTTGAGACAGGTCGTAGAGCTGTGATGATTAAATCTCGTCAGGAATGAATTTTTTGTTTGGTTTGTTGGGAAATGTGTATGAGTTGTCACCATCATTGTTCAGTTGGCGCAAACCAAAGAATATAACGTGAACATAGAGCTGTTCACAAGAATGTCCTTAATCCACTACACATTAAACGCCCAGGAAAATCTACACCACCACCTCCACCACCACCACCTCCACCAACAACAACAACAACAAAATTACGAAAAACAAATTAAGGTGAAGAGTGAATACTAATTTCGGCATAGAACGCGAAATAAAGCCATAGCAACTGATAATTTAAATTTAAGAATATTAATGCTCAACATAAAGTTTTAAAAAGACCCATAATAACGGAGACTTTCATATAAACAGAAATTAATTTTACTGACGTTTCGTCGCTAGTCTTGCGACATCTTCAGAAAGAGGCAAGAATAGCGACGAAATGTCAGTAAAATTAATTTCTCTAACAGAATCGGTACATGTTAGTGATAGTAGATCGTCCAGGTTACTATAGTCTTGAGAAAGACTGTTGGTGACTGACGTTTCGACGACCCCAGCGGCGGTCATCTTCAGAGTCAAAAAGAGGAATAGTCAGGAACAGTCAGCCTATTTATATAACTGGTTCATTGCGTCATGCGTGTGGGTGGTTGTGTCTCCCGGGTTCAAACCATTTACTTTAAGATTACGTTTCCTGCCTGGATCGTCTATTGCCACCATACTGATAATTTAAAGCATCATTTATTGAAGAAGTAACTAACGTTTCGTCGCGACACGCGACATCACCAGAGTGACTAGGAGTTAATTTACATCTGATCTATTAGCGACGGAGAATGAATGATCACTTTATTCAGGATTTTACATACTGTTACTACTAACATAGACAATTAGATATTACAATTATTACCAATAATACTAATTATTATAAGAACAAAACCTGCTTTCCAAGAGTGCCGTGTATAATATTATATTAAAAAAGATAAATACAAATGTTAAGAAAGTCCAAAGAAGTCATTGCAACCGACTTTAAATTGATTAAAATTGTTTGTCTGTCGTAAATCAGTAGGAAGACTATTCCATAGCACAGCACCACTATAACCAAAACTATTTTTTAGATATTCTGTGCGGGGCCTCGGAATAGCCAATTTACCCTCGGTGTCTCTCAGTGAATAATTTCCTACACTGCTACGGTTCTCAAATATGGGACTCAAATAATCTGGAGCAAACCCATGAAGTGATTTGTAAGCCATAACAACCTTTTGCATTTTACGTTGATTTCAAGTTTTCTCCAACCAATTTTTTCAAGAAGGATATCAGCATTGGAGTCATAATTAGAAAAGGTCAATACTCTTACTGCCCGGTTTTGTAGTTTTGGCAACTTATCCGCAAGGCTTTTGTTACAATTGTCCCAAACGACGCAGCAGTAGTCAAAATGTGGTTGAACTAAAGAGTTAAAAACAAACTGCAACGTCGTACGTGGAACAAATGATCTTATGCGTTTTAGCGCACCAATGCCAGATGCAATCTTTTTAGATAATTTATCAATATGGTCATTCCAAGGTAAATTCTCATCAAGCCATTAACCAATGGATTTTGTGCGTGAAACCTGATTAATGGGCATCCCACCAATTTTTAATGATGGCAATGATTTGAACGTTCTTATTCTTTGTCTGGAACCAATTAACATAAATTCCGTCTTAGAATGATTTAAAGTAAGCTTATTTGCAATTAACCATTCATTTATACTTTCTAAATCTTGATTAAGGTTCTCTTCCATATCAAGAATATTGTCGCTAGCATAAGACAGATGACTGTCATCTGCATACATACGAGGCTTTGAGTGTGCAAGACAATTTGGTAAATTATTAATGTATATCAGGAACAAAAGTGGCCCTAGTATTGTCCCTTGTGGGACTCCACAGAGCAAAGTTTGATCATCAGAAAGAAAACCGTTTACAGAACATTTTTGCTTACGGTTACTGAGATAGGATTTAAACCAATCTCCCACAACTCCCTGTATACCATATGCATACAGTTTTGACAACAGAATGTCATGATCCACAGTGTCAAATGCCTTCTTGATGTCCAAGAAAACCACAGCATTAACATTTCCACGATCAATATCATATGCCCATTCTTTGGTAGCCTCAAGAAGAACAGTGGCTGTGGAATGGAAACGTCGAAACCCAGATTGGCTATTAGAAATACGGTCATTATCTATAAGAAAGGCATTGACTTGGTCATAAATTATCCTTTCAAAAACTTTTGCTATCACTGAAATAATTGAAATGGGACGATAATTGTCAAGATCTTTACGATCTCCTTGTTTAAGCAAAGGCACAACTTTCGAGCATTTCCATTCATCAGGAAAAATACCCGTGTTGATTGAGCAATTGAAAATTGTGCAAAGAGATTCAGCAATCAAGCCTGGGCACAAACGAAGACATTTTGTAGAAATTTTATCGAAACCTGTTGCTTAAGATTTGCTTAACTTTGATAGAAGTGAAAAAACAATGAAGGAATTTGTCTCCTTCAACTGGAAACTAGCTCTATATTTAAGACACGATAAATAATCCAAATAAGAAGGGCTGTTTTCTTTACCGTTAATTTTCTCAGCAAGCTTCGGACCAACACTAGCAAAATGGTCATTGAACACCTTAGTTAATTCATGCGGTCTATTAATTTTTAAACCATCTAAGTTGATCTCTGATATTTGCGAATTATTGTGTTTTCTAGAAGTAGGCTCATTAATGATATTCCAGGTTTGTTTTGAGTTGTTCTTATTTTCACGAAATTCATTCAGATAATACGCCTTTTTTGCTTCCTTATATTCATTGTTAACAGCATTACGCTTTCCCTTAATAACACACCAGTCATTAAGATCATTAGAACGAGTTGCTTTTATCTTTAAAAGATCTCTTTCATGCATACATTGCTTTAATCGTGGCGTAATCCAAGGCGATTTAAATGCTCGGACACGCTTTGAGCGCAATGGAGTATGTTTATCGATAACTTTATTAAATTTATCTTTCCAAACTTGCCATATTTCATTCGGATTATCATAAGTCTTAATAACATCCCAATTTTGAGAACAAATGTCATTCCGAAAACTGACAGAATCAAAATTCTTAAGTTTTCTATATGTTATAGTAGTATGGTCTTTAGTAAGTAAGCCACTTGAAAGTTTTCGAATTGCATAGACTAAACTATGATCGCTAATACTAACATGAGACACCGGAGCAAACAATTTTATTAGGTGAATTCGTAAATATTAGGTCAATCATTGTTGAAGATGATATAGTTATGCGAGTAGGATTGCTTATTAGTTGTTGTAAACTATAGAAATCAGCTATATTGATTAGTTTAGTTGATTTGTGATCTAATATCTCCGAGGATAGATCACCCAATAAATAATATTCAATATTTTCGGCATCAATTCTGCCAATTAATGTCTCAAGATGACTAAATTTATCAACGAGTGAGTCTGGTGGTCTATACCATGTCACAACAAGAAAAGGCTTAGATCTTGGTTTGCGAATTTTGATGCATAAATTCTCAAGCTGATCTATAGACAGGTCGAGACGTGACGAGTAATTTATGTTATGACCAACATAAAAACACGCGCCCCCACCCAGTCTACCATTTATGTTTCTATCACGTCGTACAAGCTCATAACCACGTATATGCATCTCATTATCGCTAATTGTTGAATCAAGCCTTGTCTCGTTTATTGCTAAAACATCGATTGAATTGTCGGAAAGTAAAATCCGCACTTCATCAATGTGCTTTTTTAAACTTCCCACAGTAAGTAAAGCCATCTTAAATCCCCGCATTTTGGGGAGAAATGACATAGATTGATGAATAATACTTTGCTTCAATCATTTTTAATATATAGTGGCTTCCGCTTAGGTCGCACATATATATCGAATTTGCAACTTAACTCACCATATGAGTCTCGGTAGCTCAATAGTTAGAGCGTCTAACCGGTCATCAGAAGGTTGCGGGTTCGATCCCCGTCTGGGGCTCAGAAATTACTTTCTGAGTATCGAGCTTGAAGATCATTCATCTACCTTAATATATCCAAGCTCTCACGTTTCCTCAAACATCAAACAACAACATGATCTATGGTTTCAGAGTAGGTATCACAAATTCTGCACTTCGGGTCATTATTTGTCTTAGCAATAATTGTGTGATGGTTTATAGTAGGGAGGCACTGATCTTGAGCTGCAAGTAAGAAGCCTTCCGTCTCGGCCTTTAATCCTGCACTGCGCAACCACTGATGGGTGCGTGATTTATTCACATCAGCTTGTTTGGTGCCAGTTGGATATTGGCCATGCAAAGGCTTTTCTTGCCAGCTTGTTCTAAGTTTTTCTATTGTTGCCTGTTTTGCTTTCGTTTTTAGATTGTTAGCTGCTCTTGTTTGTGGTTGTGTATATTCCTGGATGTTGTCATAATCTAGGGCAATCTCATGAATATATTTATCACTTTCTTTTGGCATTTTTTGAGTATAGCTTCTTACTTTTTCATGCACAAAAGCACATTTCAGCATCCAGTCTTCAGAGTTCTGCAAATATGTTTTCAGTCCAATTGCTGTTGTTTTATAGGACATTTCGAGTTGAATAAGACCTCTATCGCCATGAATTCTTGGTAGGTAAATTCTGTCTACATCAGCTTTTGGAAGATGCATCCGATGATAGCTCAAGAGTTTGCGGGTTTTAGTGTCCATTCGCTTGATGTCTTGTACTGTCCAGTTTACAACATTGAAGCTGTATTGTGCGACGGGCACTGCCAAGCTATTAATCGCAGTTATTCTGTTTTTCGAGTTTAGTTCTGTGTTCAGAATTAGTCGCAGACGTCTGTAATATTCTTTTCTCACTTTCTCTTTCATTTGATTATGTAGTATTCCACCCCCTTCGTTAACCCCGAGAAATTTGTATGCCTGTTCTTGATCCAATTCTTTTATTTGAGTGCTAACTTCAAGATTTATGTTGTTAGTTTCAGTTATTTTCCCTCTCTTTATGGTTAGTTTGGCACATTTATCAAGGTCATATTCCATTTCGATGTCATCACTGTATGACTTTACAGTTTTCAGCAGCCCTTCGAGTTCGTTATCGTCTTTAGCAAAAAGCTCTAGGTCGTCCATATGAGAATGGTGGTTAAATTTATCTTCTTTGATTTTATACCCATGGTTGGCGTTATTTAGTTCTTGACATAAGGGGATAAGAGCGATGCAAAATAAAAGCGGAGAAAGGGAATCTCCTTGAAATATACTTCGGCGTATTGAGACTTTTTGGGACTTTGCTGTTTCATTTGCGTGACTGAGGTAAAGTGTTGTCTTCCATTGCGTCATATTGTGTTTCAAAAAATTTATTATTACAGGGGATATTTTGTACAATTCCAGCAACTTAAGTATCTTAGAATGAGGGACACTATCAAAGGCTTTGCGATAATCAATTCAAGCCGTGCTAAGGTTGCGTTTTGTTTTATAGCAGTTCTCTTGGATCATTTTGTTGATGAGCAATTGGTCTTTGCATCCATAGGATCCCCGTCTGCATCCTTTTTGCTCGAGGGGAAGCATGTTATTTAAATCCAAGTGAGAATAGGCCGATTCTGTTATTATGGATGTCAATAACTTGTATGTGGTGGATAGACATGTGATTGGGCGGTAGTTTTTAGGTTCATCTGTTTCATCATTTTTAGGCAAGAGAAATGTGATGCTTCTGGAGTTTTCATAACATGTGATAGAGCTTTTGCGATATGTTTATGTGTTGAGGATAGATGATGAAGCCAGAAGTTAGGGACTTTGTCAGGTCCAGAAGATTTCCATTTCTGTGATTTAGCAAGGGCTTGCTTGGCATCTGTGCTCGTAATATCATAGCAATCTTGGGTTGGTATGTCACGCATTCTTTCGTTTTCACGGGTAATCCATTCCGCATTTTCACTGTAGTCTTTGGGTGTGCTCCATATGTTTTCCCAGAATTTTTGTACTTCTTCCATAGATGATGCCCTTTCTAGTGCTATTTCTTTTTTGCCTATTTCCCTATAAAAACTTTTTGCATCAGTGACAAATATCTTATTTTGCCTGTAAAACTTTGATCTTTTGGTAAAACGTCGAATTCCCTGTGATTTGAGGAGTAACTTCTGTTTCAGAATTTCTTTAACCTCAGGGATAGATTCTAAGCTTTGTATCTGGTATTTTCTTTTCACCTTGCGTGATTTCCCAGTGTTAACATTAGTGCCCCTGCTGATTTTATCCAGTATTGATATTTCACTTCTGAGCAGTTTGACTTCTTTATCCTTTCTTTCCAGGCAGGTTCTTTATCCCTGTTTCTTGTTTTTGTCTTTATTGTTGCGTTCATTCAAGAGATATATGGTGAGCTCCCCGGGGATTTATATGGATAAATCCCTGGGAAACTCGCTATACATCCCTTGAATTTATAATACTAAACGTCACTCAGTTCATTCTACAGTCGAACCTCCATTAAGCGGCCACCCTCTATTAAACGGCCGCATATCAAAGTCCTAAAATATTTGTAATACAATTACTATAAAATATCCCTCTATTAAACGGCTACCTCCATTAAGCGGCCGCAACCACCTATGAGCGGTCCCAAATGATATTTTATATAAATTATTTCCTCTATTAAACGGCCAGCTTGCATGATTTACTTGGTGCAACTCTTCCAAGAGAACCGCACTAAAAGTTGAGCTGATAATGCTTAATAATTTGCTTTATTTACTTAATAAAACTTAAAAATAATGTTCAACACATATCACTTGACAGCTCACTCAACTTTAAAGGTCATTAAATTCAAAGTATTGTTAGCAACAAAGGTGTCGGTGTTTGAGCTGCATAGAAACGCTCTATTACTTCGTGTCAAATCCCTCCCTTTTTAGCTTTGCCTTTAGCCAACTGATTGAAAAGGCATCTCCTGTGAAATGAAATTCACAGGGAATTTCCAAACCATAGCAGCCACCTCTATTCACACGTTTGCCCTTGATCACTGCTTTACCGGAGTTTGCCGATCGTTTAAGAAACTTTGTGAGCCAGATTGCCATTAATTTTGGAACATGTTTAATGATTTCAAAATCCTCCCTCATTTCATTCGGATGCTAGTATCGTTTTTCGATAGACATATGGAGGCGTGAGACCGGAAACGGTTGAAAGCTGGAGTGGAAGGGCACGAGAAATCACCAGAGGATGGAAGAAAGAAGATGTGTGAAACATGGACGAAACTGGGAGTTTTTGGCGTGGTCTTCCTGAGAAGACTCTCAGCGAAAGAGGAAAAAGATGCAGTGGCGGCAAAAACGCAAAGCAGCGCAACACGTGAGCATTTTTTGTTAATGCCGCTGGGGATAAGGAAGATCCCATTGTTATCGGAAAGTCTGTAAAACGGCGATGCTTCAAGCATTTAAAGGACAAAACGCGTCCGTCCAAATGCAACTATTTTTCAAATGCTAAAGCCTGGATGAACACGGGTATTATGACTGAAGTTTTGTCAGAACTTAATCGTCGATTGAAACGAAAGAACAGACGTATTTTGTTGTTTATGGATAATGCCCCTTGTCATCCAGAAAGCTTGAAGGACAGCTTTTCGAACATAAACATTGTGTTTTTGCCAAAGAATACCACATCCATGACTCAGCCACTGGACGCTGGTATCATTGCCAACTGTATCCGGAAGAAATCGCTATCGAAGACGATCCCTTTGAAGGAGAAGAAATGCAAGATCTTCAGGAACGTCTGAGCAGAATCGAAGTGCCTTGTACTGCAGAAGAGTAAATATCGACCGAAGACGATCTTGAAGTTTTTTCTGGCTACATAGACAGTTCTAACCCGAACTGGAGGGAAGTTGTTCGCGAGGAATTGCTGGGAGACAATCTGAATGATTTATCCGCTTCGTCAGATACATTGAACTCAGTAAGCGATGACGAATATGACAGAGATTTACAAGAACCTGAAATTAAGTCGTTGACGGAGGCAATTGGGCATGCTGAGGATCTGCGAAATTTTGCAATTTCTAACGGATATGAGGAGCTAGCTCGATCAATATCTGAGACCAATAATTTCTCCTTTGCTTTGAAACTCAATGCACCGCGGCGACAAATGCAGATTGAAGACTATTTTAAGCCAACATAGACTGCTAATAGTAAACGTATATGGTCAAACATATTGCACTTTGCACTTTTCCAAATTTGAGTTGTTAGTCTTTTGTTACCGCTTTGTTTAGTTCTTGCACCAAGTTTGAAAACTTTTTTGTTAACAACTACTTGATCTTTCTAAAGTCTACTTATTACTGTAATCAGTGATTTATGATTGAATAAATAGACATTAGACCACGCCCAAGGTCTACTTTCTGCGTACCTCTATTTAGCGGCCACCTCTATTAAGCAGCCACAAAGCCGATCCCCAAGGATGGCCGCTTAATAGAGGTTCGACTGTACTCACTTCGACAAAATATCAAATTCCCCTAATCACAGTATCTTTAATGATTTAAACATTTTCCGTTCTTAAGATACATTCTAACCGTTGGAAACAAAAAATGTGCACTTCTCGAAAACAACGCGACTGTAACCATTATTAACATTATCAGTTGGGCAAGATTTCTTCATTTCACTGGTATCGCTTCCTCCTAGATCTACTGGCAAACTTCTTTTTAATGATCCTTTGTTGTCCTTCTCAACCGCCACACACTCAGATAAACTAGATCCACACTCAGATGCTTTAGAAATATCTAACTTAGTAGAAATATCAGGTCTTTGATATTTTTGGAAGGACCTATTGTCCCTATGGCCTGTCCTTGCCATCACAAACTTATCTGCGATTCCCTTCTGTAATGTGGGGAATGCAAGAAGAATCCCACACTTTTACAATAATCACTAGTTTAAATTATTTATTCTCGATCAAAAGGAAAGACAATCGTCACAATATCACAACCCACAGAGCACATGCACAACTCACAGCGCCTAATTATATTACTGATCACATAACCTACATATACACTTCCGCTTTCTGCCTAACAGTTTCCGACACACTCCCCCATGAGTCTCCCTAATGGAGGCTCATGCAATTAAAGGAAACTGCCTCTCACTAACAAAACTAAGAAACTAAATACTGCTAAGTTAAGGTGTTCAATTGACATAGATGAGGCAATTAGATAGTGTACAGTTCAAGAGTTCTCTTCAGTCTCAAGGATTTTCAGTCTTTGTCTCGCTACGATTGCTGCTGTCCTCTTCGGTCGGAAAACAGGGTCGTCTACGTTCAAGGTAGTTGGTGTGGTCGTCTTGGTTACGTCACAAGATAACTCCAGCGGGTAAAGATGCTGTACTGGTCTTTCTAAGTGATCTTTCCGGCCCGTAGCTTCACCGCTCGTATTTCACCATCTCGACCTTCGATGAAAGTTTGAACGATACCCAAGGGCCATTTGTTTCTACTCTTTTATAATGGGAATTTTATCATCACCACGTCTCTTACTGCCAACTATGGCTTGGTGCCCGGGTGTTTCATGTTGTGTCGTTCTCTCAAGGCGCGAAGGTACTCCTTAGTCCACTGAGACCACATGGCTTCTTTGCTCCTTCGTAAGTACTTTCTCGCTTCGTCAGATCTAGATCTTGAAGGTGATGTGGCTCTTGTTCGGGCAACAGATTTGGACCTTAGAATAGCATGGAAGATGATGTCAACACAGGAAGTTGAATGCCATGACGAGCGATAAATCTTTTTAGGCTACGGATGAATCCATCGGTTTCTAGATTAGCCAAGACTTCCAGGAACACGCCTCCGGTGCGACTACAGGCGTACAATACGAGATATGCTTTGCCTTCTAGTTTTCCCTTTCGTCGATACTTGATGGGTCGCGCAAAATCCACTCCAATTGTCTCGAAGGCAGTTGTTCCCTCAGTTCGGGAAGTTGGAAGTAAACCAGGAGGAGGCTGGGCGTGCGCAAGGGCCTGAAATCGCTTACAGCCCCAACACTGCTTAATGACGCGTCTCATCACTTGTCGAAGGCGTGGTACCCAATGACGCTCACGAACTTTTTTTATTATTATTATTAAAAACTTATTTACAAACAATAACCCTTCAGCTTGATTGCTGCTTTTAAAGGGGTTGTTTAAAAAGAAGAAAGAATATTTACATAAATCAGTATAATTACAACAATATTAGCAGTCTCTTTATCGATTGAGGTGTTTAGTAAGGACTGCTTTAAAAAAATATGCAGACAGTTGCTCATGAATATCTAAAATTTTGTTAGGCAATGCATTCCAGGCATAAGCTCCTCGGTACGAAAATGATTTTTTCATAAAAGATCTGTTAGGTTTTTCAAGAAGTAGCTTACGCCTATTGCTACGCGTTTGATGATAAATATTATCACAGCATGTAAACATGTCGCAGATGTACTCTGGTGCAATGCTACGGACAGCCTTAAAAGTGGTTAGAAGCTCTCTTCTTTTAAGAATATTTTCTATTGGGCTCCACCCTAAGGTCCGGAAAATTGTTTTTGATCTTATCTGATAATTTGAGCCAGTTATCGTACGGGCAGCTCGTTTTTGCATTTTATTGAGCTTTTCTAAATTAGTCTTGCTTCCGTCGTTCCAGACTGTTGAACAATATGTAAAGTAGGGGAGTACCAGAGAGTTGTACATACAAATTAGGTCGTTGTGAGGTACATATGGCTTTGCCTTTCTAAGTAGGACTATAGCACTTGAAAGTTTTTTGCATTGTTCTTCAATATGTTTCGTCCACTTCAATTCGTTATCAATTATAATACCTAAAGTTTTCTTATGTTTAACTTGTTTAATAGTGGAACCATTTATTAATATTCTGAGATCAGCAGAAGATTGATTAAGTTTTCTATTTGAGGCTATTAACATAAATTCGGTTTTCTTGGTGTTCAATGTTAACTTATTAGCTTCCAACCATTTGCTAACATGAAACAAGTCAGCGTTTAATTTGTTTTCGATTTCAGTTAAGGTCTTTCCTGTACATGATAGATTAGTATCGTCAGCAAACATGTATGCTTGTGTATGCTCAAGGCAATTTGGTAAGTCATTTATGTATAATGAAAATAGTAATGGTCCCAAGTTGGAGCCTTGTGGTACCCCACTTTGGACTTCACGTTATTAATTACGCAAACTTGTTTCCTGTTATACAGATACGATGTAAGAAGTTTTAAAGCTGTCCCCTTTATTCCGTAGTGTTGCAGTTTTCGCAAAAGAATAGAATGGTCAACCGTGTCGAATGCTTTTTTAAGATCTAAAAAGAGGACTCCGTTAATCAGACCCTTGTCCATATTTAACAACCACTGGTTTGTACAATTTAGAAGTGCAGTTTCTGTGGAATGGTTTGGCCGAAACCCTGCTTGCTGTTTACTAATAATGTCATTTTCATTAATGTACAAGCTTAATTGGTCGTAAATAATTTTTTCTAAGATTTTCGCAACTGCAGGAATAACGGATATAGGCCGAAAGTTTCCACATTTAGTCTTGTCTCCTTCCTTGTAAATTGGTGTTATCTTAGCAAGTTTCAAGTCGTCAGGGAAGATACCAGTGTCCAGTACAAGATTAAAAATAAGTAATAAAGAGTCGTATATGGCTTCTCCAGCTAATTTTATTAGTTTGTTTGAAATTTTGTCTAATCCTGGTGCTTTATTTAAGTTGATTTTGCCAATTATTTGACTTAAGTTCGACTTAGTTAATGTGCTTAAAGTGAATTCCGATCGACAAGGCTGGATGAATTGTGTTGGGTCTGTATCTGTTAAAGGAATGTCTGAGGCAAGATTGGGTCCTATTTCCACAAAAAAGTTATTAAGTGTGTTTGCTATGTTAACAGCGTCTGTGATGTTTTGGTCTCCGGATTTAATATTGTTAATGGTGTTAGTTTTAGTCGTTCTATTAAGTAATTTGTTTATAAGGTCCCAGCTTTCTTTAGAATTTTTACTGTTTTCAATATTAGTTTTAAAGTATTGAGTTTTCGCATTTTTAATAAGCTTAGTAACTTGGTTTCTGCATTCCTTATATGAATTATAATAAACGGGAGAGTTTAACTTGACTGCTTTTTTCTTTAAGTAATCTCTATGAAAACTCAGTTTTTTAATTTCATTTGTCATCCATGGTTGTCGATCGCTTCTCACTTTCCTTGTCCGTAGTGGCGCGTTTATATCAGCTATTATCAAAAATATTTTATTCCATTCTTGTAAGGCTATATTTGGGTCTGAATATCCCTGAAATTGTGAAAATGCTTGTTTTAAGTCATTTTGAAATTTTTCGGGATTTAATTTATGATATTGCCTTGTCTCAATGGTTTTGGGTTCTCTTTTAGGAATTCCGACCTTTCTACAAATGTAGACCAGGTTATGGTCGCTTTGTTTTTAAATCGTCAGTTTTGCAGATTATCAGATCTAGTAGCGTCTTTGTTGACTCAGTTATTCTGGTGGGTTTATTTATAAGTTGCGATAATTGATATGTATTTAACAGTTCCATGAACCGTTTTGACTTACTGTCTTGAGTATCGTTAGGCAATAAATCTATATTAAAGTCTCCGGTTATTATAGTTTTTTTGTTCTCTTTGTCGATATTTTGTAGATAAATTTCAAAGCTATCAAGAATTTCGGAATTAGAATTTGGTGGTCGATACCACGTCGAAATAATTACTGGCTTAGCATTAGGTTTTTTTATTTCAATACAAACTGCCTCAACATTTTCTGGGATCAATGTTACCCTTTCTACATATGGTATAATGTTGCGTACATAGATTGCTACTCCCCCACCATTTCTATTTCTGTCACGTCTTGTCACACTGTAACCTTGAATTTCTATCTCCTAGTCTTTAATTGTTTTGTCAATCCTTGTTTCATTGATACATAATATGTCGAAGGGCATTTTAGTTATAAAAATTCGGAGTTCTTCAATGTGTTTTATTAGAGAAGTAATATTTAATTGTGCAATTGAGAAACCTTTAAGTTTTGGGTAAGGGTTACCTTGGCTATACGTTGTAGCTGCACCAGAGTCATCGGTCGAATCAAGCAATACATCTGGTGTATTTACATTTAGTCAAGTTCTATTTAGAAAGTTTTTAATGTTTATTGCGAGTAATGCGGATCCTTTATGATTTAAATGCAAACCATATTGGTTAAGACATGCACTATTTATATTGGTATTGTGTATTAGGCCCCAGCGATGTTGTGAACATACTTCTATTAGCATTTTGTTGTATTGCTTTACCTTTTCAGTCATGTTAGAATCGTCCGTCCTGGTGATTACAGATGAAAAGATAAGATTAACGCTTTCCAAATCCTACGTTATGCTTTTTCCGAGCTTGACCAATGAATTAATGACATTTTCTGGTGATCCTTTCTTCAAGTCGTTTGTTCCGACGTGTATTACAACGTTGTTTGGTTGTGTTTTCAGTGTCGGTTTTACATAGTAGGTTAAGTCATTGGTTGTAGCTCCGGGAAATGTTTTAATGCTGATCCTCTTGTTTGTTGCATTTCGAAGTTTTCTAGGGTTAAGATGTTTAATCATAGAATCTCCTACGATAGCCACTGTTTCAGTAGATCTGCCCGTAGTTGTACTTTGGACTCTGCGCTCTTCTGTTCTTGCATCGGCGGTACTATTATGATAAGTTGCTTTTGAACTTACTTGATTTTGGTCAGTACTTTGCCCGTTCAATTTTCTTGTGGGGGCTGCTTCTCTGGTAATTTCGACTTCGTCGATCTCGGTTTCTTCAATAGTCAAAGGCGCAAACCGGCTTGAGACCGACGCTGCATTCGTAGTATGGCTTTTCGTAGCTTCAGAAGTTGCTTTCGCATTTCTTTGATTATTATTCTTCTGAACTGTGGACCATGAATTACGGTTGTCGTCAGTGTCAAGACAAATATTGCGATCCAAGTGGAGCAAACGTATGGCGGTTAGAAGACTAGCTTTCTCGTCTTCGGCAGCCTTGACTTTGTTTGTCAAATCGTCAATTGCATTTTCACACTTGTTAAGGCGTTGAGTCAAGTAATCGTTAGTCGACTTTAGTTTCTCGTTTTCTTCTAGCAATCTGCAGGTGTGTCGATCTTTCTGTTCGTCTAGGTTTTTTCTTGATTCATTGGTTACAACTCCAACATCTTGTGTAAACGCCTCAAATTCCTGTTCAAGGCAACCGAATTTAGCATTCAGTTCATGAACAGCAGTAATCAGTGGACCGAGACGATCGTTCTCATTGTTATTCCTCGCCGAAGCAATGCCGTTGTTGTCATTTGCTTTTTCAAGATTGACCTTTGATGAGTCTTTTGGGTTATTTGGTTCATGTAGCGGTTTCGCTTTGACCTTGGCAATTAGTTTATCTTTAATCGAATTACCTTCTTTCCCGCTGAATGTTAGTGTTGTTTGTTTGCTGTACCAAGTCATTTCGAATCTGCCATCTGCACTTATAAACCGCCTTGCTTCTCCCCCAGGCGATTTCCAGTTGCCTTGTTCACGAAGCAATTTTTGTACAAAGTCCTTTAGCGTTTGTAGTGTTCCTTTCCATAATAACCGTTCACCGTTTAACTGAAGCGGTTCAATAAGTTGTAAGCGGCCCGATCTTGTTTTGCCTTGCAAAGGACCCAAATCGCTCTTGTCGTTGTACAACGACTCATAATCATCAACTAAGGCAGATTCACCATCGGCACAGTTTGGATTGTCATCATTAACAAATTTGGATAAACTTTTAGCCATTATTAGGCTTGGACTTGCAGAACATTCATAAGTACGTCTGCCCTCCATCATTGCCAAGAGGAATAGCCATTGTAAGACCTACACCACCATGTGGAGTATCTTGATGCGCTTGCTCTACGAACTTTTCGGTAAATTGGCTGTCATCAGGAAGGTAGGTGGGATAAAGTCCTTGAATCCGACCACGACATTCGAGGATTCCTTCGGAATTCGGCTGAAGATTTAGCTGTTATCGATCTTCCTCTTACTTTGGATGATTTTTCGCACGATCTTGTTCACGCAGTATCCACCATTTTAATTCTCGTTCTACTTCATCAGTCGTAATTGGCCCGACTATCTTGGGATGTCTTCTGTAATTCTGTACCAGTCGTCTAATCCAAACACATACTCGCAAGGTGGTTCTGAGATTGCGTCTTCCCAACAACTCACCAAACTCATCAGTTTCGTCGATCGTGATGGCCATTACTTCTTTCACCATTTTTGTTTCTGCTTCCGACTCCTCATTAGCGCTTGTCGCAGGATTTTGAGGCCATTGTTCAGGATGAGGCAACGACACTGGCCCTTTCCACCAAAGATCATTGTTGGAGACAGGTCCGCCACGACTACCAAGGTCAGTAGGGTTCTGTGCAGTTGGTACGTGTCTCCAGGATTTAACTTCGGGGTTGTGGATCTTCCGAACGCGATTTTCAACGAATTGGTGATACTCTCCTCTACCACAAATCCAGTGCAAAGCCACTGAACTATCGAGCCAACAATGGACTTCTGTTACCGGGAAACCCTCAAGTGCTGTTCGCAAATTATCGGCAAGATTTACAGCCATGTGTCCAGCGACCAATTCCAATCTCGACCAATTCCAATCTTTCGTTCGTTTTTTTAGGATTCTTCAACCAATGGAAACGAAGGGAGTCGCGCTCTCTTTCTTTAATACGCACTTGTAGGAAAGCTTTACGAAGATCTCCAGCGACAGCTACGGGGTGGAATCTACCACGCACCATCACGTTCCAGAGTTTGTTTTGCAACGGTGGGCCAGGGTCTAAACAGTCATTCAGCGCAGGACCTTTGTTTCCACCTCGGGCCGAGCAATCATAAACCACTCTCAATTTGGTGCTTTCGGCTTCTTCGCGAACGACAGCGCGATGTGGCATGTAATATTCTTTCCCCACCACTTCAAGAGGTGCCCTTTCGACCTCGCCTTGTTCCAACTGTTCGCGAATGATGGTATCGTACTCTTCTAGTCTTCCCATTCTGTTAAGCTTCCTAACTTGTGCGTGCAACCGTTGCAGGCTTCCAATTCGGTTCGAAGGAAGAGGAGGGTGGTTTCCCTTCCAAGGTAGGACAGTTTCGTACCAGCCTTCAACAGGATGGCGAGAAAGCTGGTCTCGAAACTCCTCGTAAACTACTCCTTGATCACCCGAGGGCGAATCAGCTAGTCCAAGGACATCAAGGCTACACAGGCGTTCGTAATCTGAGGAGGAGTCAACGGCAAGGAAACCATTTGTCCGATCGATTCCGTCTCCTGGCTTCATGATCACCCATCCAAAACGGGTCAGTTTGGCTACTGGTTCTCCTTGTCTACCAAGACGCAATTGCGTATTAGTGCGAATCTTGGCGTATTCGTTGGCTTCAAGCATCAAGTGAACCGACAGATGGTCGTCAGGAGTCTTGTCTTCCATAACCACACTTTGTAAGTATTGGTGTTCCTGAATAAGCTTATCATAACGTGGATTATCAAGAGTTAACAATTCACGTTTGTTTATATAACGGTTACCTTGGCATCTAGGGTGAAATCTCCTCTCAACGACTTGAGTACAAGGTCATGTTCCACTAACTCGGCTGTGGTAACACCAAACAATGTAGTAATCTTTCGGGTACTACTTTTCACGGCTTTCTTTTTCACTAAACTCGTCAACGTCGTCGATGCGTACGAGTGACTCGCTCCACTATCGAGTAGCGCTCTAAATTTAATCCCATTAATCTTGACTACAACGACAGGATGGACAACGGAAGTTCTACCGACACTCGTTGTCAACACTCTTTCTTCTTGTTCTTCAGAGGCTTCAGGGCAAATGGACGTATGATGTCGTTTTTTGCATTTCTGGCACGATATCTTGCTTTTACACGCACTCGCTGCGTGAAGACCGCTGGCACAGTTTT
Source organism: Heliopora coerulea (assembly GCA_030142905.1). NCBI lineage: Eukaryota > Metazoa > Cnidaria > Anthozoa > Scleralcyonacea > Helioporidae > Heliopora > Heliopora coerulea. The sequence goes on from JASJOG010000393.1 coordinate 64,481, forward strand.
CTCTCATTTGGGGATACCACTTTGTCACACGAGCTCATCTTGTGGTCGGCACTGTTACAGTAAATGCACCGGATTTCTTGTTCTCGGGAATTGAACGCGCGTGCGCTTGTCGAATCCTTTTCTTTGGTTTTCCTACTTGTGCCTTTAACATTGTCGTTGGTCTCCGTCCACTTTCTCAAGGCCTCTAAAAATTCTTTAAATGTCTAACTTCTCCAGTCACTTTGAACATGCAACACCAGTTCCGCTTTCACCGCCTCGAGCCTTTTCATCACATAATACACCGTCCCTTGAATAGTTTCTAATTTCTCGAGAGTTTCTGAACTCTGGACGTTAAATAACAACTGTTCGTAAAACCGATGTATTTTTGGAACATTTCGCTATGCTTGGTAGCTCAATTATGCTGACTACGTAAGAACCGGCGACTTTCCTGGGGAGGTCGTACTTCTCTTCTAAATATTTCAATCCCCGCTTATAGCCTTCTTCAGTGAAAGGTAAAAAATCGATTGCGCTCCTAATATGAAGTTCCATCAATTCCTTCAGATGAGAAAACTTGGTGATTGGAGAAACGTCTTACAAATCGACCATGGCGTTGAATTGGCCCGAAAAGCGTACCCAATCATGCGGCTTGTCATTGAACCTTGTTATGTTTAACTTCGGCAACTTTGCAGTTTTTCCCGAAAGTTCTTTCTCCTTTAGCGCGGCCTCTAGTTTCTGTTCTAGGAGTTGTTTCTCGAATTTCCTTTTTTGTTCGCAACTTTGCACTAGCTCTCGCTGCTTGGCCCTTTGATCAAGTTCTACAAATTTCAACAGTTTGTTTTGGACTTTGTCCACTTCGGTTACACGTGCATCAATTTCATTTGACTATTGTTCTGCATTTTCTTCCGTGTCACCTTGCCCGAATTTCGCTTCTTCAATGCTGCCTTTTAATGTAGTAATCGTACTTACGATTGTTGCGATGGATTCCTTTTGTCGTTCAACTGCAATTCCCTCTCCTTTACATAGAATTTCGTCAGTTCGCTTCAGGCGAAATTGTAGAGCCTTTAACTTGGCGTCCATCTCGGAGAGTTGTTTCTTGAGAGACATATTTCACGTGCGCATCCAGTTATACGAATAACGATCCCGTTGGAGGTGCCAGTAATGTGGGGAACGCAAGAAGAATCCCACACTTTCACAATAATCACTAGTTTAAATTATTTAGTCTCGATCACAAGGAAAGACAATCGTCAAAATATCACAACCCACAGAACACATGCACAACTCACAGTGCCTAATTATATTACTGATCACATAACCTACATAAACACTTCCGCTTTTAGCTTATTGGCTCTAACAAAATTAATCCCGTTACACCTAACAGTTTCCGACAGTAAACCAGGCGTTGCAGTCGTTGCTCTAAGATTGTGGTTAGTAAAGCGACCTTGAATACCTGCTTCCTTACTTAGTCTCCGAACCCTTTTCTCCAAGTTTGTTGTGGCCAACTGGATTTGAAGTATACCAAACTATAAAACACAAATAAAATTGAGAACTTTGTAACATTATTAAACTTCTCACTACTTCCCATTTTAACGCGCAAATTAATATCCCCCTTCAACCAATAATAATTAAAAATTTCATACTTTCATCAGTAAAATTGTACTTTCGACGTGGAGCAACATAGAACACGTCTTTCTCTAGTGCAAACTTAGGACACTTTGACACATACAACTTGTACAAGCAAACCAGACACCGTTCAGGTATATTATCACCACGACCATGGTGCTCACAATTCGCTTTTTTGCCTTATGCCACGGTGTGCTTTAATCTTCCCAGATTGTTCTTTTCAACTAACGACACATAAACAAGTTTGTCTGGTTCTTTTTCGCTGGCGGTAACCAAATTCAATTGACTGAACTTTAAGTTCCGATGCTTTCTCCCACTTCTGAGCAAAAAATTCTTCCCGATCAAGAATAACACGGTGTCTAGCAAAACACCTGGCGAGCCATCTCCTAAAAGTCCCAAGCTCCAGAGCTTTTCCTCTTGCCCTTCGGATAAAGACTCAGCCTCTTTAACCGTCGCACCAACACCACAACTGGTCAGGCGTTTCATTTCCACATCCAAACAATCCTGAAAGCCTTTGAATATTGGTTGCTCGAAGATGTTCAATGCTGACTGACCATTATTTCTAAGGAACCACTGTAGGCCGCAGCAAATTTGATATAATGTGTTTGGAGGATACACTCTTCCTGGTTCTTGTTTCTTCCGAATTTCGACGACAAATTTGCTGAACCAGTAATTCAGTTCCTCTTCACCGACCTTCAAAATATCCGGATCAACTTGACCAGTGGCGTAGCCAGAAAGCAAATGTTACGTGGGCACAACATGGGCACAGGTGTCAACATTTCCTGGTAGTTTTTTAGTTATTACACTGTACTAACTGCTACGACTACTGTGCATCCTCTGGCTTCTTAACACCACCCCTAGGCTCGCTTGACTCAAGTTCAGTGTTGCCAGTTTCTGTCCTTTTCTTTTTATTCGGATTCAATTTACAATAATCGAACAACAATTGCCTTGCCGCCATATTTATACTTAAACATTTTACTCATTAGCGCCCACTGACACATGCTTCAGAGGGGACAGTCAAAAACTCTGTTCTTTACTTCATCTTGCAAGGATATATTTTAAGGAAATATTTAACATTTATGTGGAAATTAAACTAATACTTGGACCCGGGCACAGGCCCGGGTAGGCCCGGGTGTAACTACGCCACTAAACATGACTATATTTCTCAGTAACACCAACGGATTTAGCCCTCACTTTACGTTCCCGGGCCCATTCAGCCCTACAACGTACTGCCCAGGTCGTGTTCACTTTAGTATTTGTCGGAATTCTTGACTTCTTCCTTTCCTCACGCTCTTCATCTGTTACAAGTGAAATACTTCTCCCATTCTTCTAATTGTTTATGGACGTATGCACTTCTTTTCCTTCCGTCAATAAAAGTTCGTTCTTTCCAATTCACAACTATCCTTTTCATCGATAACTTCACCAAACATATCACTTAAATCGAACTCATGCCCAACATTTCTATCCGAAAACTCGTTCTGCGTAATATAAATTTCTTCGTCGCTATCCATATTTGCCACATCCACCAAATGAAAATAACTCCGACCATGTGCATAACCCTCCCCAGAAAATCAAATGCATGTAACAAAATCACTACTTGTAAAATCCTTTTAGCAAATACATTAACCTTTTGTTAAATGCCAATCAACCATTTTATTTCACTCCAATGTTTATACAGTCACATGTCAAAAACATGTTTTCCCAAATGAAATCCTTTTGTTAGAAAATGCATTTTATCATGAAATAAGTTAGTTAAAGCCCTCGAACGTCGGCTTTACACTTGATACAGCCTTTGGGCTATGCCCTCGGGATGTATCTGGCGTAAAGCCTCCATTCTCGGGCTTTAACTCTTACTTGACAAGCCCTTCCCGCCCGGGTTTTGTAATCAGAGTGATCCTTCTCCTTAGTGGACTACTAGCCAAAGCTGACGAGTTCCACCTGCCGGAAGCGTCTTGTTTTAAGGCGCCAGATATTCACCTTTGGCCTCTTCTGTCAGTTCCAAACGGTTCTTGCCACGTGAAGGCCAGGAGCTGGACTTTGTTGTCTGAAGCTTTTAGAGACGCTCGCTATTAGGGTATTTTATAGAACTGAGAGAGCTTATCCTCTCAGCCCACCCTAGCGTAGACAACTTTAAGAACCTTATTATTATTACTATTATTATTATTAATATTATTATTATTATTATTATTATTATTATCATTATTATTTTTACTCAAACTCAGACAGGTTTTATGTCGTCAAAACTAACATGCAGGAGCGGATCATAGCAAATGACCAAGGGTCCTGCAGTTCACACTCCTTGCTACATTTGTAGTACCCTTCTCAAAATTCGGGCTGTTCGCAATAGTGTAGTCTTTTGCAGCAACTCAGTTGGAATTTCCACACCAATCTTTGGGATCCACTTTTGCATCCTCTTTGTTACCACACCAAGGGCTCCAACAACAATTGGAATAACCTCCACTTTGTTTGTTTCCCAAATCCACATTATTTCAAATTTTAGTAGTTGATGTTTATCTACCTTCTCGTCTTCCTTCTCCGCAGCCTAGTCATCTCTTGGTGCTGCTATGTCAATGAAGAGGCAGTGTTTTTTTCTTTATCTACCAGTATCAAACCTGGTCTTCTTGCTATGATATTCTCATCACATTGGATACTGAAGTCCCAAAGGAGCTTCACTTTTGGATTTTCCAGCAATGCCTTAGGCTTACGCTCGTACCATTTCTCAGGTCTCTCCATCCCAAACTTCCCGCACAATTCCAAATGTACAATGCGTGGAACATTGTCGTGCCTCCGTCTGTTGCGGCCTTACCTGGCGGGGATGCTGGGAGGCCGTAGTAGGCTGAGACCTCTTCCACTGTCCTTAGTTGGGTGGTGTGCGAGGTGTAATAATAATAATAATAATAATAATAATAATAATAATAATAACAACAATAATTCTTTCGTCCAGCAGCTCTCAACCTAGTTGGCTGCAGCCCCTCATACCTCAATCACCATAATACTAGAAAACAATGGTAAAGAATGGTATAAAAGCCAAACATCACGAGAACAAATTTTTCGTACTACTTACCTGTCCCACACTAAGAACAAAAATTGGCTCAAGAGTTCACGTATCCTCCACAAGAACTGCAAAATATTTTCCAGATTCAAGCTTTCTTGTTCTTTTGCCCCCCCAAATTCCAAATTACAAGCCCTTTCGGTCAGTTGCACGCCTAGCGTTTTGAACTATCTACGGAAGGTGCCTCTGTTTCTACGGAATAGCTCGCTACTTGTACGGAAAAGGTCGTTGTTTACACAGAAGAGCTTGCTATTTCTGCGGGAGAGTTCGATTTCTACGGAACAGCTCTTTTTTTTTACGTAACAGTCCGCAGTTTGTACTGAACATTTCGCTATTTGTACGGAAGAGCCCAGTTTCCATGGATCGCCTGTATATTGATACCGAACGAAGCTGATATTCTAGGGGACAAGAGTATCCCTTGTGGGCCACGGTATTCTCTAAGATACTTCTATTTCAAAAATATTCAGAAGACATACACCTATCTTCAATAATGACGGCAAATGTTAATCACAGCTCATCGCCATTTTCGGGGCTTGCTATAAATTCGTATGATCCGTTGTCATGAAATGATGTGTCCTTTAAAATCAAGTTTGACATCATTTCGATATTTGCTCTTGAATTACGGCGGAAAATTTTACCAGTTCTCGATCTTTCAACAATTAATCCACTATCATTCCTCCATTCCACATGTACAGCACCACCACCGTTGTTTTTGTACGTCACATTCAGTACGAGGTTGTTTCCCATAGCAACAGCTGTGTAGGTATGGTCCAAAACAACATAATACTCCTTCTCTCCAGCCCAAGTAAGGGTTATGGCCGACATAAACTAAGCTTTAAGGTAAAGTTATTAAACCTCTTGGTTTTCGAACGAACAGTTAGATAAACTGGGCGCTTGAAGTCCTTTTCGTGTTTTTGGTCTTCCAAAAATTTTTGTTTCGTACATTTCGAAACATCTAACGATATCCAGCCTTAGTAAAACCCAAGTAAAAAATGAGAAAATAAACATGCGAAATATTTTTATCCAAACACGTGTTTGTCGCCATATTTCTTTAAATTTGTTTTCCTTGTTGTAAAGAGAAGAATTCTTACATGAAGTATTTTCGTTATGGAAGGCATACAAAACGGTACTTCAAAGTTCAATTGGACAATAGGATCTCGGTTTCATAAAGAAATCATAAAAATTTTGCAGTAATTTTTAGATTTTTCGTGTTTTCCCAAACATTTCATGAGATTGTTTTGGCTTTTTGACTTTCGGAATATTTAAAAAAACATACAAAGATTTTAAAGATTTATTATTTATAGGATTTTTAACCCAGTCTACCATCATTCGTGTCCGAATGACAAAATCATTTTTGCCCGAATGGATCAATTTTCACAGCACTGGGGTGCAGCCTTCCGGCCCCGCCCCCTCCTACGCCTATGCTTCTATTTCAGAAATATTCAGAATACACACGCCTACCTTGAATAATGATACCTAGGTTAATAACGGCGAACTACCATTTTCGAGGTCTCCTGTAAATTTATGTGATCAGTTGTCGTATAAAGATGTGTTCCTTAAAATCAAGTTTGATCCCATTTCAATATCTGTTCTTGTATCACGGCGGTAAATGACACCATTTTTGGATCTTTCAATAATTAATCCCCTATTATTCCTCCATTCCACTTTCACATTACCACCACCTTTGTTTTCATAAGTAACATTTAGGACCAGATTGTTTCCCACAGCAACAGCAGTGTAGGTATGGTCCAAAACAACATATCCAAATGTTGGCCATAGAATTTGAATATAAGTGACCAATTTTGATGTCATATTTCATCCTGCGACGAGATATAATTAAAAAACCAAGTGGGGATCCGATTCACCCCTTCTCTCCAGCCCAAGTAAGGGTTATGGCCGACATAAACTAAACTTTAAGATAAATTCATTAAATCTCTTGGTTTTCGAACAAACAGTTGGATGAACTGAGCGCTTGAAGTCCTTTTCGTGTCTTTGGTCCTCCAAAAACTCCAAAAAGTTCGATACAAAACTAGTCTATATGGAGATACATGGGACTGTAGAATTTACGTTACTTTCATTCTTCATGGTAGAGGTGCTCGTAAGCGCTATCGTCACCACTGCACCTGTGATATCCAGAATTAAACATTTAGCCAAAATTTTCTGTACTATACATGGTTTGCGTTCGTCTGTGGCGTAATGTACATGAAGTTGACTGGCATACTACGATTTATCATTCGACTTACATCTTCAAGAGTTTTGTCGTGTCGGATTGATTTTTTGCTGTTTCTCATCAGAAATTCTCTCAGAAAGGTTGATCAAAATAAAAACTGGTCAAACAACTGATAACTACAGATACAATTTTACAGCACCTTAATAAAGTTTGTTCAGACTTGCAAATTTCTGTGAAGTTTTTCTGTTCAAGAGCTACTGTGGTGCCACTTCTACGTAGTTGGCTGGAGATTGGGGGACGTGGATTGGATTAGTCGTGGTCTGGTTCCCGTTACGTTGATGATGACGGGTGATGATGACGGGAATATGATGACGGGTGTGACTCGTTTTGTTTTAACAATGGAACTTCTTGTTTTTGTTTTTGTCCTTCTTCAGATCTCTCTAGCTATTGTGTAGTTGTCTCGTGTAGTGAATGTACTTTGAACAAAACTTTTATCAAAGACTTATAATTTCAATTTTATGCTAGAAAAGTAGGTTTTGAAAATCCGCATTGCCCCTTCAATATGTCGCTGTTTACAACTGTTTAACTTGGGAGCGAATGAAATATTTTGCAGCAATCCGGTTTTTAGTTCTATGAATCAGATTTTCTAACTTACGGCGAAATAATATATCGTTTGCTGACGTAACTTCATGTGAACAGTTATAACGGAAATGCACACCATTAATAGATATTTGACTCTTCCTCTGCTATTTACAACACGCAACGCACCGATTCTTTAACCCTCCCTGGGCCATAAAAGAGATTAATCACTCCCTTAGTAGGAGGTAAATCGCCACTTCTGAACAAGTTTTGTAAAAATGAACTGACTAGCAAAAAAATTAAAAACGAGACGAAGACCCTCCATCTGGAATCCTCCATATCAGAAATAGCCCACCCCAGATAGGGTTAAGCAAGAACTTCATCTAAGATTAATCGTGTGTTAAACATACTATATTCCATAAAAGAGTATAAAGAACATGGATCTACATGACTTTTTAGTTTCTTGGCATATAGACATCTCAACACGAGAATAAATGACATAATTAATTCGTCGTTGATTTCGTCAGTTATCGTTCTATTATCCATTTTCTTTTTCTGCGCTCTATCACAGGCTATAAATTTTCCTGCAGACAATTTTATGTTCACATAAAATCAGAGTTATCGTTGAGTCACGCCGACTTTCTCCGACAATCTGCGTTTTACTAGGAAAGTTGAAGCAAGTTCAACTTTTCCAATCGATCGTCGATCAGTCGCAGACAGTCTGCGATCATCTTAATTCGAATTGTGTTTGTGTTCACATAAAAAATACGACACTCGTCTGTGGCGGTCTGTGCTTGTTTACCGATTTCATGTGAACCAGGCTTAAGTCTTTAACTCCTGAATTTTGTTCCTTTTGTTCTTTGTTCTCTCTTTGTTTTTCCGTTGTTAACTAACTGGTTCTTTTGTTTTTTGAAGCGTCATTTTGACCCCTATTCGTACTTAAAGAGTTAAGGGGCAAGACCCAGTGCTACAGGAATGCCCAATAGCTGACGTGATAATCGCAAGGGACTTCAATTCATACGACTTATATAGGCAAAAACTGCATGTTATCAACTTAACCACAGTGCAAATCTTCTGACGGGGACTTGGGATACTGAAGAATCGAGAATTGCTGAATTGTGGTTTCGTGTTGTACATAGGTTGTGCTTTTCAAAGGCTGAAAGATGATGTCTTACGTAATCTGGCAACTAGCCTTTTGCATTATATAACGAGGCCTCAAGAGTAAATTAAACAAAGCTGTAGCGAACTGTTCTGTGTAATAGAGAAAATCCAGGTTGAAATGTACGGGACATAGCTTGGCTTAATCAATATCATTTCATCCTACATAAATGTTGAGTAGTTTAGGCGTTTACACTCACAGAAGACATGTCTACAAAAGAGACTACAGTGACACTTTAAAGGGTAAACAAGTCAGGCGAGAAGATCTATATATTCTGATGAAGAATCAGTAGCGCCTGTTTAAAAAGAACAGATATTTCTTACCTAGAATTATAACCAGTACAGACGATTTAAAGACTGGTCCCTTACGAAGAGTAATGGAACATGTGTAAGTTCCATTGTCCTCTAGTTCAGCATTCTTGAGCACTAACGTCGCCTGTCCGGTAATGTCTATTTTCGAGGGATTAAGAATAACTCGTTGACCGACTAGAGAATCTTGCGCCAAAGTTTTAGATGAGCCAGGCTTGGAAAATGTCCAAGCTATGAAGCGAATATCACTCCGGTTAAAGTTGTAAGTCCATTGTAATGTAACTGTTGATCCTGGAGACCAATAGGTAACATTACCCAGCTTGGAGTCAAACGAAATCTGAACTACATAAACAAAAACAAAAAAAAAACAATAAGAAAAAAAAACCCTTATGACTTTCTTAAAAACTTAGAGATCACTGTAACTTCAGGAACAGGTCTATGTCTATAGCATTGACTTGAAATTAACATTAAGAACGTTTGCAGAATGGCTGGTTTATTACTTATGCCATTGCTAATTGGACATTACGGAACGTCATTGCATATAGCAAAGGGGCCAAAATACCTAACTTGGAGAGGCTTTCCAGGAATAGAAAGTGAAGCCTGCGATAAACCAAGATTCGCCGTACCCTAACTCACATGCTTTTGTGAGCCTGGTGTGAAAATCCGAAACATATTGTTGGCATTTGATTCTAGAAATACGAATCCATCAAAGTCATTAACAATGCGAACAAGGTTGATTCGTTGTGAAGGTTGTCTGATAGGCTAAAATTCAAGTTTAAAACACAAATGTCCATTACTGTAAGTGGAAACTGAACAAACTTAACTGCTAGCCAACAATTGTTGTGAAATGTGTAAAAAAGATGAAAACTATTACAACTGAGAAATTATCGAGAATCTTCAACCCCATTCAGACCTTCTTACCTCGAAAGTCTACTTGAGAGGACTGGGGAACGGTGTATGATAAACTGCCTTCGAAGCAAAAAAATAAAACAAAATAAAATAAAATAAAGTAAATTAAAATAAAATAAATTAAAATAAAATAAAATAAAATGAATCAAAATAAATAAAATAAAATAAAGTAAAGTAAAGTAAAATAAAATCAAAAACTCCCGGGTAGGCCGATTGAAACATGCAACACCAGTATGAGCTCTTAACTGGAAATCTTTTATTCTTATTATACGGTATTTTTATAATATTCCTTTATTTTTGAAAATATCGCGAGGTTTCTGGCGCAAATGTCTGCCTACGAAACGTCAGTGTAACTTTAATATCAGAAATTGTTTGTTACCATATAGAACGGGACGGTTTAAGAGCACCGCATTTTAAATTGAGTAGAGATGGGTAGTAAACAGCCGAAGGTCAATCATTCAGACGGAATCAAACCACTCTAGTACTGTCGTCATTCATTCCAATTCATTTACCAAATACTCAGATTCTTACAACGAAAGCAAAATGATATTAGCATATCCCTCCAGGGTGAATAGCATCTTTCGAGAAATCTGATTGGTTCCCCTATTTCGGAATATCTTGCCCTATTCATCCTCGAACAAAACAAGATGGCGTGCCGTCTCTTTTGACTACGGAAGGATTTTTTTTTTTCAACAAACGAAGCTGCTGTGCCAGTCAATACCAAAAAAGCAACGAAATTTGGTAATGAAGTATTCAAAGATATTTATTTCTTTACTTCTTAACGATAAATGTATTCAGGCCTGTCTTCAAAATGTTTTGTTTTCAAATGATGAGTGGGCAACAAGCCGACGTTCGGGTAAAACATTTTTAAAAACTTTAAAAAAATTTACAGTATGTGTGAAAACAGTTATTCGACGTATATGCTAACACTATCATTCACCTCAGTGTTGGTAAATAGTGTAGATATTTACCGAGCCGCTTCGCGGTTCGGTAAATGTCCACAACTACTCACCTTTATAATTCAAAATAACTGCTTATTATTTTCATCAATTTACTGATCAATGCAAATTGCAGAGCATCGGTCACAAACATGCGAAATTTAAAACCTTGAGAGATTGTCATGGTTATCAGTCAAACTCTGTCCCGCCATTTCATATAAATCTAGTCCGCTACGACTGATTTTTATGAACCTTTTGTTTAAGAAATGTACAATTCACACATTTTTGACGTAATATCTCCTCAAACCTGTCAATCATGTCAAACGAAGATGACAGAAGTCGCACATACATAACGCTGTTACGGGAAGAGAGGACATTTTTACAACTCGAGTAAAATTGGCATGAAAACTTTTCGTGAAGGTCTACATCGATAAGCCTAAAAAGTCTAAGCAATAAGTGCATAGCAAACATTGTAAATCACCGTTTTGAAAGACATTTCGAAAAACCTACCAACAACTGGATAAAAAAGAAATGTCCAAATAATGCCAAAAACGTCCAATCAAAATGCTCCACAGCTTCGCAATGATGGACGGGAAATAGTGAGCAATTTTTGCAAATTTGTGACATGCAGTATGAAAAACAGAAAACACGGACTCGAGCTATCATAGATAGCCGGCGTAAAAAATATTCTCCTGATGTAAATTTGAACTTACTGGTTAATGAAAATTGTAATAAAAACGCAGAAGAAAGAAAAAAGGATTACGAACAAGCCAAGGGAAATTGTATAAGCTGAATTCATAGCCCATAGAATCATGTTGCTTTGGATCGTCTGAAGACAAAGATAGCTCCCCGTCATTATGGGATTACCGTTATGGCCATCTGGGTTATGAAAATCTGAAGTTGTTGAATGATAAATCCATGGTGAATGGTTTAAGTCTTAATCCAAAGGGTGAATTTGATCAGAATTGTGAAGGCTGCGCCCTAGGCAAGCAACACCGTAACTCCTTTCCTAAGGAAAGTCAGCATAAAAGCAGCGAGCCACTAGAAATTATCTAAAAGGTGTTCTAATTTCTCTCATATACACGTGCATAGAGCAAAGGATCTCAAAGGACAAGCGCGTGCATAACCAGGGAATGATAACAACATATGTTTCACCCTGTTTCCTAGCCAATAATTCTTCCAACCACCTCAAAGGAACAAAAATACTGTTCATTCAAATTCAACCGCGCATTGGACCACTGGACGTCTGCAGTGGGCTCAGCTGACCATTAGGTGCAGCATTTAGTATCTTTGAATCTTTAATGGAAGTTCGAGTAAGAATTATGGATACATATGACTAGTGCTCGTCCCCATGCACGGTGCTCAGGTACAAACCATTCACCAAGTGCCATTGCCTTGAAACCATGATTCGGGTACCAGAAAAAAAAACTGTTTACAATAGTGGCCGTATCCCAATACCCCAACACCATGCCAATACGCCTATTCTGAATAACACCACAAACACAGAGTATTTTGTGCGGGAACACAAGCGCTTTTCCATATTAACTTTGTCCAGACTGCGGGACCCGGAATGTACCTACTCCAAATTTAAATATTTATATCTCAATACCCTTGCGCTGAAGTTTTGGAATTTTACCGAAAAATATCTTGTCTTTATGGATGGGAAAAAAAAATTGTAAAAAAACACCCAGCCAAAAATAATCTATGCAGTATTCATTAACACCTACTAGCATTGAATTTCGACAGACCATTTTCTTAAAGGTTTTCTCTTCATTATACACTTTTGCTGATCGTTCCCAGAAAATATACCATCATTAACGACAACCTCAAACGCGTTAACGCGAAAATACGTTCATTTTATTGAATCGACAGTCGTTTACACTTTTGTCATGTTCAATTAAAACTTTTGCATAAAAAGTAGCATTCATTCGTATCGACAAGCAACCATTTCCATTAAAGAGCATTCAATAGCGCCATCAGACGACCATTAACAGCATTTCACTATTCATTGTCCTTTTCGTGTCTTTGGTCCTCCAAAAACTCCAAAACGTTCGATACAAAACTAGTCTATATGGAGATACCTGGGACTGTAGAATTTACGTTACTTTCATTCTTCATGGTAGAGGTGCTCGTAGGCGCTATCGTCACCACTGCACCTGTGATATCCAGAATTAAACATTTAGCCAAAATTTTCTGTACTATACATGGTTTGCGTTCGTCTGTGGCGTAATGTACATGAAGTTGACTGGCGTACTACGATTTACCATTCGACTTACATCTTCAAGAGTTTTTGTCATGTCGGATTCATTTTCTTTGGCTTTTTTTTCTGTGGACTCAGTGGAATTAGATATATTGCGGAGAAGTTCCCTGAACGCTTAGTCCGAAACTAATTTATATTGCACCGCATAAATTAGGCTGATATAAAACATTACATTACTTGAATCATCTACTTGGATAACTTCAAATGAGGCGCACTTATTCTGAAGTTAAAGCCGAAACGATGACATAACTTAAGCTGTTAAAGAAAGCAAAGAGAATTTGATCCAACATACTTTGCCACTGACGGCAATCCGCAAGCTTGTCCATCAAACGTCCAATTAGATCTTCCAAAATGAACAGACCCCCTCAATATAACCTGAAATATGTCGTGTCATAGAAACTTTAAGGTGTAAACAATTAGTATCTTTATTTTAAGAAAATCGAAGAAATTTTGGTCATTTTAATTTAATGAATAGCACCTCTATCGAGTTTCTTGTAAACTTTTTGTTGTGACTCGGCAAGGGTATTTTGTTTGACATTGCAGCTATAAAAAAGCTTGGATTTCTCGTTTAGAAAAAGACATAGACTTTGACACAGTACCTTCAACAATAACTTGAAAACTTGACGTCTTCGCTATGTCACCAGGCACCCGTACTGTTAAAAAGTACGTACCACTGCCACTGAAATTCGTATTGAAAAGAACTAAACTGGCCTTTCCACGAATTGTTGCTCTTGAATTTTTTTCCACTGGAGGATTATTCCCAGTTTTACCAACAAATGAACCGTTAAAAAACCACACAACTGCAACGATTTGTCGTCGAGTATATGTGTAGGACACATTCAGTTTTAATGTTCTCCCAACTGGCACATACGTTATCTCGTCTGAGATAAAAACCAGTGTCAAAGCTTGTGTTAAAAATAGAATTGCAAAAAAGAAAATTACTACGTGCCCAACTCAATAAAGATTTTAGTTCGGAAGAGGTTCAGTCCACCTTTTCAGTATTCACTCCATGCTTACTGGGTAGTCAAAAATTAACATAGAATTAGTTCAGAGTGAAAATGCCTGCTAAAACTCCGTGTAAAGCGTTTATTAAGCGATATAAATTTGGTGGGGTAGGAAATAATTCAATTTTTCGTTCAAAAACGACCATGAGGTAGTACAGTCAGGTCTGCCGGCAGTCCAGGTATTGTCCGGCTATGCCCACATATTTACTTCCGTTTCATTACATGAATAATTCCTGGTAGTCAAATCAAATTTGTAATGATCTGTGGTATTTTATTATCCTTGCTCTCATGAACTCAAATGACAACTGACCTGTGTGTTCTCATGTTACAGCTTTGTTGTATCATTAACTAATTAGTCTGTTATTAATAATTTCTGAATATTAAGTCTCATATCATTACATCTTCCTTTTCTTAAGAGTTTAACAAAATTTGAACCAGAGAGTCAATACTGTTTAATCGTGTATAAACGTGTACGAATCAATAATAATAGTCAGGCGGTTTGCTCACCCGTCCATAACGTGTGGTTACTATAGTTGATTGTTTTCTGGAATCTGTTTTCGTTGTTGGAGTGTCGTTTTGTTTCTTTTGAATTTCTCTCTCTGTATTATGACATTCAGTAAGTGGTACTTCGATCTCTGTGTTGGCTTGTATGAATGGTTCATTTGATTGAAGATCTCTTCTATTTCGTTTCAGCACTCTGCCTTCTTCTGTTTGGACTTTGTAGGATCTCGGGTGTTGGTCTTGTTCAATCACTCTTACTTTGACTGGCCACGAGCCGTCTTTATTTACTAAAACGGTTGATCCTTCTTTAAGTGATGGATGTTTCTTTGCTGTTCTGTCGTAGTATTCTTTTTGCTTGTCCATCAGGGTTCTTTTGTTTAGGAGGTACTTGTTCTCATTATGTGTCTGGGTGTACTGTTGAAATGGAAGTCTTGTTCGAATCTTTCTTCCAGACAGTCGTTCAGCAGGTGACGGTCCTCCGTTGGGATCTGGGCAAGCTCGATGTGCTTGAACTGCTATGCACGAGTCTTCTCCCTTCTTGGTAGTTTTCTTGAGGAGCTGTTTGATCGTTTGAACCACTCGTTCTGCCATTCCGTTTGACTTTGGGTATTTTGGGCTCGATGTAGTGTGGATAAAGTCCCATTTTCTGGCAAACTCTTTAAACTCGTTGCAGCTGTATTGTGGTCCGTTATCAGAGACTACTTCGCGTAGTGTGCCATGTCTTGAGAATATTGACTTGAGTTTCTGGATGACTTGTTTGCTGCTGGTGTTGTCCAACTTTGCTATTTCTGGATAATTAGAGTAGTGGTCGACAACAATCACAAAGTCGTTGTTTTGAAACTTGAATAAATCTGTTGCTACTTTCTCCCAAGGCTTCGCAGGAAGATTGTGCGGCATCAGAGGCTCTTTCTGTTGGTATTTTCTATATTCCTGGCATACGTTGCATCCTTTAATCATTTCCGTCATTTCTATGTTCATCCCAGGCCAGAACAAAGTTTCTCTAACTCTAGATTTACATTTCTCGATTCCCAGGTGTCCATCGTGTATTTTCTCTTTCATGTCCATTCTCATGATCGAGGGAACTATCACTCGTTCTCCTTTCATGA
The DNA here is from genome assembly GCA_030142905.1 of Heliopora coerulea. Classification (NCBI taxonomy): domain Eukaryota; kingdom Metazoa; phylum Cnidaria; class Anthozoa; order Scleralcyonacea; family Helioporidae; genus Heliopora; species Heliopora coerulea. The sequence goes on from JASJOG010000393.1 coordinate 80,066, forward strand.
TGATTCAATTGGCTTCGGTGATTTCTTGTCTGAATGGAAAGTATGGTGTAAGTTCAACTGGAAGCTGTGCTTTGTGGTCTGGCCATCCATCTTTTAAGATATTGCTTAGCTCCTGTAGGACTTGGTCTTTCGCGGTTTCCGTTGAAATCTATTAAGCATCGTTTCGGATATCGGTAGATTGGATATTACTATGTGAACTTGGCTCTCTAAATTAAGTTCATCTTCTGGTAGTCGAGGTAGGTATGCTCTTGACAGAGTGTCCGCAACGGGTAAGTTCTTTCCTGAGGTATACTGTATTGTCATGTCGTATCTCTGGAGTTTTTATCTGAATCTCTGGATTCGTGGAGGCGCACTTGCAATTGGTTTTGCGAAGATGGGTTGGAGAGGCTTATGATCGGATTCTAAAACGAAAGGCTGGCCGTATACGTAATCGTGGAATCGTTGAGTGCCAAACACTATTGCCAAAGTCTCTTTTTCGATCTGTGGGTAGTTTTGTTCTGTTTTCGTCAGTCATCTGCTGGCATATGCTATTGGGGTCCATGATTCATGCTTTTGCAGTAGAACTGCTCCCAGGCCATACTTTGATGCATCAACTGATATCATGGTTTGTAGTTTAGGGTCGTAGTACTTGATGAGTGGGGCTTGATGATATTTCTTTCTTGAGCTGTTTAAGAGCTTTATCTTGATGTTCGGTCCATTGCTATTCAGCGCTTGACTCTAACAGTTGTCGTAGACATGTTGTCTTGGATGAAAGATCTGGAATAAATTTTCCAAGATATGTGACCATTCCTAAAAATCTTTGTAGGTCCGACTTGTTGGTTCGTATAGGCATGTTCGTGATCGCTCTGATCTTTTTCGAATCTGGTTTTACGCCTTGATCTGAGAATATGTGACCGAGGAAGGTCATTTCCGTGGTTCCAAAAACACATTTTTCTTTGTTTAACTTCAAACCAGGTTTATCAATTCTTTCGAGGACTTGCGAAAGGCAAACATTGTGTTCTTCTTTGGTCTTTCCCCAAATGATGATGTCATCCTGAACATTTACGCAGCCTTCAATGCCATGGAGTATCTGGGTTATCTTCTTCTGGAACACCTCGCTTGCACTTAAGATTCTAAAGGGAAGTCTCTTAAATTTATATCTGCAAAATGGGGTGTTAAACGTTAGGATCTTTGAGCTCTCCTCGTCGACCTTTATTTGCCAATATTCACTTGACGCGTCTAACTTCGAAAAGAATGTTGCATCTACCATTTCTGTCATGATTGACTCAGCATTACGCATTGGGTAGTATTCTCTCTTTATTGTCTTGTTTAGATCGTGTGGATCAAGGCACATTCGCAGTTTTCCGTTAGGCTTCTCGACTATAACTAGTGAATTCACCCAATCGGTCGGTTCGTCTACTTTGTCGATGATTTCGTTTCTTTCCATGAGTTCAAATTCAGCTTTTAGCTTGTCTTTCAATAGGTACGGTATTTTGCGAGGAGGGTGTACCACCGGCTTTGCATCTGTTTTCAGATTGATGTGGTGTTCTCCAGATAGGCAGCCAATATCTCCAAACACTTGTGCATGATGTTGTGTAATGTCGTAAGTTCGCTTTATTTGCTTTACACGTTTAATAAGGTTGAGGTGTTCACTTGTCGCTAGTCCTGGGATCGGAGACAACTTAATTGGGACGACGAAGAACTGTATCGAATAATCAATCTTTCCTTTTCTTTTTTGTCGTAGTATGCATTTACCTGAGATTGGTATTTCTGTTCCATCATATGCGAGTAATTTCTCTTTCGTTTGGTGTAATTTGTGCTGTTTTGGAAGTCGTTTCAATATGCTTTGTGGTATTACGTTGGCTTGTGCTCCTGTATCGATTTTGTATTCGACGAGTAATCTAGACGTATCAATTGATACTATCCATGTATTCGAATCATGTTGCTTCCCATATATTTCGACTTTATGGCGCGCGTTTTCTTCTTGTGTTAGAGAGTGGCGTGTTGATTTCTCTTTGCTATTGACGGTGCCAATATATAAGTTGTCTCCACCTTCAATACTTTCTTTACTAAAATGGTTGTCATCCCTCGCATTCATTTCGTTTATTGGGTTTGATAACCATACTTTTGCAAAGTGATTTCGCTTTCCACATTTCTTGCATAATTTCCCATAGGCGGGACAGCGTCCTTTTTCATGTTGACTTCCACAGTATTGACAAATTTTCCTTTGGTTATCACGTTTTCTTTAATTATCTTGTTTACCTCTGTTTCGCGGTTTGTCCTTTCGGTTGCGTAGTTGGTCGGCTTGATTTGGCGCCGTTTTAGACTGCATTTCTTCCGACTGCTTCTTTGTTTCTTCAGCTGCTCTGCAAATGCTCATTGCTTTATCAAGTGTCAGGTCAGGTTCTCGCAGTAATCTTTCTTACACTCTCGTATCCCTCACTCCAGCGGCAATTCGGTCCCTTATGAGGCTCTCTTTTAGTAATCCAAGTAATCCAGTGACATAGTCGTCAATGTTTTGTCCTTCGCTTTGGTTGTACGAGAAGAACTTGTATCTTAGGTATGGAATGTTCTTTTTGCGATTCATGTATTCATCAAATTTTCTTAGTACTGGTTCCAATTTCATGCCATCTTCTTCGTTTTCGAAGGTAAAGGTGTAATAGATTTCTCGCGCTCTTTCTCCATTTGTAGTAAGAAGTCTGGATGTTTTGACGTCTTCATCTTTATCGTTCGACTCTGTGGCGGTCATGTAGAATTTTAATTCTTTTTTCCATCGCTCCCAATTCTGGCTAAGGTTTCCATCGAATCGCAGTTCCTTGGGTAGATTTAACTTGTTCATCTTGCTTTCTTTTACGCCTTTGTTAATCAATGCCGCACCTGACACCACGTTATGATCTGTGGTATTTTATTATCCTAGCTCTCATGAACTCAGGTAACAACTGACCTATGTGTTCTCATGTTACAACTTTGTTGCATTATTAACTAATTAGTCTGTTATTAATAATTTCGGAATATTAAGTGTCGTATCATTAGAAAATTGTTTTACAAAATATAACAATGCACTTTTTCCTGTTCATTACCAGAAAATATACCATCCCTAACGCAAACCTCGAACTCAACGCAAAAATACGCCTTTTTTATTGAATCGACCCTCATTTACGTTTTCGTCACTTTCATTTAAAATCTTTGGATAGAATGTGGCACATTGATTAGCACAGATACCCAATCATTTTCATTAAAGGGGATTCAATAGCGCTAACAGACGACCATTAACAGTGGCGGCGGAACTGGGGGGCTAGGGGGGCTTTAGCCCCCCCAAAAGTAAAAGTGGGGGGGCTTAACCCCCCAAAATATCTACTGGAAAAATATAAAATTACAAAATAGACAATATAACAGACATTATGATTTATTGAAGATTTGAGTAAGCAAAAAGTGTATTTAAATTGATTTTTTTACTTATCCTTACCTTTAAATCTGAAGCATTGATAAAAAGTTCATGAGTTCTTTGGCTTAGCTGAAAGTTAGCCCCCCAAAATAAATGTTGTTCCGCCGCCCCTGGCCATTAACACCATTGTACCATACATTAGGGAGAATAACATTTAAATTACGCAAGACAGTTGACCAGTCTGTTACTGGGTCGATTTAAGGTAATATGAAGTCCTAAACTGTTGACGGACTAGAGTTCACAGCACTTTGTTGATACATATTAACCTCAACGTCTAAGAAAAAAACTGGCGATCAAAGCTTTGCAATCAAAACTTTCATGCAATACAGCACTTTTTTGTACTGTAAGCTTTCATCGCACAATATTCCTTGTCTAAAACGTACTGGTGTGTGTCAGCAAAATGTTGTAAACTTAAGTTGGTTAAAAGCTTGAAATATAATGTCAGGAAAAATCTGGTATGAAGAGACATCGGCGAAATAAAAGAAGTTTGAACGATCTGACCGAATTCAGTTTATTTACGAATTCTGATAGTCTTACATCGCTTGATGTTCATTGCCGGAGAATATACCATCATTAACTCCAACCTCATACTCATAAACGCTTAAATGCATCCATTTCAATCCATTTATTTTCATCAATGTTTTTGCCACGTTCAATTAATTTTTTCATTAGCATAGATACGCATCAATGTGCATCAAACGGCATTCTATACTGCCAAAAGACGACCATTAACACCATTCTAGTATACATTATAGAAAGTAAAATTTCAATTACGCAAAATATTTGTCTGGTCTGTTGGAGGCTCGAGTTAAGGTTTTACGGAATCGGACATTTATAAAAGATGAAGGAATAAAACTGTCATAATTCGTACACAAACTGAATTCGGTTAGACCACTCGAACATCTTATTTCGCCAAGATGTCGATGACTGTTTTGCCATTTTTCGCTCCTGAGCCGACCACGTCCTTTGTGTTCGGCTGAGCCCTTTCAAGACTATCTAAACTTCCAAGATTGAAATATGTTTTGTGGTAGGATAGAGAATAGTTCTATTCTATCTTTCTTGAACGTCTTAATTGGTTCTACACACGGCTTTCAAATTCGGTTTATCGGAAGCCCACGTTAACCGGTTTGTTTATAAATTTTGATAGTTTTATTCTCTTATCTTTTAAACGTGGTTTCGTCTACACCTTCACTTAAATGATATTACACCTTTTGCTATTTTTTACCAGGAATTATCCTATCTTTAACGCCAATCTCAAACTCATTAACTCGAAAATACATTCATTTTATTCGATCTACATTCCTTAGCAAAGATACGCAACCATTTACATCCAAGGGTATTCTATAGCGCCAACGGACGACCATTAACATCATTCTGTTATAAATAAGGGATAATAAAATTCCAATCACTCAAGAGAAACCCCGTGTTCCTTATTTCACTAATATTTTTCTTTCATTCCATGAAAATACATGGCTAGAAAACTTCCCCCGCAGTTTCAAACCAATTTACTATCGCAGGTATGTCGATGAATGTTTTTTGTTATTTCGCTCACCAGAACATATTAATTTATTTCTCAGTTTTTTTTTAAACGAAAAGCATACCAACATAAAATTTACCACTGAAATCGAAACACCCAACAAGACACTTTCTTTTCTAGATATCCAAATCAAACGCAGCAACTCGTCATTCTCTACATCTGTTTATCAAAATCCAACATTTACAGGACTTTTTACCCACTTTCATAGTTTATCCTGTTAAAGTATAAAAAAGGTTTAATTCTGACACTTTTTGACCGTTTTTCTAAAATCTGCTCAACTTACGAAAATTTTCATCTAGAGGTCGAACTATCATTGAGCTGAACGGCTATCCTACTCGTCTTTGGAATAAATGCGTCCGATTATTTTAAGACTAAGCTTAATAATTTTAAGACTAAGCTAATTTATTTCGGATTACCATTTACTAGTCTCCACTCTCCCGAAATCCGCGTGCAAATCCATAAACTTTATTCTTCCGCCTTTTCACACATCGACATTCGCACCGTCTCCTGACCCACCAAACGCCTTTCACATTTTTTCCTTTTCAAAGAAAGACTTCCCAAGGGTCTGAGATCTCATGTAGTTTATTTTTTCTCGTGTCAATGCTATAACGCATTGTATGTGGGCCAAACAACTCGCCACTTACACGCCAGTGTCTCTGATCAGTTGGGAACCTCTTCTTTCACAGTGAAGAAACGTGTTAATCCCTCCCCTTCAAGCATCCTTTCTCTTCTGTGCCAAACTGATCACACCGCTTCCATAAACGACTTTCAGTTTCTCTCATCATGCTCCTCCCGTTCTGAACTTCTCATCCGTGAAAATTTACTAATTCGTAAACTTAGCCCTTCACTAAACACAAACCTTAGTTCTATTCCCTTGTTCTTATTTTAACTAAACGTTCTTTGATATCGACATCCTTAATTTATTACTCGCAATGTGCCGCTACCTTTCCTTCTCTTACTAACGTCTTTAAGGCAAAGCGTCAGGTAACTAAAGTATGCGCACTAGGATTGAATCTTGAAAAAATTCTTGGACTAATTCAAGTTTGTCAAATATGGCGGATTAGAAGGCTACAGAGGTATAAAATGCCTCACTCTGAAGATGACGCGAGACTAGCGACGAAACGTCAGTAAAATTAATTTCTGTTTTTTATCAAAGTCTCCGTTATTATGGGTCTTTTTAAACTTTATGCTGGGCATTAATATTCTTAAATCTAAATTATCAGTTGCTATGGCTTTATTTCGCGTTATATGCTGGGCATTAGTATTCACTCTTCACCTTAATTTGTTTTTCGTAATTTTGTTGTTGTTGCTGTTGTTGTTGTTGTTGTTGTTGTTGTTGTTGTTCTTGTACTTATTGCTGCTGCTGCAGTTTTTCCTGGGACTTTAATGTGTAGTGGATTAAGGACATATTTGTGAACAGACCTACGTTCGCGTTATGTTCTTTGGTTTGCGCCATCTCAACAATGATGGTGACAACTCATAAAAATTTCCAAACAAATCATACAAAAAAATTCATTCCTGACGAGATTTAATCATCACAGCTCTACGACCTGTCTCAACTTGCTGCCAAAAGGTTGTCGATTTTTACCATATCAATAACCAATCAGGGGCACACTGACAACCTTTTGACGCTTGGGAGAAAGACAACCAGGGGAATATAACAACAACGGGACGCCCAGTAGGCGTTCACTCGGGCCACATGTACCTGATTATTGGGAATTCATGCAACAAGGACATATAATCATCTCAAAGATGGTTGCACTTTGTTCAAATTTTGCTGTGTCCAAAAGGTTAGGTAACAGCCCAAAACGCGGAATATTCACATTTCGAACGAAGGACATTCGTCGGAGTGGAACATAGAGTGATATAAAAAGTAGGTGATATTTTCAGATGGAAAAAAGTCATGCGAATAAAGGACTTTTGCTCGAAACGTCAGTATTTTCTGTTTGAAGTTTTCGGCAGTTCCCTATCCCTTATTAATACACACAAGAGCATTCTCAAAGCAAAAGTAATCTTCTTTATATACTTCCCGCAAATAAACCCCACTGTCAGTTCAATTTTAACATCTACATACACTCTCAGAAAGTTTTAGAAGCCTGCCAATGGAAATGGCTTATTGGTGTCTAAGCATACCGCCCAATTTCCGTAGAGGAGGACATGTTTCCTAAGAAATCTCCAAGGAAATATGTCTGGAGGAGGACACATTTAGTGGGGGGGAAGGGTCATAATTATTAGGACACCAGACAATTCCACTCTTCAAGGGAGATATCTTACACAGGAAAGGGTTATCTACTGCTCTCTAAAAACCTTGACATTCTTAGTATCAAGACAATCGTTTTCAAATATAACTTTTAATCTTACATGTAGGCCTGATGTTGTAAAAGACTGTTTAAGGCTCAGTTCAGACGATCAACTTTCCATAAGCCAATAATACACTGCATAAACATGAATGTCTATTTACATGTACAGCAACCAACAGATTCACCCAAAATTCAAATTGTTACCTGGCTCAACTTGGAATTGAAAACAGCTCAGCAGTATTATAATACCAAAAATATTCCAGGAGTCATTCATTTTGAAAATCCAAGGACACTTAAAATGAAAACACTAAAAAAGATAAAAATTAGAAACTGCGATTCTGCAATCAATATACTATTGACAATTTATAAGAAAATTGGGTACATTCAATGTTCTTCCTCATTGGCAAATTCTAAAACGATTAGTTTATACATGATAAGCTTTTTAAAAGGTGGCTTCATTCAGTTTCTTCACAAGTGAAATATGTAAATTTGAAATCTGAAAGCTCATACATTTAAATAAATACTTCACAAGAATAAAACAGCACATCATACGTTCAAAAAATCAATTTTAAATTTGTAAATACATGTACCTGTAGTTTAAAATGAATAGTTTAAGCAGTTTCATTGGCAACAGTGACATTAGCAAATGACTCCTAATTACCATTTAAGTTAATCTGAAACCTTTTTTCATAAATACTTTTTAAGTGGAATGGGGGTAATTAATAAGTGCAATTTAAAATAAAAATTAAGAAATCCAATTTTGTTCCACAGGAAAAGGATATTTAGTTTTTGTTAAAATTTGGAGATACAGAATTACCACCATTCAATACCAGCATACTGATTTGCTGATCTATAGAGAAACTTTGATAAAAAAAAAATTGGCAAAGACTATCCCTATTTTTAATTTAAATGATATTGAACAGTTATCAAAAGTCATTTTAGAGGATCACCACTGCCATAGAAACTGTCAAAACTCCATCTTTCATAACAGTTTTTGATTTTCTAAATAACTTTGCGTGAGTGACATGCACTTTTATCCTTCTTACAAAAGACTACACCATATAAGTTTTGGGACTTATTACAATTTTTCAAGAAACTGTATCATACGCATATTTACGAAGAAATAAAACATTAACAATGGAATACTGATCAAAAACCATGCTAACGTATTACTATTTTGGGTTATTAGAATTTATTATTGTTTAGTGAAATTAGATCACAAAACCACACAAAACAAGTTGGTCATTTTGACAACTGCTGATATGGATTTACGAATTTCCAACCCCGTCGAGAGCCAAAGCGGGCCCCAGGTCAAAATTTGGATACAGGCCCCTCCAAGCCTCCAATATTTTTAGTTCTAACAGCGTTATAGTGAAGTAAATAACTAAACGGAAGCCATTGCATTTTCATTACATTAAAGATGTAAAAAAAAATCTCTTCACCTAATATTTATGATATTATTCACCTAAAATACGTTTGTATGTTACGTTCTAGAAAAAGTAAAGTACTAAAAGTACAAAAAGCAAATAATATAGCCTCTGATAATGTACGAGAGCCTCTCTTTTCCAGGGGTGGTGCCAGAAGGGGGGCAGAGGGGGCTACAGCCCCGCCGTCGGGGAACCTTAGCCCCCCCCCCCCATCGGGGAAAATTGAACAATTCGTCGGGGAACGACATACGTGGGGGTAACTTCAATATTCGTGTTTGTTTTCTTAAACTGGCAAATGAAAGAACAAATTATCTGCCTCAAATGTGAATAATAAAGGCGGAGAAGAATTTTTACGCGAAAATCGGGGGGGAATAATATCCTAACGAACGAAACAGCAAACTGATACTGATGTGGCTGGCCAAGCTGGCCTAAAGTTTTAATTATCAGTATCACCTTTATTGTTTTGTGGCTTTGCGAGTTTAGAATACTACGGACTATCCAAAAGTGACTTCAGACTTCACTTTGTGGCTACGTTACTGTTATAACTGGTACGTTCTTAACTCTAAAGTTTAATTCCGTAGTAAGAAAGGGCAAACGGAAAGGACGGTTATCAACAAGGCCAAAGATGAGATTAAAAATCTGCCTGTTGCTATTTACATAATACGTTAGTACAATGTCTTACTGTAGTCAATACAAAAACAAATTGTTCATTTAGCTATGCATGTGCATTCATTTCCAAAAAAAATTAATGCATTTTCCTGCACCTAGACCTTAGCCCCCCTGTCGGGGACCTTAGCCCCTGCGTCGAGGAATTCCTGGCGCCCCCCTGATTGCAAATGGTAAGAAACATGATGGGTACTGTTAGGAAGTTATCTGAGTTCTTTGCTAATTCCCCAAAACGTCAACAGCACCTGGTAGAGAAGATCAAGTCCTTGCTCCCACATAATAATCATCGAGTTTTGATTGATGTTTGTCGTGCGAGGTGGATTTCCCGAATTGATGGCTTGGATAGGGTAGTGGAACTTTGCATTCCCATTGTGGCTACCTTAGAAGATATCCAGTTGAATAGGGGGATTGATGATTCTCCTGCTAGTTGGAATTCCAGCAGCAGAGACGATGCACAGGCCATGGCAAATGCAATCAATTTTCCATCTCTTGTTTCCTTGATCATAGTTAGGTACATTCTTGGTTTAACACGATCAGCCACTGTGAAATTACAGCGAGAAGAAATGGACATCCTCAAAGCTGAGCTAGAAATCTACAGCCTGAAGCATGCTCTTCAAGTTTTCCAAACCAACATTGACGAGGAGCACCCTAAACTCTTCAGTGAGGCTGAGTGAGGTGGAGAAATTAGAGTTGAGTTGAGTCGACCAAAAGTTATTCAGAGGTAAGTACATCGAGACCACAAGCCATCAACATCCCCCAGTGAGTACTATAAAATTAATTTGACCAGAGTCTTCCTTGACCATGTATTGCAGCAGCTGGAAACAAGATTTCCTCCTGAAGCCTATATTTGCTGCAAAGGGGTTTCTGTTGTTCCCTCCCTTCTTGACAACTTGACAACATGGAAGCCTAATGTTTGTGAGTTTTGTAACCATTACTTAGAGGATATTCCTAATATTGCTGGGTTTTCTGGCGAACTTGATCTGTGGCAAAGTTTTTGGGTTCAAAAGAAAGAAAATATGGACAATATTCCCAGCAAGGTCTCTGATATTTTGAAAGAAGTTGATCCACCATCATTTCCGAATGTTTTTGTCATTTTGAAACTTCTAGCAACCATACCTGTGACATCTTCTTGTGAACGATCTATATCATGTCTATAACATCTAAAAAATTACATACATGCAAGAATGGATAAGGAGAGGCTGAATGGACTAGCACTGATGTATGCACATCATGACGTGGGCCTGAACTTAGATGCAATCACTGACCTGTTTGCCACACAACACCAAAGAAGAATGAGAGTGGTAGACATGCTCTTCAGTAATGATACTTAATGATGTGATGATGCTTCCTTGGTATGGAACTGTGTAAATAGTTTTAAAGAAAAAAAACCAGAAAAAAAAATCACTAAAATGAAAGTGAATTGTTATTCTTATGTTATCAGCCTTCAACTATTTGGCCATTTTACTTGCCATTCTGCTGCTCAATCAAGGTGATTTTAAACCAATTAGCCATCCTACCCATCAGTTGGCTGCTCTATCAAATGATTTTCAAACTATTTGGTCATCTTACCTGCCATTCTTCAGCTATATGAAGATAATTTTGAACTACATGTATGCAGCCATCTTACCTGCCATTCTGCTGTTGTATGAAGATAATTTTGAGCTATTCAGCCTTCTTTCCTGCCATTCTGCAGTGGTATCAAAACGATTTTGAACTATTTAACCACCCTTCCTGCCATTCTGCTGTTATATGAAGATAATTTGTACTATTTAGCCTTCCTTTCTGCCATTCTGCTGTTGTATGAAGATAATTTGTACTATTTAGCCTTCCTTTCTGCCATTCTGCTGTTGTATGAAGATAATTTGTACTATTTAGCCTTCCCACCTGCCATTTTGCAATGGTATCAAGCCATTGAAGTCAATTTTGAATTAATTCAAGATTTTGAGGTATTGGTATGTGCCTCTTGCTGAGGTTGGGTATGAGATCCACCTGAACCTAGCTGTATGGTCAAGCAAATAGTGATGAAACTTTCTGGGAGGTACTCCATAAACCAGTTTTGCAGCCTTTGTGCTCCTAAAGTGATTTGTGAAACACTGTCCTTGGAAAGTTGTGGCCTCCTAGGCAGTGGTGTAGTCCTGGAACTTTAACAAGGGGGTCTCACCAACACAGTGTCCTGAACATATGGGGAGGTCACTGTGTTGGTGACCTCCCCATATGTTCAGGACAAAAAAATGATAAATTTGAAAAATTATATTTTTTTATATTTTTGGTAACAGTAATTCTGTAATTAAAATTCAACAGTGTTTCTCTCACCGTCGCACCGTAAGCCTGCCAGTTGGTCGCCTTCCCAGCCTTTTGGAGCCGTTGGAAATGCACAGCGCCTTTGGGAAATAACCGTCGGCCTGCTTCAAAATGCCTTTGAACTGCTGGTTGAAAAGTTCACCTCGACTTCTTAGGCGTCTATTCGAATATCCTAAATAGGTCAACTTCAAGTTGCTGCCACTGGAAAACGCTTTTCAATCGCACTTCAAGCCTCTTTGTTGCCTTTCGAGCATTCCGGAGTCGTTAGAAGTGCGGAGCGCAATTAGGAAAGAGCCGTCGGCCTCCTTAAAAACCCCTCCGAACAGCTCATCAAAAAGTTCACCTCGATCTCTTGGGCGTCCATTCGAATACAGTTGAACCTGTATATAACGGCCACCCTCGGGACTTTGAAAAGTGGCCGCTCAATACAGGTGGCCGCTTAATACAGGATGACCAAAAATACTCCATGAGGGGCTACTTGGTTGTGGCCAAATTTCACCAGCACCTCATTTAAGAAAAGAATCAGACAAGCAGTACTATTTCAAACAATTTGTATGATAAATAAAACATTTAAGTGAAAGGTACTAATAACTATAGAATATATAAACCTAATGTCTTAAGGGAAAACAATTCTCTCGCTGAGAGAAAGGCATTTAGGCTCCTTATTAGACATTGTGGGTGAAGTAAAGTCCGAAAGTAATCACAGGCTGCGCCTTGAGCAGTATTGTTAGGGTCCAGCTTAATATTAGAACACATTTGTCGCCTTTTTGACAGCTACATCACAAGCGGAAGCTTTGAATGACACTGTTGTTGCTACACTGTTACAATTCTGTCTGAAATTAAGATGTCTATGGAACTTTTTCACGTACATTCTTATATTCGCGGATACCATGCATGCATAGGTATTTGGGAGCCGAAAGTCGATGAGTTGTTTGAACTGAAACGAGAGCCGTAAAATAAAAAAGACACGAATGCTGTGGCAGTTGCTCGCCAAAAACGTAAATCAAGATCAACAAGATCTGTTTGCCGTAAGACTGCTTCAAAACCATATTTTCACCCTAACGCAATGATGGACAATTACGAAGTGATTGGTCCTGTCCTTAAGTTGATGGCATGGCTAACCAAATTTTTGAAACGGCGAACAACAGCGGAAAAGTTGTTGTAAAGAGCAAGTGCGTTAACATAGGTGGAGGTTATGGCCTGGAAATCCCTGCAAGTATACGTTTGAAGGCGATTTATTTTCAATCAAATGGCTGAAGAACAACCTAGCTAAAGACAAGTTTCGAGTAGAGAATAGTGACACTGAACTGCATGCTAATAATCAATAAATGTTATACAGTGTAGTTATATAGGAAATGTTTTGTTTGCTCACAATGTTGACAGGTCACTTGAACAGAATAAAGTCCCGTATAAAATGTGATATACGTGTTTACCTAAATATTCTCGGGTTTCATTTTGAGAGTGGCCGCTTAATGCAGGTAAAAATAATAACAAAAGACAGACATGGGAGAGGCAAACTGTGGCCGCGGCCGCTTAATACAGGTGGCCGCTTAATACAGGTGACAAATATAGTATTTCTATAGAAAAAAAATCGGGACTTTGAAAACTGGCCGCTTAATCGAGGGTGGCCGCTTAATACAGGGCCGTTATATACAAGTTCAACTGTATCTCAAATGGGTCGATTTAAAGTTGCCCCCACTAGACGAAAGTGTGGCAGAATAGTTTGGAGTAAAATTGCAACCACTAAAAGGTTAAATTAGATTTAATTAAATTCGTAACAAATAGTAAATTGTGAAAACATGATTCTTGCTGCGGGACACTTAAGAAATAAATTAACCACATCTCAAATAACCAATGGTTTTAAACTCCGACAGATCGTAAAATTTCCAATACGAGGTCCGAATCGGCTAGACTTAATTTTCACCAATATGAACGATTTTTAAGTCCAACCTTTAGAAAGACAGCAAATTCCAAAGCCAAAAATTTGTGTGAAATCCAGAGACCTGAGACCATCAAAACGTCTTGCAATGAGCACCTTTTTAAAAGAAGTTGATGTCAAGTCGTTGATCGCTACGGAGAATACTTGTGATGGAAAAACACGGATGCTAGGGCCAATAATTAAATTTGGATTCGATTCGTTACTTCCCATAACGACGAAAATAAAATATTGTAACGAACCGCCTTGGATGTCTCAATCTCTGAAAGAAGCAATTCACCGTCGTCAAAAGGCCTTAGCCCAAGGAAATACATGTCTATTCAAAACTCTAAGAAATCGAGTAAACTGCGAGCGTAAATCGTGTCGATCGAAGTTTTATAAGTCAAAAGTAGAACACCTAAAAGAATACTTGCCGTCTATTTGGTGGAAAGAAGTCAAAAAGCTTAGTGGTTTGGCGTCACAGGTCACCTATCACAAAGATTTGATGTCTTTATTGCAAAACCTAGAATGTAGGACTGGCCAAACACCCATCACTCCGTACCACCTTGCCAATCTAATAAATCAAACCTTCCTCGAGCCCATGAAAGTCTTCGACCCATTGCCATCTTGTTTTACCAATCGAGACACTATTGAGAATTCCCAACTAACTAACCAATCCTTTTGTACGTCCGAGTTCTCTGTCTTTAAACACCTGGTAAGCTTAAACCCAAATAAAGCTAGTGGCCCAGACGGCATTCCGGCTTGGGTATTGAAGGAAAACGCTGATATCTTAGCATCACCTATCACAGACATATTGAATCTATATCGTAATAAAAAGATCAGAGCCCAGCTCAGAATTCTTGAGTGTATCGCCATAGTGAAATAGGCGAGTCAAAAAGTTTTAAAACATGTTGGCGATACTATGTTCACTATGGCGATACACCTAAGAATTCTGAGCTGGGATCAGATCATTTTATTACGATTACGCTCTCCGCCCGGAAAATCAATAGCCAATATTGAATCTATACTATAAAGAAGCACGTCTCCCTTCGATATGGAAACACGCGGATATCGTTCCAATTCCAAAACAAAAACCCGTTCGAGAGGTAAATAAACATCTACGACCAATATCCTTAAAAAATTAAACCAACTGTACTCCAAAGAATTGACCGTAATCAATTTGGCACAATTCCAAAATCTAGCCCGACGTTTGCACTTTTAAGTATGTTACACTCTTGAAATGGTTCTACCGATGGAATTGGTGCTACGGTCAGAGTCATCTTATTTGACTTTAAAAAGGCTTTTGACCTGATAGATCATGGCTTATTGGTTACCAAACTCCATACATATAATTTACCGCATTGGGTTGTCAACTGGATTACAGATTTTCTCACAAGTAGAAAACAAAGGGTAAAACTAAACCAAGAGGATTACTCGGATTGGGCTGAAGTTCCCGCCGGAGTTCCACCGGGTACAAAACAGTGGCGGACACTAGGGGGGGCGATCGCCCCCCCCCCCCAATAATTTCAGCTGAAGCTTTCATTTAAAAAAATAGAAGCTCAAGGAGGTCTTCACTTTAAGAAAAGGAAGCACAATAACAACAACGAACAATCAACATAACAGAACAAAATGGCATTGTTTAAAAACAAACCAGAAACAGTATTCTAAATTTCTAATTTTCTGGGGAAGCATGCCCCCAGACCCCCCTAGAAGGCTCGTGCCTTCGGCAATCGCCCCCCCCCAATATTTCCTGAAGTGTCCGCCACTGTTACAAAATTAGGCCCATGGCTATATTTAATAATGATCGATAAACTAACAGTCTCTTGTGGTGACGTGGAAGTTCGTAGATGACACATCTGTTGATGAATTAATCAGCAAACGCAATGAAAGCAGAATCCAGACCACAGTTAATGATCTATTAACCCAAATCTCTGAATTAAAATTTCAATTGAATGAAAAGAAATTCAAAGAATTACGAATTGGCTTTGGTGAACCAAGTGCTACTTTCGATCCAGTTATTGTGAACGATACCACTTTGGAGGTGGTTCCGTGTGCAAAAACTCTCGGATTAACTGTTTCCAACAATTTAAAATGGAACGATCACATTTACCAAACCATCGTGAAAGCAAGAAAACGATTGTACTTTTTGTCACAACTCAAACGAGCCAAAGTTGGGATTAAGGAATTAATTGTATTTTACAGCACATGTATTAGACCAATCTTGGAATATGCATGCCCGGTCTTTCACAACAGCCTGTCCAACTACCTATCCAATGACCTGGAAATGATTCAAAAAGAGCGTTGAAAATAATCTACCCCTGGACCTCATATGCAGATACGCTGATATTTACTGGCCTCCAACACCTCAGTACCAGAAGAGAAAAGATAACGAATAATCTTTTCCTGGATATCATGAGTGACGAAAACCACAAACTTCATGAATTTCTCCCTCCTCAAAACACCTATGCTACCGATCTTAGGACCAAACATAAGTTTAATGTAAACTTCAGAACAAACCGTTTTAAAACAGATTTTTTATCGCAAATGCATTAAAATTTTAACCAACTTTAGTATTTTTGATTGAATAACACTTAACATTAGAATCGACCATTCAAAAAATGGTCCATTAGAGTAATTTTTTAACTAACGTTTCTAAACTTCCGTTAGTTCCAGGTAAATTGTTGAACTGGTGTAACATAGTAGAAGTGAATGCATTTTGTAATGTAAACATAATTCAGCCTATGGCTGCAAGTTTCACCAAATAAAACATTATCTATCTATCTATCTATCCACATCCATAACTGTGATGTTGAGTCGTTACTTGACGAAAGTACTTGTGAGGGCTGCACTCTTTGTAATACGTGAGAAACGTTTTTAACATTTTTAATATCTTCAGTATTTTTAAAACATTTTATATTTTAAGTTCGTTTTATTTTTAGTATGGGTGTCCCCAATTAGTAGAGGATTTTTTTTCCTCGGCTATAAATAATTTGACACATAACTAAATTTTCTATTCTATTCTATTAGAACAAAGAACCTGCTGTAAACAACTAGTTATTATACTGGACAACAAAGAACTACTGTAAGTCAACCTGGACCTTGACCGTAAAGCCTAGGCTTGGCACTTGTCCTTTGGACACCGTCGAAGTAGGTTGTGAAATATACGTAAGGTGTGAAGAGAAGTCAGGGAGAAGTGGACCGAGAGAGTGACGCCTTTATTCACAAAATAAAAGAAAGATACAGTCCCTTGAGTGGATACTACCGAATTAACGAACGAGCGCCGCACAACTAGACGAAGATTGTGCGACAGAAAGCGCATGTTAAATCGCACTCCAAGCCTCTCGATCGCCTTCCCAACATTCCGGAGTCACTGGAAATGCAAAACCGTTGAAGAAGAAGGTTAAAAGAACCGTTGGCCTTTTTAAAACCGCCTCCAAACTGCCCGTTAAAAAGTTCACCTCGATCTATTGGACTTCTATTCCAATACCAAAATAGGTCGAATTTAAGTTACTGCCACTCGTGGAAAACGCATCTCAATCGCACTACTAATCTCTCCATTTTTCTTCCAGTATTTCGGAGTCGCTGGAAGTGCAGAGCGCAATTGCGAAAGAACCGCCGGTCTCCATGAAAATTCCTACTAACAGCTAGATGAAAAGTTCATCTCGATCTCTTGGGCGTCCATTCGAATATTGGAAATGGGTCGATTTCAAGTTGCTACCGCTATCAAACAATGCATCTCAATTGTACTCCAAGCCTTTCCTTTGCCTTCCCAGGAAGGCAAAAGCGTTGTGAAAAAAGATAACCGGGCTGAAGCGTTAGAGTATGACTCAAATGCAGTTGGTGTATATAAATATACCGGTAGCAAATCATCTGATTGCGCCAACAACGTGCGTTGTGTAGGGCACGTTCCAATAGAACTTTCAAGATTGGTCGCAACATTTCTTAACGCACTGCAAGGAAACATCGTCGAAGTAGAAGTTTGTGGTAAAAGAAAACGAGAGGTGGGCCTAGTCGTATCAGGTATCTTTAAAGCCAGAATCAAGTCAAACGTTTGTGCGAGGATTCTCCATGAAGAACTAACGCGTATCAAAAATACATATACTCACTTTGAATTCGAATACGAACAGTCAATGACCTACAAACAACCTTATCTTATAAAAGCTTAATGTAAATGACATTAAATGTTTTAAATATTAAAATATCTACTTATGGCGTCTTACATTCTCAAAGGGGCGTTTATTTAGGAGAGGCGTTTATTAGGGAGGGGCGTTTAATTCAATTTTTTGCAAATTATGGGGGCATTTACTAGAGAGGGACGTGTATTGGATAGTGAGCGTTTAATGGAATAAATACGGTAAATACATGTTGATAATTCTCTATTTTCTAGTCCAAGATATTTAAATTGAGTAGAAGCTTTTCAAGAACCTTGGCCAGTTGAGGGAGGACGGAAATCTGTCGGAAATCATTTTCAATATCACTTGGAGATATAAGCGCGATTTTATACATTGTTGGGTATTTACACTGTTTTGTGCTACTCATAACAATGTCATGAATCACTGGAGCAAGGTCATGACAAAAACGTTTAAGCAACCAGACTGGAAATCTTATTTACTCCGATCGCCTTGCTTGAATTTAGATTCACAAGACATTTCTTTACTTGACAAATAGATGGTAAAGGTGGACTGGTGTTCTTAAGTAGATGATCAACTTTATTGACATTCAAAACGCTGTTCATCTTGAGATTCACCCTAGGTTTGGCAAAGGCTATTTGGAATTTCTGAGGTAATTCTACGGTTTTTGATCTTTAGTAGTTGGCTTTAGCCCATGAAACAAGTATAAGGAGACAGTTTCGCATGACTGCTTGTAATTTATTTCATCCCTATGACAGAAATCACGTTGTCTGTGATACAATGTGATACCTTTTGTAAATATAAATAGCTCAGTATTTCTATCTGTAATTTCTTTGAAAATGTTGCGCGTCGGCAACGAAACGTCAGTGAACTTCAATTAAACTTTATTCGTGTGTATCTGTCTAATTCCTGAGTGTGATGACATTACATCTCCGAATTTTGAGCTGGGCTTTCATCTTCATTTTACATCTGAGTCTTGTTTTTTATTTCTTTGTTGACAAATTTACGAAGTCTTCTAAACATACGCCATTTATAAGGAGAGGTAGATTTTATGGCTTTATGGTGATAAAAGTCTCGATTACGCATCCCTTCAGAATTTTTTTTTAGTCATGCGACGTCTTTTCATCGGTGCATGAGCATCAGCTACATCTAGAAATTACTGAGAAATTCCAAGTTAGCACTGTGTCGTCAACGTTATCTTCTATCTATTAATTGTCATGACACATTATTGAAATCTTCCAGAAAGGCATCACGATCATATAACTTATATGAGCGAAATTCAATGGTTCTCAGGACGGCTTTTGTTGTACCCACTTTTAGAATATAATAACCCAGTGAATGATCACTTATTGACGAAGAGACAACCTCACTCTTAACAAAGCGATGGTCATTATTTGCAAAGATCAGGTCAGTCAGGGTTCTTGAGGTGTCAGTAATGATTGTTGGTTCTCTCACAAGTTGAGTTAGATAACTTAAGTCGAGGGAGCACATGAAGTTCAACATTTTCCACTTCAGTGGGTTTCCCTTTCCGTTGCAAGGTTAGAAGTCTACTTTAAAATCATCCAGTACAATAACATCACTACTCATATGATAAAGTTTATCTGAGACAAAGTATCTTTGAAAACACATCAGAGATATACTTAGACAGATCAATGTCCGGGTGGTGCTAGAACAATTATTCACCGAAATGGCTGTGAGTATTGATTATTGACCGAAGTGGAGGTGAATAGTGGTGGATGTTACAGAACGTAAATTTGTGTCCCGCTCCTAATTTTGTAAACAAAACATTTTGAACACATCCTGAACGTACTTATCGCTAAAAATTACAGGAAATACATATCTTTGAATACTTTATTGCCGAGTTTTGTTGCTTTTTGGTATTGTCTGGCACGACGGCTTCGTATATTCAAAACTATTTTCTTCTTCGGTAACTTAAACAAAACGGGAAACCGTCTTGATTTGCTCTGAGTTGAATATAGTGCAGGATATACCGAGATGAAAGAACCAATCCAACGAAAAACACTATTCGCCTGCCAACCTGTGAGGTCAACAAACTCTCTGTTAACGAACACCTCTCTAAGGCGGGCACCTTAAAACTGACATCCCGTTTGGTCCCGGCCGCTTGCACATTATTTTACTATAACCAAGCTATCCGTAAGACGGGCACCTCCCTAAGATGGACAACGGACACTTTTCAAGTGAATAAAGGTTCAAAATACCTCCTAGAGCGGACAGATAATGGTCTGATCAGTGGACTGGGATAATGATATTTGAATATCTCACAATAGCAAAAACGACTTCTTTTCGAAAACTTGAACAATTTTTTAGTCGTATGTTTAACAACCTGACGTACATTGAAGAGCTTTCCCTCGAAACGTCAGTATTTTCCTCTCGCGGCAGAAAGACGAGCGCAGAGTGACCGATGCTTAATCGATTTAATCCCGATGGCCGGTGTCCGATTACGTCATCTCCCTCTAAGACGGACACCTCTCTAAGACGGACAGTAAGAGCGGCCCCGGAGATGTCCGTCTTACAGGGAGTTCACTGTAGCATCAATTTTTGAAAATGTGCGACCTAAGCGGAAGCCACTATAAATTGATAATGATTGAAGCAGTTTGATGTTTGAGGTCGCTCATATATATATCGAATTTGCACCTTACCTCACCATCTGAGTCTCGGTAGCTCAATGGTTAGAGCGTCTAACCGGTCATCAGAAGGTTGCGGATTCGATCCCCGTCTGGGGCTCAGAAATCATTTTCTGTGTATCGAGCTTGAAGATCGTTCATCTACCTTGATTTAATATAGCTTGATTTAATATATTGATGTTGAGGTATATGCTGATGCTCAAGGGCTGTAAGCTGAGCCTTCATTCAAAATGGATGCGGGTAACACCAATACAAAAGTCACCAATATTCACCAATATATTAAGGGGCATTCAAGTATCCAGCATCATATTATCGTCTTGAGACATTGAGACCTCTCAAAAGATTGATCACTTTACCTAAACCACTTCTAGATTCAATCACTGGGTCAGTTTAGTCAGCTACAATGGTGAGTTCAAAGAGATCATTCTTTAATTGGTAGGAAGATGTTACTTTTATGCACAGATGTCTGTCTTCGATAGTTCCCTAGTCACTCCTTCAGTTTTTGATTTTGTTCTCTCGTTTTACCACATAAAGACTAAATATTGAACAGATAAGTTTGATAAGTGTAGTATTTAGTGGAGTAGCCTTTTAAAAGCTTTCGATTTAGAACTTTGCGTTCATAAATCTTCTAATGAGTAGTGTGGTGTGATCCAAAACGAATTGATCATTATCAGTCTCTTTGATAGCCTCAAGTTCAGCCTTCAATGTACTTGTATCATTGGCATTGCTGTGTAATAGTTTAGTTATGTAAGAGTCTAGCGCATTGTTTGCCCAGCTGAAGTCAAACTTGTAAAATGTTTGGTATATCAAATTCAAATGTATGTTGTTCTAAAACTTTGAGAAATCTTCGTGTATTGAAATGTAAATGTATTCCGATCAAAAACTTTGAAATCATCTGTAGCACTGTTCATCCTGAATTGCGAATATACACAATATAGCACTTCCTATTTAATAAATAGACTTCCTTAATGTGTGTATCCAATTATTTTGAACGATATTTTGCGAGAATTCTTCTTTTGTATTGGAGTTCGGACATTTCATTAATAGATTGAATTGTGAATATTAAACTTGAAAGTTCATGATGAAGAGGACGAGATGATGGTGATGATGATAATGACGACAGGATTATGATGATGATGATGCAATGATGATGATGATGCAATGATGATAATGATGAGATTATGATGATGATGATGACAAAGAGATGATAATGATGATGATGACGTGATGATAAAGTTGATGAGAACGATGTGATGATGATGATGATTACAACGACGAGATGATAACAATGATGATGACGAGATGATCGTAATGGTGACAATGAAGAGATGATGAAGATTATGTCGATGACAAGATGACAATGATGATGACGACAAGGAGATGATAATGATGATGATGTCGATGTGGACATGATGATAGTTATGATGACAACAACAAGATGATGATGGTGATGATGATGACAAGATTATGATGATGATGATGACAACAAGGTTATGATAATGATGATGACAACCACCATATGGTGGTGATGATGGTGACGATGACGAGATGATGAAGGCGATGATGACGACGAGATGATGATGATGATAACAATGATGAGCCTATGGTGATGATGAGGACAACAAGATGATGATGACAATAAGTTGATGATAATGGTGCCGATGACCATATGGTTATGTTTATGACGACGACGAGATGATGATCGTAACAACAAGATGATTATCATCATGACAATGACAACATGATGATGAAGATAACGATGAGATGATGATAATGATAATGATGAGTTGATGATAATGGTGTTGATGATGAGATGATGATGTTGATGATGATGAGATGATCATGGTGATGACAATAAGATGACCATAATGACGACAAAGATAATGATGATGCTGACAATGAAGAGACGATGATGATAATGACGAAGACAAGATGATGATGATGATGAACGATGACAAGATGATCATTTTGATGACTAAGATGATGATGATCATCATCATCATGACAAGATGAGGATGATTATGATAACAAGATGATGAAGATGATGAAAATGAGAAGATGATGATGATGTTGCCAATGAGATGATTATGATGATCATGACCATGCAATGATGATGATGATGATTATGATGACGATGATTATCATAACCACAAGATGATGATGATTATGATGATGACAAGATGATGATGATTACAAGGAGATGATGATGACAATGACGGCATGGTGATGATCATTAGGTGACAAGACAATTATGATTATGAAGATGAAATGGAGATGATGATGACGATGATGAAATGATGATGATGATGGTGATGAGGTGATGATGATGATGACAACATCATGATGATGATCACAACAATGAAATGATGATAGTGATTAGGACAATGAAATCATGATGATGATGAAGAAGAGATGATGATGATGATGAGATGATGATGATGAAAATGATGAAGCCAACAATATGATTATGATGATGATGACAAGATGATGATGATGATGACAAGATGATGATGATGATGACAATGACTTTGATGAACAGATGGTGATGATGATGGCAAGGATGATGACTATGATGACGAGAGCATGATGATGACAACGACGACGATGAAGACGACACGATAATGGTGAAAATTATGAGATGACAATGACATGATAATGATGATGACAAGATGACAATGACGATGATGATGATATTGATAAAGTAAATGGTTTGAACCTGGCAGAATCATGATATGTTTGAGGAAGTTGATCGTCCAGGTTAGTGTAGTCTTCAGAAAGACTGTTGGATGAAGTGACCAACATTTTGACAGTCTTAGCGGCGGTCATCTTCGACATCCTTCAGTCACTTCAACCAACAGTCTTTCTCAAGACTACACTACCCTGGACGATCAACTTCCTCAAACATGATGATATTGATGATGATGATCATGATTATAATGATGACAAGGTGATAATGATGATAACTACAAGATGATGATAAGGGAAAATGGGGTGATGATGATGATGATGATGATGAGATCATTATGATAATGATGATGTCTAGATGATGGTGATGATGTGGTTGACAAAATGATGAAAATAATGACAACAATGAGATGACTATGATGACAATGACAAGATGATGATGATGACAATAATGATGACGATGATGATTATGATGACAAAAAGATAATGATTATGTTGATGATTGTCATGATG
Organism: Heliopora coerulea; assembly: GCA_030142905.1. NCBI lineage: Eukaryota > Metazoa > Cnidaria > Anthozoa > Scleralcyonacea > Helioporidae > Heliopora > Heliopora coerulea. The sequence continues at coordinate 103,609 of JASJOG010000393.1, forward strand.
ACAAGATAATGATTATAATGATGACGACAAGATGACGACGACATGATGATGGTGACGAAGAGCAGATGATGGTGATCATGACGATGAGATGATGATGTTGATGATGACAATGTAGATATAATGATGGTGATCAATTTGACGAGATGATGGTTATGAGGACGACTAGATGATGAAGATAATGACGACGACAAGATGATGATGATGATGATGATGACAAATAAATCATGATAGTGATGACAATGAGATGATGCTGATGACAATGGTGAGATTGCGATCACGAGTTGATGATTTTGATGACGAAGATGACAACAAGATGATACTGATGATAACAACAACATAATGATGATGATGATGATGACAATAAGATGATGATAATGATGATCAGATGATGATGGTGATGATGACGAGAAGATGATGATGATGATGACAGCAATAAGACAATGATCATAATGATCACAACGACATGATGCTGATGATGATGACGATGAAATAATGATGATAACACTACAATGATGATGGCAAAATGATTATGATGATGATGATGCATGATGATGACCAGTGATGACAAGTGATGAAGATGATCATGACGAGATTATGATGATGACAAAATTGAGATGATGATGATGATAACAATGACCAGATGATGATAATTACAACAGTGAGAAGATGACAATAATTACGATGACGAGGTAATCATGACAACAACAAGATGATGATGATGATGATGACAATGACGATATGATGACAATGCTGACAACAAGATGATGATCACTAAAACAATATGAAGATGATGAAAACGACGAGATCATGATGAATATCTCGACGATGAGATGATGGTGATGATAACAATGACGAAATGATGATGATGACAATGACGACAAACAGATGACAACTGTGATGTTGACAATGATGAAATTTGATAATGATAATGATGACAAGATGATGATGATGATAACAATGAATAGATGCTGGTGATGATGAAGACGACAAGATAATCATGATGACAATGACAAGATGATGATGATGATGATGACAACAAGATTATGATGATGATGAAGACTATGAGTAGATGATGATGATGACGAGATGATGATGATGGTGATGACGACAATGAGATGATGATGCTTATGATGATGCTGATGATAGCATAATGGTGAGGACAACAATGATGAGGTGATGATGATGATTACAAGATGATGCTGATGATTAAGACAATGAGATGATGATGATCATGATGAGATAATGATGACGACAAGATAAAGATGATTACAATGACAAGATGATGATAATAATTATGATGACGAGATGATGGTGATGATGACGATGACGAGATGGTGCTTATGTCTACGACGAGATGACGATGATAATGATGATAGGATGATGATGATGCCAAGGTGGACATGAAGATAGTGATAATGACAACAACGAGATGATGATGGTGATGATGATGAAGAGATTATGGTTAAAATGATGACGACTACAAAGTTATAATAATGATGATGACGACCACCAGATGGTGACCATGATAATGATGACAACAAGATGATGAAGACGACAGATAACAACTAGATAATGATGATGATAAGAAAAGAGACACTTATGATGATGATGATAAAGATCATCATGACAAGATGATGATGATATTGATGACAAGATGATGATGATTATGACAAGAAGATGGTGATGATGATGATGACAAAATGGTGATCACGATGATGATCAGGTAATGATATGGTGATGATGATAATGAGGACGATGATGATTATGATCATGACATGATGACAATGATGCCAACAGGTAGATTATGATGACAAAATGATGATGATAACAATGATGACATGATGATGATTATCTTGATGGTGATGATGACAATGAGATAAGGATGATCATGACGATGATGAGATGATGATGGTGATGATGAGGATGACGATGGTGATTATGATAACGACAAAATAATGATAATGGTGATGAGACGATGATGATGACAATGACGAGATTATGATGATGATGTCGATGTCAATGATGATGATGTCGATAATGATGATGATAATGTTAATGAGGAGGATGACATGCATGATTGTTATTGTGATGTCGATGATAATGATGTCAATGACGATGATGATGATCATGATCATGATCATGTTGATGATGATGATGTCCATGATGATGATGATGACGTCAATAATGATAATGTTGACAATGATGAAGAGGATGTAGATGATAATATTGGTGTCGATGATGATGTCAATGATAATGATGACATCAACGATGACAATGTTGATGATGTCGATGATGAAGAGGTCAATGATGTCATCGATTAAAACATTGATATTCTTGACGACGACAATGTCGATGATGTTGATGATGATGATTTCGATGATGATGATGATAATGTGAATCATGATAATAATGATGATGATATCAATGTTGATGATGATGTCAACATTGATGATGTAGATGATGATGATGATGATATAAATTACAATGATGATGATGATGATGATGATGATGATGATGTTGATGATGATGTCAATGTCTATGATGATGATGCCATCATCATCACCATCAACACCATCATTATTGGCATCATCATTACCATAGACATCATCATCAACATCATCATTAAAATGATCATCATCGACATCATGATCATCTATATCATCATGGATGTCATCATCATTGACCTCATCATCATTGACATCCACATCATCATCATCATCATCATCAACATCATCATCACCACTGCCAACATCATCAACATCAACATCATCATCAACATGATCATCATTGACATCATGATCATTGACATCATCATCATCAACATCATCATTGGCATCAACATCATCACCATTGACATCATCATGATCAACATCATCATAATCAATATCATTATGATCATCATCATCATTCTCAAGATCATCATGATCAACATCATCATCATCAACATCATCATTATCCGCATCGACATCATCATCATCATCTACATCATCATCACCTTTTGGACATCATCATGATTATCATGGACATCATCATCATCATTAACATCATCATCATCATCAAATAGACATCATTGTCATCAACTTCATGATCATAATCATCGACATCATCATAATGATCATGCATGTCATTATTATTATGCACATCATCATCGTCATTGCACATCGACATTGACATCATCATGGCCATCAACATCGAGGTCATCATCATCGAAATGGTCATTGTCATCCTCGAGATCATCATCATCATGGATGTCATCATCATCGACATCATCATCATCATAATTGACATCGTCATCATCATCATTGAGATCATCATCTTTGATGTAATCATCATCGACATCATTATCATCATCCACATTGACATTATCATCATCATCAAAATCCATGTTATCATCACCATCATCGATATCGACATCATCATCATTGACATTGATGTCATCATCACCATTGACATCGACATTGTCATCATCACTGACATCAACATCATCACCATTGACATCGAAATCACAATCATCATTGACATCATTATCATCATCGACATCATCATCTACATAGACATCATTCTCAACATCATCATTATTTACATCTTCATCCTCATCGACATCATCATCATCATTGACATCATCGTCATTGACATAATCATCATCATCATCATTGACATCATCGTCATTGACATAATCATCATCAATATCGACATCATGATCGTTACTGATTTCAAGATCATCATCATCATCGACATAGATGTCATCATCATGATTGACATTGACATCATCATAATCGACATCACCATCATTGTCATGGACATCATCATCACAATTGACTTCGACATCACCATTATCATCAACATCATCATCATCATCATCTACATCATCATTGACACCATGATCATCGTCAACATCATCATCATCATCGACATAATCACCAATATCATTGACATCATCATCGTCATCATCAACACCATCATCTTCATCATTGATATCATCATCATTGACATTGACATTATCATCATCAACATTGTAATTATCATTGTCATTGACATCATCATCATCTACACCGTCAAGGTTGACATTATCATCATCGTAGACATCATCATCATCATTGACATCATCATTATCTACATTGGCATCATCATCTTGATCAACATCATCATCGACATCATCATCATCATCATCAACATCATCGAGATCATCATCATCAACATCATCAACATCGCCATCTTTATGGACATCATAACAACCCATTGTCAACAACATCAACATTTTAATCGTCAACATCATCGACCTCATCATCTACATGATTGACATCGTCATCTTTGACATCATTGACATCCTCATCATCATCGTCGACATCTTCATCATCGACACCTACATCACATTAACATCCTCTTCATCGTGATCAACATTATCATCACCATCATTGACATCATCATCGTCATTGACATTATCATCATCATCATCGACATCATAATCATCATCATCGACATCATCATCATCATCATTGACCTCATCATCATTGACCTTATCATCATCTACATCATCATCATAGACATCATCATCGAGATCATCATGATCATCGTTCATATCATCATCATCTTTATAAACGTCATCATCATCGACATCACCATCATCATCAACATCAACATCATCATCATCGACATTGTCATTATAATGGACATCATCATCATAATGGACATCGTCATCATAATGGACATCGTCATCATAATGGACATCATCATCATTGACATCGACATCATCATTATTGACATCATCATAATCATCATCGACATCATCATCATCATCGACTTCATCATTATCTACATAGACATCATCATCACCATCCTCGACATCATCATCATGGACGTCATCATCATCAACATCATCGTCATTGACATCATGATAATCATTACCGACATCATGATCATCGACATCGACCTCAGCCTCACTGACATCGTCATCATCATAGACATCATCATTACCATCATCGACATCATCATCATCTTCATCGACTTCATGATGATCATCATGGACGTCGTCATCATCATCGACGTGTACTGCCACTGGTTTGTACTGCCAGTGGTTCACCAGCGTGCCCACGAACTGTTCTGCCTTCCTGAAAAACCCAAAGATAGTCTGCTCCAACCAGTACTTCTATTTCCAAAACCTCTTCATCTTTACACCTATCAGAAAACCACAATCCTCGCAAATGGGGATAATCCCTCTTCTTTAGCTCTACATGCTCATTTCTCACTTGTGAAATTCCCTCTACTCCATACGCCTCGATTTTCACACCCTCTCCCCCTTAACTGGCCAAACATTTATTCAAACACCTCTCGCAACCTTCCCTGTGCCTTCTCCTGCCCAAAGGTACTTATTTCAACCCACTCCTTTCTCCTAACTGGAACTCCAGCGGACTGAGCAACCTTCGTGGTCACAAATGATCTGTGACTGCCTGAGTCAAACAATACTCGCACTCTCACACTACACTGCGACCCTTTTATTAACGCTTGAGCCGTTTGCAAGGCTACTCTACTTTCCGTACCCACATGGAAGTTTGGACTGGCATGAGAAGAGTCAGCCAATGCCCCAGGACTCTCACAAATGGAACTATGGTGTTCTTCCCCGCATGCACTACATTTACAATTACTTAAACAATTTTTTCCGATATGTCCCTTCCTTAAACAGACGAAACATCTACCGTATTTACGCAAAAGCCCTTCACGCTCTTTAACATTAGTAACCTTCTTACAGTCTTTATGATCGTGCTCATGTAAACAATACGCACATCTCACTTTTTCTTGCCCGGTCAATAATGCTGCAGCGGATGTGAACTTTCGGTTCGGGTCTTCGATTTCATGTCTCTGCTTCTTCGATTCTTATTCGGACTTGGAGTTCATCGCTTCGTGGGCCTCTTTTAGCTCGATCTCCTTTAACATGGCGCCCAGCAGCTCTTACATGGACCACTCTAGGAAATCTTCTCTCCTGGTTATAGTTAAACGAAACGCGTCGGGTAATTTTTCCATAATAGCCGGCACCACGATGGTCGAATAAACACTTCTACCCCCTGGGCCTTTAACGCTCTGTAGCTTGTCTCGCACGTGTCATAAAGTTTCCGCAGTCCTTTAATGTTTTTATTGTTAAGGACTGGCTTCAGTTTCAAAAGTTCTTGTATATGTGCCCTCAGAATTGAGTTCTTCTTGCCGTATCTGTTCTTTAACAACTCCAGCGCATCCTTGTAATTCGCCGCGGTTAATGCAAAATCTGCCATTGTTGATCTTGCCGGGTCTGTAAGAAGACTTCTCAAGTACGAGAATTTGTCGACTTCTGACAAACACGCGTTCTGGTGGACGGAGCTAACAAACGACTCCCAAAATTCTTGCCACTCCTGTACTTTACCGCCAAACCTTTTCACATGCAGCTTTGGCAGTTTGGCTCGGATTACCTTGGCTGGTTCTGTGGCGGTGACAAGGCTGCCGATGTTGCTGGCATTGTTAAGTTTTGTCGCTCATCAATTTCGAAGGCAACCTTTTGTAACTCTCCTCTCAGATCGTCCGGCTTTTCGATTTCCTTCTCTAAGTCTCTCTCCGCGTTTTCATCTTCACTAGCACTCATCAGTTCGATGGTCTTCTCGTCCAATTTCTTTAGCAATTCAAGCTTCTCGCTCAGTTTCATTTTGCTCTGCTTTAAGAAACTGGCGTCTGCGCCGTCGTCGGTAGCGCTGCTCAACCGTTCATTCATTTTAGCCACCAGCTTCGTTGCCGGTCCTCGGTGGTCCGACCGCACTCTTTTCGTCTTTGTCAGCTCGTCCATTCTCGCTCTTATGAACCAACTTCAACGTTCTCCACCTCCGGTTCGAAGGCCCAAGTATTGCACTTTTCTACCCTGTGCACCAAGGTAGTTGTGCTTCTGCTGGTTCCCAAACACAAACGGGGACTGTATCTTTCAATAAAATGTGGAGCGTTTACTCACGACTCATCTCAAAGTTACAAGACTCTTTCCTTATAGTGATTACATCACTACCTCTACGATCGTCAACTCCCTTCCAAAGTTACAAGACTTTTCTTTTTTGGCGTCGCCCGGAAGCTCCACCTTACATTGTGCTTAGTCCAAAGTTCAAAGTCTAACAAGAAGGTAATCCAAAAATTGTCCTGATTACCCTACATTCAACCAAAAAATAGAATATTTACAAAAGATTTGACAGAGTTCAACGTCCTGGAAATTACATTTTTTGGATTCAAGATTTCTGCCGCCGGGGGTACGGCCAAACTATCAGACTGTCGAAGACATGTGCAACTCTCCTGCACCGAAAAATACCTCCGAAGTTCGCAGTTTTTTTGGGATTGACGAATTTCTGCAGCCGTTTTATACCTAATTTTTCCACCCTGGCGTATCCGCTTTGTCAACTAACCCGTAAGTCAGTCACATGGAAATGGACAAAAGACCAGGCTGCCTTCGACAACCTCCGAAACATGCTAACTAGCCGTCGTGTTATGGCTCACTAAGACCCAGCTGCTCCAACTCAGTTACAAGTCGACGCAAGTCCTGTCGTTCTTACCAGACACAAGAACATACAGAACTTACCAGACACGAACTTACCAGACACAAAAACTTACCAGACACAAGAAGGCGAAGCAAAACAGGTTGTTTATGCTAGTCGTAGGCTCACGGCTGTGGAAACTCTATGTTCCCAAACGGAGAGAGAAGCTCTCGCTGTGATTTGGGCGTGTGAGAGGTTTCACTTATACCAGTATGGCACGACCTTCGACCTTCTCACTGACCATAAGCCTTTAGAGGTAATCAACAGTCCCACCTCGAAACCACCGGCGCTCATCGAACGGTGGGGACTGCGTCTCCAACCGTATTCTTTCCCGTCAAATACTTCCCTGGATCCACAAATCCTGCCGATGTTTTGTCTCGTATGCCATCGTCAACACAAGTTCCAAGAGAACGAAATACTGCTGAAGAATATGTTCACTATATCAAGGTATTTTTAGACGTCAAGGATTGTTAGACATCAAGGTATTGTTAGAACCTAACAGTTACTGAGGTAAAAGATTTGGTGGCCTGGCACCGACAGAGACGTCGAAAACTTAATCCGTTCCTACATTTCGTGTCAAGCTCGAGAACCACCACCAAGTCCAGAACCACTCCACATGTCACCAATACCAGCAACTGCATGGAGTGTTTTACATGCTGATTTGTGTGGCCCTTTTCCGACTGGCGAATCCCTTCTCATTATGATCGATTCATGTTCCCGTTGGCCGGAAGTTTCCATAGTGAGGAACACGACTACGGGAGCCATAAGTAAGAAAATGAAATCATGTTTTGCTACGCATGGTCTACCTGAAAAAATTGTTCCCGACAGTTGGCCGCAATTTACATCAGAAGGATTTGAATCATATCTCAGCATACACAGGATGAAACACCGCCGTGTGACCCCATACTGGCCTCAGGCCAATTCAGAGGTCGAACGATTCAACCGCATAATTGAGAAAGCCATACGAGCCGCCCACGATGAAGGAAAGGATTGGAGAAACGAGCTAGACATCTTTTCAACTTCCACAGCCCATAGTACGACAGGTAAAACTCTTGCAGTTTGTCTATTTGGAAGTAATATTTGCACGAAATTACCATCTTCTCCTGCGCAGACCGGAGCAGTTCCTGAATTCGGATTTGTTCCCCGTTCTGTCATGGACCGAGACCACATTGGAAAACAGAAGATGAAGGAATACGCAGACAAGAAAACTGACATAAAAAGGGTGACGAAGTGTTCCTCAAACACAACCGGCAATCAAAGTTGTCGGCGACGTACGACCCGAAACCATACACCGTCGAAGGAAAGAAGGGTACAAGTTTGTTGCTGAGAAGGCCGAGCTAGCCACAGATAATGAAGATTTGCTCAGCAGTTCGTAAAGTTCCACCATCGGGAATTAGTAGCAGAGGCACGCATTTACACGGAAAAACAAGTCTTGGACAAAAGGAAGACATGAAGGACGAAATGAGAAATGAAACAAGGCAACAAAGGGCACGAATGCCTCCTGAATACTACGGATTTAAGTGGTCGAAGAGAAAACGAACAACCATTTAGGAATTTTCACATTTTAAGAAACATTTACTAATTACCTCCGAGTTAACATGTTCAGGAGAAACGCATATCATTGCTATACTACTCATAGCGAGCTGTATAAGCCAGGCTTTACGCTCGTATTTGACTGTTCTGGTGAGAAACGAGAATGGCCGTTGATTTCGTCAACCGTAGCTTCACCGCGTTTTGTCAGAGCTAGCCAAGACGTTTACTCAAGAGACGTTTTATTCTCAAATCCGTGTTTCATTCACGAATCCACTTTCAGAACCAAATCCGCCAATCCACATCTGTGTTTTATCCTAATGCCTACCATGAGCAAGTTCAAGTTATGCTGAACGGGATATTGTTTTACAGGCAACAGGTAGCTAATATTACAATACGATAATTCGATCAAATATAGGTTTAATTGCCATCCAGAAATATTTCTCACACAGTATTTAAATTAACCACTAAATTAATCACTAATCTCTTATCATGAATGTGGTTTACGTACTTAGTTCAAGCCTCAAGAGGAATATCAAAGCCCAGCAAAATATCTTTACGAAACTTCTTGACCGATGTATCGCCTCCTTTCTTGACAAAGTCTTCTCCAAATCAGCTAAATTGCTTACGGCTCCCAAACGTGTTGTTTACCTTTCTTTACCATTTACTGGGCAACATTCCTCTCATATCCGAACTCAGATAAAAAAACTTTTCTCATCCGCTTTTCCTCACATCAACATTAGGTGTGTTACTCACCCGTCGGTTAGACTTTTCCATTTCTTCTGTTTTAAAGACAAGATTCCTCTACGCTTAAGATCGCATGTAATTCATCATTTTACGTGTCGAAGCTGCGGATCTTCGTATGTTGGAGAAACCATCCGGCCCCTCGATACACGCGTATCTGACCATATGGGAATCTCGCCTCTCACATGTAAAAAGCGCACTAACCCTCCCCTCACCAGTATTATTTCACACCACCGTCACACGGGTCACCCAGTCTCCTTTGATGATTTTAAAATTCTGTCTTCTTGTCCTTTCGAGTTCGAACTTCTCTTGCGAGGAAGTCTACTCATTCGCAATCTTAAAAAGTCTTTAAATGCCAATATTGGCTCAGCATCACTTTTCCTTTTGTAATTTCTTCTTTCACTCTTCCGTTTTGTTAGTGTTACTCATACCTGTAACTTCTATTTTTAGTACGTCCTCTGAGTGGTTAATGCATGAATATTATTACACCCTGTAACTATATACTTAGGCTTTGGGCAGTTATGTAAATTATTCTCTGATGATGTTGTGATGATGCAACGAAACGTTAGAACTTTATTAAATATTATGATTTTATTTCTGTGTCCGACTCGATGGCTCTCGTAAAGATATTTTGCTGGGCTTCGACATTCCTCTTGAGATTACGTTTTCCGCCTGGTCAATCCATAGCTGATAGTTCAAGCCTGTGAAGAAAGAACCTTAGCGCGTCATACCACAGTCATATTAAGGATTAAAAGTCTTAGGACAACGGAATTTTGCCGTCAAGTCCCAAACGTAGTGAAAACACCCCGTCATATAAGATGATAACAATGAATTAAAAGGGAAAGCTGTATTTGACATTCGAACAAATCATTAAATACAATCAAAACTGGTTCCTTCCTTATAATTAACAATATGAAGTCAAGTAGATGAACGTTCTTCAAGCTCGATACTCAGAAAATGATATCTGAGTATCGAGCTTGAAGAACGTTCATCTACTTCAATATATCCAAGCTCTCATGTTTCCTAAACATCAAACTGCAATATGAAGTCAAATATCACATGACCTTATCTCAGCGTGAATTTTTAAGCCCCTAGAGTGATTATCGTCATGTATGTGAAAGTGAAAAGCCTAAAAGGTTAATGGCCATGTTAGCTATTCACCAGTATCTCGAAGTTTCTATCTTTCTACTTGGTTTGTTTTTCAAGTATGGCTTAGCGTCGAAAAATTCGCAAAACAATACTCTCTTCAGTGACAAAACGCCATATCATTTCGTCGACAAACCGATAAATATGCCGCCGAGATGTGAGCCTGTACATATCAATATGGTAATAAGACACGGGTCAAGATATCCTGGCCGCGATCGCATTCGCAGGATGAAAAAGGTACTCAACATTATAAATCCATTTTTCCTTGGTAACACATCTTTTCGTTACAAGCAACTTTCGCTTCCGTGGAGCTTTCCCTCTGATATAGAAAACTCTGCTAGTAAAGAACTCTCTGCATTAGGAGGGAAAGAGATGTACGCCATAGCAAGACGTTTCCTCGCCAGGTTTCATAATATCCTACAGCATGGCTATTCTAATTCGAATTACAGTTTCGTTTCCACCGACAAGTTAAGGTCGACGCAAAGCGCAAATGCGTTTGCTCAAGGCATCTTCGAAGGGAAAGGACATTTAGGTCCAAAGAATTATCAACCAGTGGCAATTAAATTTTCTGGTTCTTCCGACGATGACAGAGTTCTCCGAATCTTTGAAGCGTGTCGCAAGTGGCAAAAGCTTACAGCCAAGAGAAATCCGCAGTCGGAATATGCAAAATTTAAGACGGGTCCTGAAATGCACGAGGTCATTAGAAACATCTCTGCTAGACTGAAACTGGCCAAAAAAGTAAAGCTTCGTCCTGGGATGGTGGTGGATATGTTTTGGACGTGCGCATTTGGAATTCAGACCGACAGTGCTGATACAAGCTGGTGTTCAGTGTTTGAAGACAGGGATTTGAAAGTTTTGGAATATCTGAACGACTTAAAGCTCTATTGGGAACGAAGCTATGGCCGTGAAGTAAATTACAAAATGGCATGTCCTCTCTATGTAGAGATAGCGGACAGTTTCAGGCAATTCATTAAAAATGGTAAACCTCATGGTGTCTTTCGATTTGCGCACACGGGAACTGTCATTCCTCTTCTGACCATGCTTGGGCTGTTCAACAACTCTGTAACCCCCTAGAGCGGACAACTTTTACCATCAAGCAAGCCGAGAATTTCGCACTTCGAATGTGGTTCCAATGTCAGCAAATGTGGCATTTGTGCTGTACAAATGTGGGGCAAACAACGAAAGTGACGAAGATATTAAAGGAAAGGGAGATTGTCTCGGCCAGTGTCAGCAATCCGTTGGAAGAAATCCCTACAGTATGTCATTTAATACATCCGAGATGAAAATACAGCTGTTCGTTAATGAAGTCGCAATGTCAATTCCGGCTTGTGGCAACAAACTGTATTGCAGCGTTCAACAGTTTCTTTTGTACCATTCTCTCATCAAAGCGAACTGCAATATTGAAGCAATATGCGGTAGGCGCCGAAAGTACATAAAACGCAAAAAAAAATCGACATACCGATTGAGAAATTGACTGTCGTCGTATTTGACTTTGTACCGTCGGTACTGATTTGTGGTATAGGTCGTAAAAGTAATGTATGTTGACTGACAGTCTATATCATATGATTTGCCTTCAAGATTAAAAATGGTCAACATAGAATATAATAGAATATGTTAGTACACACAGCTAAAAATGTATATGCGTTAAAGTGGAATAATAATAATTAAACTGAAATTTCCAATGCCGCTGATGGACAACAAAATTGTACTTATTAACTAAGGGAAAGAAAACTGATGTTTTCGTAAAAACACGCTTACTTTTCTCCTCAAAGATAAGCTTTTTTATAGAGAGTTTAGTTAACGTGGTATTAATCTGTTTTTCATTGAAAATACGACCCAAAATAATAACTGTCCGAGACAAGGGAACATTGGTGAATAAGGAAACGATATCAAATGAAACTGGTTTTTTTGGTTTTAGAGTAGGTAATTGGAACCACACTGGTGTTACAGTTGTGTAATTGTAATTGTCTAACGACTGGGAGTGAAGTTGTTAATAATGGGTCGCGCTTTTAGCCGTGGGCTATAGTGAGCGTGACTTGGCTATGCTAACGGTATGCCATGTAAAGTTGAATGAATGAGTATGAGTTTTTAGTTTCAGAATAAATCGTGGAGTATACGTTTGTGTTGTGTTGGTGTATTAGTAATTAAAACGAGTGGGATAAGGGAATTCAAAACCGACCACCCGGCCTTGGGGTTTTATCGACAGTTAGACGGCTACGCAGTTGGCCATGCAGTGTAGAGTTTAATAGAGAAGTATGTATGATTACAGAGAAAAAGGAATAAAAGATGCGTAACATTGTCTCGTGCATAAATATCTTGAGACACGACCCTGCTTTTATATATCAAATGAGACGCATTCACCAATGTTTACTTATTCACCAATGTTCCCTTGTCTCAAACATTTAATGTTATTTTGGATCATATTTTCAATGAAAAACATATTAATACCACGTTAACTAAACGCTGTGTGAAAAAGCTTATTCTTGATTGTTGCAATAAAGCCGTTTTTTCTTTCAATAATTTCTTCTCAATTTTGTGCGGCTTAAGAAAACAATTTTCAAACTTTCTTTGCAAATTAACTTATTCAGGGTTTCCTTTTTCAAGTCTTTTAAAAAGCTCGCAAAACGTGCTTAATCTGATCTACAACACTTGGCTGTCGCCTTGTGTTTTAAACCCGATAAAGTCGCATTCCTGCTCAGTTTTAAATATTGCATAACCGTGTCATTAAGTTTCACTGAAATGGTAAAAGGAAACATGCAAGTCCATATCTTGATCAAATAATCAATACACTTACTTTATAAAATGGGGTTGTGAAAATGGTAAAAACTTTTGTCAATCAATTTTCTAGTAAGTCTTAGCACTATTTCACCATATATCACTATGTTTCTAAAATATTGCACGTCAGTATCTAATAGAATTTTTCATATTACTTGTATTAAATCGTAGGTATATCTGTCGTATATATGTGAATATTACAGGCTCGTAGCCAGGCATTTTTCTTAGCCGTCTGTGTGAGCGTTAAGTGTCAAGCAACTTTTGTCGCTGCAAATTTTCAACACTCGAAAAGATGTGTACCACCTTCTGCCTACTAGTTGATCACATAGCCAAACATCCACAAGCAGTTTTCTTGGCGAAATGGCAAACGAGAGTTAATAAAATTTTTATTGTATTTTTACTGTACAAGAAGACACGGATAGACATGATGGCTGCGCTTGTATATACATATATACATGTGTATCTAACACTATATAGATATATGTATATATGTGTGTATATATATATATATATATATATATATATATATATACATATACATATATATATATAAATACAAAAGACAAAATTTTGCTGCCAGTACTCAGGCGTGAAACTCAGAGTAGTGACAGCAAAATTTTGTCTTTTGTATTTACTTATTCACTCTACCAGTAACGGTATGGAGCGCTCTATATTTTCATTCCAACGCTGTAACCTTCGTGGTACTCATCATTGATGTATATATATATATATACTTAATAGACTTGGATGTCCACTAAATACCACGACAGTGCTCAACACAATCAAGTTGTGGAGCTACGTATTATACGTTTAATGGAAATTTAAAATAAATGAACGGTTACTCGAGTTTCACGCTATGAAGCGATCTTCAGACTCATCAGTCTGAAGATCGCTTCATAGCGTGAAACTCGAGAAACCGTTCATTTGTTTTAAATTTCCATTAAACGTATAATATATATATATATATATATGTATGTCTATATATATGTATGTCTATATATATATATGTCTATATATATTCGGATATAGGTGTGGAAGTTGGTATCTTGAAGAGTGCTCAATGCTTTGACGGCAGAGCGAGTTATACTCGGTTTCTAAAGATCTGAAATATTTATTGCTACTTTAAGTTTCACGCACTTCAGCGACGATCGCTGAAGTGCGTGAAACTTAAAGTAGCAATAAATATTTCAGATCTTTAGAAACCGAGTATGTCTATATATATATATATATGACTTATCACAAACCTCCTTGTTCAACTAAAAGGGAAGGTTTTTGGGCATATAAATTGGATTCTTTTGTGCCTAAAGGTTTGAACCTTAGGGACTTCTTTTGAGTACTTTTTAACGGATTTTTTAATTATTAAGTAATGCTATGTATATAAGGAGCATCTTCTACCTTGTAGTTCTTATTCTTGACAAAGGGGCAGTGCTCCGAAACGTTGAAATAAAGGTTTTTAAAAGTTTTATCTTGGCAGTTATATATATATATGTATATGTGTATATATATATATATATATATATATATATATATATATATAGTGTTATCTTTAACGTGCTTCCAAGGCCGTGGTACCTATTTATGACTTACTGTGAAACACGGGAAACCTATTAATTTCGAATGCTTCCAGAACCTCCGCCCTTTACGACGATCTTGTCCCGTTTCGTCGCTTTGGTACGTTTTCAGTCTTTGCACAGTTGAAGAAGACCTGGTAAATAAGTTTCACCAATCAACGTATCACTTTTGCACACTGTCAACTCTTCAGAGGGTGCTCACTGGAATGTTTTCCGTTACAGCTACCGTTGATATCAAAGTTCCAATTCTGCAAGAGCAGTAATGTCGCTGCAATCCACATCAACCCTCATATATTTTCACCAGTCCCTTCATCAACATCTTGTGCGAATTGCTTGGCGTTTAAGATCAACCATTTGGTAGAAGACACTTGAAGTTTATTGTAGGTCTGCAGTTTCTCATGCATCAGCTTAAGAACTGGTCCACCAGAGGGATAAACAGAGATGCGAAAGCAGGGACGGCAGAGCCGGGGGAACTGGAGCTTCCCCTACACTTTTTCTCCTAATACAGGGTTGAAACAACTACTTTTTAAAACACTTGTGAAATTTTCCTATTTTTGTCTCCAGCCCACTCTCCGCCACTCGAAATTTTGCACCGCCGTCCCTGGAAAGTGCTTCCGAGGACAAGTTGCTGGCTGACTGTGTCTGCCCCTCTGTGTTCTGTCAGTACGTGGGACAGATTCTTCATACATTTTATGCGCTGCCTTAAAAAGTTCCTTGTACACGTGAGCTGTTCCATATCTCGTGTTGCGAGAGTGTTTTCCGTCTGTTTGGCAAAAGATAAGGCATTAACGAGATCTAAATTCTGCTCTTACAGGAACCGGCAGAGTGAAAGGCTAACTTAGAAAGCCTTTCGGAAGATCTGAACAGCAATTATGAAATCGGGTTGCTTAATTACAAAGAGAAGTTGATGGGCATTCGTCGCCAAAGCTTTCTCTTGCCAATGGGAAGTGATCTGCAGTGTCCATCACTGATGGCAAACGTTCCAAGAAGACAATCACGGAGCAGTTGCAGTTGACTTAAATAAAGCATTTGATTGCCTGTCCATCAATCCTCAAGAGGCTAAAACTCTATGGAATGGATGATAAATCAACAAAACTACTGGGAAGTTGTCTGCCAGATTGACATCAATGTGTAAAACTGAAGGAAATTTTCTCGACTTGGCCGTAGGTCTTCAGAGGCAAACCTCGGGCTTCAATTCTTGGACCATTATTGTTCAATATCTTTATCAACGATCTAGCATATGCAATCAACAAATGAAAATTAATAAGCTACGTTGACGACACAAAGTGCCATTATTTGTAGTATGGATGTAGTGGGTCTGTATCTACACATCCCTCATGATGAGGGTTTGGAAACCATGGGGTCGGTTTTAAGTGAATATAATAGGAATATAGGAATTGATGGGGAAATTGCCGGCGGAAGATTAAACAGATTCGCGGGAATTGATTTTAAAAACTGATTATTTTGAATTTGAGGATAAAATCTACCACCACAAATTGGGTACGGCTAATAGGCAGTAAGTTTGCACATTCCTTTGCTAATATTATGTCAAGATTGAAAGAGAAAATGTCCAGTGAGCATCACCTGGATCCATTGGTCTAGTGGCGTTTTTTGGATGACGTTTTTCTCATTTGGTTTCATGGGAAGGAGACCTTAGGAAAATTTCGTAAATGGTTACCATCCTTGTATTAAATATACTTGGGAGAGGTCCACCGAGAGGCTTTCGTACTTAGATGTTATGATTTTGGTTAAAGATGGAAGGATTTTGAGAGATGTGTATTCTAAGCCAACGGATACACATCAGTATTTTCTTTATGGGTCGGGTCATCCGACGCATGATAATACCGAGTAACTCGGCTAGCCGAGTTATCCGGTATACCGGATTGGAATTAGCTGTCTGTTTATATGAAACCAAATTATCTGGTGAACCAACAGTTGAGTGCCATTCACAGCAGTTACATGAAGTGTAGCTATTATATTCATTTTGCGCCTTAACGCTCCGAGATTTAAATTGGAATTGTAAACACACGAGAATGATGAATACTAAAAGCAAAGGTAAACGTACCTGATGCTTAGCATTTTGTTGAGTTTTCTTTTGATTCAATTGCACAGCCTATGCATAACTTGGCTCGCTTATGTGCACCTAAGAAATAATGCTCTGTTGAAGCGGTTGTTAGCCCAACGTAATCGTCTGCTGAGAAAACTGAAAAGAAAGCGATTGTCTCAGTTATTGCGGAAACCTGGGTCGATTTGGTATCAGAAGGGTCGAACAGACCATTGGTGGGAGAATATGATCAACAGTTTACCCGAGGGAGAGTGAAACTTTCGGCTATCACGACAACAGTTTTTCACGTTACTGGAAGAACTAAAGTCCCATATTGCACCCTGCCAAAACTTACTCAACTACCGCGCTCTTTCGGCTGTCAAGAAACTGGCAGTTACTTTGTATTACTTGAAAGACACAGGATCGTTACGAACGACAGCTAAATGGCGTTTTATTCTTGGATTTGAAAAAAAGCCTTCGATACCGTTGATCATCATATACTTCTAGAAAAACTTAAATTGTATTGGGTTGATTCTAACTCACTTAAGTGGTTTAAATCTTATTTATCTGATCGAAAGCAATGCACAAATGTAAATGGTACTTTATCTCACTTCCTACCCCTTGTAAAAGGGGTTCCTCAGGGTTCAGTTTTGGGACCCCTATTATTCTTAGTTTATATAAATGATCTTCAAACGTGTGGGTGTGCATCATCTGTGATGATGTATGCAGATGACACGTGTTTGACGGCAACTGCTAACAATCCTGAGGAGCGTGAAGTAATTTTAAATGATGATTTGAAGAAAGTACAAAGTTGGCTAAAAGCTAACAAGCTTACTCTAAAGTTAAAAAAACTAAATATTTAATTACAGGCAGCAAAAAAGACTTGGAAGTCTTAATTATAATTTTAACATTAAAATCGATCATAAAACCATAGAAAGGAAATACTCATATAAGTATCTGGGAGTAGAAATAGGTGAAAACTTAAATTGGCATCCACATATAGATGAAATAAGCAAAAAGGTGTCGGCAAGTCTTGGAGTTTTAAAACGAGATAGAAGTCTTGTTCCCCATTATACACTTATATTGATGCATAATGCACTAGTATTACCCTATCTAGATTATTGTAGTGAAGTGTGGGGTTGTTTGGGCAAAATCCACTCTGATAGACTCCAAAAGCTACAAAATAGAGCTGGAAGGATAATTACATCTTCAGATTGTGATATTAGATCAGCTGACATTCTGCAAACTCTTGGGTGGGATACCCTTGAACAGAGGCATGCCAATCAATTGGCAGTAAGTGTATATAACGCAATGAATAATATTTTTCCTGAAGAGCTCAATTCAATCTTTGAAGCTACCTCTCAAATACATTTATATAATCTGAGGGGTAGCACCAGCAACATTTATATACCGATGCCTAAAATGGAAGCTGGCAAGCGATCTTTTGGCTACCGAGGAGCTATTTTGTGGAATGGGCTTCCGGAAATGATGAGAAATAAGCCGACCGTTCGGACTTTTAGAAACTCTTTATAGTAACCTGTAGGGCTGTATTGGCGGTAGGACTGCCTCGTTGGTAGGGGATTTATAATATATCTTAATAATAAGAATTATTTGTTTAATTATTATGATAAATATGTTATTGTTCATGGAAGAATGTTTGTGTATATATGTATGAAGTATTTGTTATTAGACTTGTTTGTTTTTCTTTTAAATTGTATTATAGTACACGGCTCACTGGAAGAGCATTTTTAATGAAACGATACCGTGTAATTTATCTTAATTTTCTTAAATAGAGCATTTTTCATTGATTGATTCATTGACAGCAAATGCTTTTGGTATTCGTGTCTCAACAGCAACAAAAACGATTCATGACGTATGCAAAGCAATCAGTGAATGTCTGGGACCAAAATATTTAAGGTAGTGGATACCCGCAAAAATGACTCATTTAACCCTATATTCAATGTCCTTTAATTGTAAAAATATTTGCAATGACAAGAATTCATCATGTCTAGTGGTAAGAGTATTGATCAAGCATTCCCTGAAATTTGTTTTGAAAACATTTAACTTAATTCCAGGTATGTCAGGGGGACTTAAACATAGGCATGTTCATGCAGAGGTTGCCATTTTGGAGCAGGTCAATCTCCATAACCAATGGTCAGATTGACACCAAATTTACCAACTTTATAGAACAAAAACTGGAGAGTGCAATGACACAGTTTTCATTAACACATGGGGGTTCTGGTTTCCACAGCAACAGTACAAAATTAAAAATTGGAATCTTACATTTTAATTTATATCTACTGACTTATGCTTTGCTCCTATAACTTTACTAACAATATCACTGCATTCTACTTGCAAAAATACATATATCTACCGCATTTGGTGTCAATCCGACCATTGGTTATGGAGATTGGTCTGCCCCAAATAGCAACCTCTGCTGGAACATGCCTATGCTTAAGCTCCCCAGGCATACCTGGAATTAAGTTAAATTTCTTCAAAATAATCTTCAGGGAATGCTTGATCAATACTCTTACCACTAGACATGATGAATTCTTATCATTGCAAATATTTTTACAATTAAAGGACATTGAATATAGGGTTAACTGAGACATTTTTGCGGGTGTCTACTACCTAAAGACTGCCAAAAAGTAAACATGAGATGCAGCAAAAAGTTGCCGAATTTGAGGCGAAGTTTGGTATGTTTCAAGCTTTTGGTACCATAGATGATATGCACATTCCAATATTAAGACCAGAAGAGAATTAACAGGACTACTTTTGTCACAAAATGTTTTCTTCTTTGAATGTTCAAGCAGTATGTGACTCAAGAGGCCTATTTATGGATGTAGATTGACGTTGGTCAGGGAGTGTACACAGTTCAAAAGTATTTGCAAACCTATGATATTTTAATCGGTGTCAACTATGATACGTAGTTATTGTCATTATTCTGTCAGCACCACCACTAATTAACATACCGCCTTTGTAAATAGCTATAATTTATTCATATCGTAACACTATATTATCTTGCTGTAGTTCTAGTGCCGAAACATGTCTTTTAAAAGCTGTCTCGTGTGTTTTAAATTTATTATAATATTACTGCTAACTAGAAGTTTTGGAGATGTAATGATACTTCCAACATAATTCTTTCTGCATTTTGTACATGAAATGAGGTAAACCACGCCTTCAGAATCACAATCGAAAGAATAATTAATCTTAAATTTATTCCCATGCCCTTCGAAATCCCTACTCTCCTCCACAAAACGACAAACTTTACAACGTGATTTACCATATTTTTTCATCTCTACACTAATAACCCTTTCATGCTTAAGCTTTGCCCCAACTCATCTTTAAGATTTCTAGATCTTCTGAAAGAAACTATCGGCTTCCCCCCAAAAAACTTCATGTCATCCGACGTATGTAAAATCGGCGGAAGCGAGTTAACCACTTTCCCAATCCCCGATAACGCTGGGTGGAAGTTAACCACTAATGGGATTGTCTTAGAATTTACTTTTGCCTTACTTCTAATATTCCGAAAAAACAGGTCTTCCCTTCTTTTCGCTTTGGTTTTAAAAAACTGTTTGTCAATAAGATTCTTGATAACAATTGAGGCATTCTCTGACCAAAATATTTTATTACTACGAGCTTTCCATTGCCAGCCTGCCATTTTCGACAGATAAATTAACAATGGCAATCGAAAGCTTGTAGTAATAAAATATTTTGGTCAGAGAACGCCTCAGTTGTTAGCACGAATAATCCTGACCGCACATCTTCAATAAGGTTCTTCTTAAAACCTCTTAACTTGATTTCCCTGAAGTTCCTTAAGCCTTTCCTGAAACACTTCATCTGAGTCACAAATTCGTCTCATGAGTAATGCGCGACCATGAGGTATACCTCTCTTTACATGTGTCGGATGACACGACCTGCTATCTAACTAGAAATACGTGCACGCAACAACCCCTCGCCCACCCTTCCAATACATCTCTCGAGAATCCAAGTAACATTGATAATTTTTCCAAATTCTCAAAAAGACAAATCCTCCTGACTATAACTATAACTGGTATTGGACATGCAATAAAAAAAAATCCACACAGAATTGGGCCGCATATAAACAACAATCCAAACTGGAAATTATTTTATATTTATACTGCTTATAGTCATATTTACGTTTAAAATTTCAATTCTGCTTTATTAAAACAAAAGTTTGGTGAGAATAACGTTGAACGGTTTAACAAATGGTAAGATGTTTATCCTTACAATCAAATTATTAAACAATGAATGATAGGATCAATACCCTGAATTATTTGCGGGTTTATGCTAATTCGTGTCATTTTCCAATTAGACTTCTCACTCACTTTGCCTTAAAGAAAGCTTGTTTTATTAGATGACCAGACTTCCCGTCCAAAAAGTGGGGCATTCTCATAGCTTATCAAACGGATACCGGCATTACGGACGGTTCATGATTGAATATTTTTCTGACATTTTTTTTGACTTTAAAAATTGATAAATTATACGTTACCGCAAAGTTGGTTACAAATGTGTTTAAGATCAGCTATGATAAGGGTTTATGCTAAGTATTCATCCGGAAGTACAACACTTTGTTGACGAAGATGAAACGAATTACGAAGCAGACGAAATAAACAAAGAAAACATGAACGAGTTCTGCAGTTTTATCGCTGACCAAAAATCGGAAAATACAAAACATAAAACAAAATACGACAAGCAAACCTTGTGCAAGTTTTGTCGAGAGAAGAACGAGAAGAGGGAAGTAAAAGACGTACTTTTTCCAAGGTAAAACATCAATAAAAAAGAAAAATGGCGTATTAACCTGCAACTCTTGCGTATTTTCAACTAAGCATTCAGTGGCACCTCAACACAAAGGGTTTAACTGTAAATTTACACACAGATGACTTTAAACTTTCTTGAGAGGTTTTAAACTCCCGATGAAAGCATTACCGATCGAATACGGTAAAGGTCATCAAGCACAAATCACTCTTGAAGTAAGGAAGACTGAAGCGGACAACTGTTTTGCCGAAGGATAATTTGGTGACCAAAAACAAGTAGTTTTGCAGCGAGTTACCTGGTGGCTGTTTACCTTGCATTTTTGTTTCGAGCCAGAAATACATTTTAACGTCTTCAGTGGGGCGACATTTCATAGGGAAAAAGTCCTGACTGAGGCGATGAAATCTTTGTGTGGAAAGCGGAGAAAGCATCCAAAGACTGTCATGGCCTGGACAACTCTTCTGCATGATGAGTGTTCTATCCCACTTCTCAAACAATTCACCATGAACGCTGTCCGGTTAAATATTGCAAAATGTTCAAAAATAATCGTTGTGCAGAGATGAATGAACCAGAATCTTTATTCTACTTTACGAATAAACACCAGCAAAATTCATGCGGAAATATTTCGTACAAGAGGTCTCCCTTAGGGAAGAATGAAGTCGGGAAGCTACTTTTGAAAGCTTCTCAAAACAATTCCGTTCACAGAACTTGTACTTCAAAGCTACTTGATTCAGACGTACCTGTGATTGTGTAGCTCAGGTAAGTGGTTACCACAAAGTGAAAAGTCCCAAGATTTATACTAATCGACATCTTTTCAACTTCAGCGAAGAATGTCGTTTTAATACAGTTAGTCGCTTAGCAAATGTCCAGACAGCAAGCGAGTTCCCTTACGTCTCTTGTTCATATAAATCAGAAAGAACGAAGACAAAGCGTTGCTGCAAAAAGTGAACAGTTGGCAAATGCATATTCCAAGGAGCGAACTTTAAGAACTGCTCTGTCAAGTCATAAATTGTCTAGTTACTGAGGTGGCGAAACCAGCCGCAGGCACCAAGAAAGCCATTTCCTTTGCCGGTCTTAAATCATTTACTGGCTTCAGTGTTCAAATAATGTAAACAACTTGCGAGAGATCCATACAAGGGAAAAAATAACGAGACCAAATCGATTTGCTTCAATACGGTACCTAAGTACGGTTTGTTCAACAACATACCAGTCCCCGAGCTGGCACACGGCATTTTTGAGCGACCGGAATCCATGGATATATATATATATATATAAAGATACATACAAAAGCGAAAATTTTTCTCCCTAGTATCCACGCGTGTAACAGGACTCCACGCACGTCAAGATTAGTACCCTCGCACTGCGCTTCGCGCGGTGGGCGAGGGGAATATTGATGGGTATCCGTCTGCTTCGAATACACATCTATAGAAATTCAACTGTTCTTAAGCATAACCCAGACATCCAAATATGATAATTCTCTTCCCGACCATTTCCAGGTATACTTGTTGGTATCATGGCAATTGTTAACATATTCAAAAATTCAAACAACCTTTCCTTGCCATGCAGCTAAGTAAAAAATATATTGTCTAAATACCTGCACCAAAACCAAGGACCCAGATCACATTTCCCTATCATTTTAACCTCCAGTTGCGACATAAATATATTCGCAAATGACGGTGCAAACTTGGTACCAATAACAGTTCCTAACTTTTGCTTGAATACTTCACCATCAAATTCAAAATAATTGTTCTCCAATAAAAACAAATCAATGACATTCGTTTTTTCTGAATAATTCTATTTGTAATTCTCGGTTGAAGTGAAGACAAGACATGAGTACCAGTTTAAGACGTTCAAATTGGTTCAAGACAAGGATGAGCCAAGGTATTGTTTTTAAAATGCTATCTCAATTAGTCGCTAGCACATTTAAAGTTCAACCTAAAAATAACTTCCACAAATCAATTGTGGCGTTTAAATGTGCATTGAAGTCTGCTGAGTGGCAAACATTTTGAGGCATATTTTTTGTCTATCTTTAGGCAAGAAATAAAAAACTGTACATGTACAAAGACTCAAAGTATATTTTTCTTTGATTTTGAAACTATTTTAAAACCAAAACCAAGGTAACACGCAATCAACAAGCCAGATTTGGTTTCAGCACGAAAATGAACACGTAACAATTGAACTAAATATATATATATATAAACACAGGGTGTATCAAAAAAACCGCAAAGTCTTTTGAAATCAGATATTTATGAAAGTTGCATAATTTAGCACTAATTGATCCCAAGGGTGCGTAAACACAATTCATGCTTGGGGATGTCGAAATTCGTACTGTGTGGTTATTCTAATGACAAGGAAAATTAAAACGTATTTTCAAATCCCAGAAGCATAATTAGTTGCACAGGAATTGAAATGCTATTTGCAGTATCTACTTATGCAAATTATAGTGTTTGCAGTTTTTTTGATACACCCTGTGTGTGTATATATATATATATATATATATATATATATATATATAAACCATCTAATACAAACTCAATATCAATTTTATTATTTTGTACTTTTCGGGGCCTGCCCCTTTATCAAGAATTACAACAGCAGATAGAACTTATATACAAAAATGTTTTCTAATTAGCATATATCTTTACAAAATATTGAAGAATACGAAACGTAATTAAAAGTCCCGAAGGTTTAGCCCATATAGTAAAAATGTGTTTAATTTATATACTCAAAATCTCTCTCACCGTGGGATCCCTTGTATCCGTCTTATCAATAATTTTCACAACCAAATCACTTGAACCCTCATGCCCTTCTTCACAAAAATGTGAATACAAGTGCTCCCCAGGGATATTTCGTTGTCCTCTACCATATCTGTTAAGACTACTCTCGTGGTTATTAAAGCGTATCCTAAATGCATTGATTGTGCTAACAATGTATTGTCTACCACACCTTTTACACTTAATGAGATAAACAACTCCATTGGAATCACAATCAAATTCATAATCACATGGCTTTCTATTCCCAAAACTACCCATAAAACTCTCTCCTTCCACAAAATTGCAAATTTTACATCTTGTCTTACCGCATTTAACTATACCCCCTTTATTAAAACGCCTATTTCCAACCTTCCTACTAACTCATCCTTCAAATTCTTTGGTCTTTGAAAATTTACCTGAGGTGGTTCGGTAAAGAATTGCGTCACGTCATCCAAAGCATGCAAGATATTAATAAATTCCCTCGTTTTATTCCCAATATGGGAGAACGCTGGATGAAAATCTATGGACAGCGTTACTCTTTCGTCCGTTAAGTTCGATAACCCTATTTTCAAAAACTTCTTCTGAATCACAAATCTTTCTTAGTCTTCATGCCTGACCGTAAGGTATACCCTTTCGTCCGTAAGGTATGTATACATATATATGTAAACATGTTTTACATGCTTACAAGAAGGGGCCCGTCCCCGAAACGTAAGTTTCTTCTTTTCTTAATGAAGTTTGTTACTGATGATCTATGATTCTTAATTTTATGTTCGAGCGGGCTTTTGATGATTTTATATAAGTGTATGTATACTTTCATGCATGCATTTGTGTACCTATACATCTACGTAGTGAGAGAGGGGAAGAGTATGATGGAGAGGCAGAGAGGAGACAATCGGACAAAAAGAACTTTATTTAAACAAGGAATTTCATCAACGCATACATTGTCTCACACAAAGGCCGTACATAAGTTAATATACAAAAAAAAATTAAAAAAAATATTTGCATTAAAATAATTAAATTTACAAATCTAAATGATTTGGAGAGTCGAGCCTGTAAAAGTTGAGTTTACGTTTAAAGTAGTTTAATGATCTAATTTTCCTAATTTCGTTCGTGGATTTGCCATTGTTTCTTGAATAGTATGCTCAGAATGTAAGCTGATGGTAAAAATATTTCAATATCTGGTAAGAATATTAGTAACCTTGACATTTGTCTCAACTATGATTTCAATGAGGTTCATAACTGGCTCATAGCCAGTAGATTGAACCTTACAGTTGCTAAAACCGAATGCATGTCAATAGGATCTAAAGTATAGATGAAGTAAGGTCACTACGCCAAATCGTCATATTGGAGGAATACCCGTCAAGAGTTATGAATACCAAGTCAGTGGGTATCTGTATTGACAAAACTTATACCGTAAACTTCAATTTTTATTAACAATATGGTAAACAGTGTCGAAAGCTTTCGCCAAATCATGAAAAACTACTATGTTCAGATACCAGAGTTACATCCTTTATGAAGGAAGCAAATGATGAAGCAATTGGCTTAATGAATTAATGTCATTGCCAAAATCTATGAAAGATTTGATCAATTATATGAATACCTGGCGGTAAAAATAGTTTGACTTACCACCTTTCTGGTTTTTGGGGCAATGCATTCTACCGTTACAGCTCTTTTAGATGCAATAAACGAAAGGGTGCACAAATATTGACCAAGGTCATGTTCCATGCATATGGGAAAATGCCAGCAGCGATAAATTTATTCAATATATGACTTAGAGACTGCACGACCGTAAGAGAAACCTAAGTAAGTGCACATGAAATATTGTCTAAGCCACAAGTTCTATTTAAACCTCTTTCAAATTGTTCGTTTCAGAATGAATTAAACCGTGATAAACTGCATATAATGATGGATTAAGAATGCGGGGAGCCAGGGGTCAAATTTTGAGAGGAACTCCCTCAACGTAATTCGTTTGCGACTGTCTGCATTAAGCACTGGATGAACTTTCGCAAAGTATCTTTCGTGTAATAGACTTAAAGGGAATATATGATTGCAAAAGAACTTTTTAAACACATAGAAATATGCAGAAAAAAATATTACCACCATATCTTAACTTATAAATTTCAATACTGCAGACCATGGAGAGAGTTAACTACGAAAACGTCTTTCACTTCAGCTAATATACTTCACGTTTTGACAAAAATGACAAAAGAATGGTTCACACGCGTAAAGGAAGCGCAGATGCAACCTTTACCTTTTATGCAAGCGCAAGCACAAGGAAAGAATTCTTTTATTCTACAGCTTGCTTCACGGCTTTTTGCCGTGTGAACCGGGGTGAAGCAAGCGCAAGAGCATAGGAAACAAACAACAGAATCGCGGAATAAACCGAAATGAACTTTTCATGAGAAGGTCGCCGAAGTTGTTCGTATGTATCCGGTTCTGTGACAAATTTTCTCCACACTTCAAGAGCATCGAATGAAAGGTTTAGCTTGGCAAGATGTATACATAAGATTGTGATAATTTCCTTGTTCCTTTCACCGAAAATTATATCACGTAGTCTCGCCCGCATTCTTAATCTCGTCTTCCTTCTTCGACGTAAAATGTATAGAGTTAGCCAAGCGACGAGAAGCGTTGTTTTCTTTGTGTGAACCCCCTCGCGCTTGCGTTTGTGCTTGGTTCACACGTGTGAAACAGTCTAAAGTTAACATACGGAGTGCTGGTGGCACAGTGCTTGTGCACGTGTCTCTCACCACTGTGACTATGGTTCGATTCCGGCTCCGTGTAGTTATCAGATTAAACTTACCTTGGCCAAATGTTAGAAGAATGTTGTCTAGTTTGGCTCTGCCAAGCATCACTGGTTTTCTTCTGGCACTCCAGTTTCCTCCTGTAAAAATACTGGACCCACGAGAGGTGGCCATTACTGGACCTCTAGGAGAACAGCTTAGGTAGTTGATAGGGTTATCCAGTATAGAAACACTTTACCTTTACGTGTTAAGGCGAGGGGCAGTAGGCAACTTAAGTTACTTAATATTTTTTTTTTAATTTCGTTTTCTTTTCGCTGGCAAACGTGGATAGAATTTAATCCAGGCATAAAGATTTTAAAACATCCTGCTACAAGCAGTGAATGGTTAGTTTTGCTGTACTTTGTTGGCTCGTGGCACTCCTTAGTTGGTTCTTTATCAAATCCAACCTCGAGAAAGACCCCTATCAAATATCTTAATATCCGCTCTAAGGCTGCAGCTGCCACTCAGTGACATACACGGAGCTTGACGTGTAACACTTCTACGAAATAGCAGGATGCAATATCTCGCATTACTGATGGCGAACTGGAGACCAAATATGAGGTGAAATATCGATACTAAATTGTTTAATTTTATAATATAAAAAAGCGCAGTTCCTAAATGTGGTGGGCCAGTGGCCCTTGTCTTAATCCGCCGCTAGGGGTAATTCAGAAGCCATCTATGTCGGTCAAGTGCTTATTCTTAGCCTCACAAATCTCATTTCAATGAACAGAAAATCTGTTTTTAATTTTGTCAGAATAGGCCTACATGTTTCTCTACCCATAACGTTACCAATTGTGCGCCAAATTTGAGCTGAGTTACCAGCATTTGCTGCTATTACACTAGTTTCTAGCATTCCAATATTCAGCCCGTACGTCAGCAGAATCATATTTGATGGTGGGAGACTTTAAATAGTTTTGTACGAATAATCATTTTCTTATTTGGACGTAAATCTAAAGTGAAGGTCTATGCCTCACTCTTTTACTTCTAAATGGAGCAAGAAGATTTGCAACTTTATTATAGTAAGACTTCCATAACTCCCACTCGTCCAAGGACGTAAATCCTGGATGGGGATCGGGGGACTTATCCCTCCACTTTCTTGGACAGAGGGGGATACATATATTATTATCCCCCCACTTTTTGCAAAGTTTATGACAACTGAAGCCTAATTTCTGTTCCCTCGGCGCTTATTGTTCCATGTTTACCTTTACGATTTTCCGACATAACTTTTTTCAGCCCCAATTTTTATCTATGCATTGTTGGTTCGAATACATGACAAATTATGAACACATGCCAAGTTATTTTACAGTCCGATCGTTCTTCTTTGGACGCCATTTGTAAACAATCCTTAATACTTGGTTTAGTCATACTATTACGTCTTTATTGCTGTTTGGAAGAAATGCATGGCTTCGTTTCGATTGAAAAACAAGGTATGAATGTTGTTCCAAAGAAACAATCTCAAAATGCCGGAAAAGGCATTTTATAAACATTAAATTTAAAAAAAAACAACTTTCAGAGGGAATTCCTCCACATCACTTGGCCGGCTCCGCCCCCCCCCCTTTTAGGAAGCGGTTGTCGCCCTTGCACACGTCATTTGGATCGTCGAATATTTGTAAATGATTCCCAAGATATCTTGTTTAGATCTTCTCTAAACTTATTAGCACCAAAATGCTTCGCGGTTCTACTGGTGACATACTTATGCTTATTAGGTGTGAGCATATACAAGATAATGCTGGCTGATAAGGAGGGGTAGAAAGAGATAGAGGAAATCAAGAATTAAACTTCTTAAAACTTCTTAACGTTAACTTTATAAACGTTTCGTAAGCTCATCAACAAGTCACTTAAATTAACAGGGCTTTCTGTCTTTCAACAGTGAAACGTTAACCCTCCTACGCCAAGCGTCCAATATATCAGACACCTCAGAACAAAAAAAACAATGAGAGAACAAAAGAAAAACAAAGAGAGCACACAGAATAAAAGAAAAAATCAAGCATTAAAGCTGGCGAAACTTTCTCTTTGTCCCATGGCTTTCAAGTGGAACTAATTACAAATATACAAAGAAAAAGCTTTGTCTGCGTGGAAAATTTCGCATTGTGGAAATTGGGCTTTAGACCAGGTCACATTGTCGAAGGAAATTCTCAAGTAACACACTCGTACATTTTAAAACCCAACTAGTACAATATGCGGAAAATGCCACTCAACGCCTTCGGCTGGGAATCAAACCAGCAACCCTGTAAACCTAGAACCTATTGCGGTGCTCTGCCAACTAAGTTAGAAAGGTTGTTGCTCAGAGCTTGGTTTCGAGTCCTATATTTACAATGGTGGTAATGATGGTGAAGTGAAGGGGTATATTCAAAGTTTATTTAGCATTTACACTCGGTCATATAAAATAGAGATTATATTTGAACAAGGACATTTTCGAGTGTCACAATGGTATATTTTCAGACCCAACCGGAACTGGGATCGATTAATGCGACTGTAAGTCAGCTCGAGGGCCTAAGGCCTAGGAGTTGTATTTTTTCTCAGCCGGCTCCGGCTGGGTTTTGAAACGCGCGATTGTGAAACTTGACAATTTTCTTCATCACTTATAATCTCGATTCTATGTAAGTGTGTATATAAAGCTATATACCGATAGTTATGTTGGGGATGCTTTTCGTAAAGTAAGGTATCCGCCAATAATATCCATAGGAAGGTTACGAATGGTTGAAAACTCTTCGCTGGTGCTGTAGAGAATTCTTGTTTGAGGATCTTTATATTTTGCCTTAAAATAAGAACAAAATCAGGTTTAATTAATTTTTTATTGATTCGGTAACGGCACAATGTATTCAATAGAGGAATACCTTTCTATGTCACAACAAGCTCTCTCATTCGTATCACGTCATCAGTAGGTAGTAATTTCAGATTTTTGAATAGCTATACTGAAATTTGCAATCTACTAGTACCTCATTTAGTACAACGGTGCTCCAAAATTGGTTTTATTTATTTATTTATTTAGTTATTTATTTATTTACTCATTTGTTTGTTTAAACTTATATTAAAACAGATACCCTCCAGCGCGAGTAGGCTGCTGTTTTTCAAGAGCCCGTTTCGCACATCATAAAACGAATAT
Source organism: Heliopora coerulea (assembly GCA_030142905.1). NCBI lineage: Eukaryota > Metazoa > Cnidaria > Anthozoa > Scleralcyonacea > Helioporidae > Heliopora > Heliopora coerulea. Next base: position 134,366 of record JASJOG010000393.1, read on the forward strand.
GTCACATAGGTTAAACCCAGTAACAGATCAAGAAAGCGCAACATTATTTGGTTCAACCGTCCATTTTCTATGAGCGTCATGACAAACGTCGGCTGAACATTTTTAGAATTGGTCAGCAAGCATTTCCCTGTTGGCAACGCTCTGCACAAGCTTTTTAATAAGAATACCATCAAGGTCAGCTACCGATGTACCGCGAACATGACCCAAATTATTCAACGCCATAACTATAAAATTTTAAATTTCGACAATACTATGAAAGAAAGGTCATACAATTGTAGAAAGAAGGAAGAATGCCCGTTAATAGGATCGTGCCTGAAAAAGAATTTAGTTTACCAGGTCACGATGAAGACGTGTTCCCAAGATACAAAGAGAATCTACATTAGCATGACCGATGGTGAATTTAAAACCAGATTTAACAATCACGTGCACTCTTTCAATCACATGAAACATGCAAATAGCACCGCACTGTCTAGATACATCTGGGAGTTGAAGACCAATAACGAACCTTATAGCATTGAATGGTCAATTCTCAAGCACGCTAAGCCATATACGAGCGGAGGTAAATCATGCAACTTGTGTACTACAGAAAAACTGCTGATTTTAAATGCAGATAAACGCTTTTTATTGAATAAAAGATCCCGAATTAGTAACAAAGTGTAGGCATGCAGCAAAATTTTTATGTAAATAGGTAATTTTATCTATAGGTTCATATTTTATGTAATATATTCCATATTAATTTTTTAATTGATTTGCTTATATGTATCACTGTAAATAGTTTTAACTTTTAGTCAGAGGATCGCCGTGCAGCTTGAAACTCGAGTTACAGTTTTTATATTTTTATTAAATTTCCATTAAACGTACAATATCTATATATCTATATATCTATACATATATAAACATCATGAAAAAAATATATTAATATACGTTTCGGGCCAGTGCCCCTTCGCAGCCCCAATATATTACAGTAGAGATGTCCTTATACAAACCACACATGAATAAATTTAAATTATTAGCCAATAGACGTAGTCCTTCGAAAAAATTTGGATCCAGGCATAGTAATGTTATGATTTTGTTCTCCGGATTTGTGTTTAGCTGTGTCGAGCTTTCGACTAGGTCCTTCAAGTCTTCGTCAGGTTATGGTGAGGTATTTGCACAATGAGAAAAGCCGACAGCCCAATCCACCTATCAGACGCTCGGAACGCCTACACGCGCAAAGACTCATGGACCAAGCTGATAGAAACAAACCACGTGCAAATACCTCACCATAACCTGACAAAGACTTGAAGGACCAAGTCGACACCTCGACACAGCTAAACACAAATCTGGAGAACAATATATACATACATGTGTGTGTATATATGTAAAGGTTGTATACCGTAACCGAGGTGTTTAAGCGATATGTAAACCTGAGGGCAAAGGTAAAGGTAAAGTGTCTTTATTTATACTGGATAACCCTATCAGCTATCTAAGCTGTTCTCCCTAGAGGTCCAGTAAGGCCACCCCTCATGGGTCCAGTGTTATGACAGGAGGAAACCAGAGTACCCGGAGAAAACCTGCGATGCTTGGTAGAGTCAAACTGGGCAACACTCTTCTCACATGTGACCAAGATAACTTTTAATCCGATTATTGCATGCGGCCGGAATCGAACCCTAGTCACAGTGGTGAGAGACACGTGCACTACCACTGTGCCACCAGTACCCTACTTCGGGCGAAACCCGAAGGGTGATATGTCTCTTAAACACCGAGGTGCAAGGTATATAACTGCCTTATATCACCATTGGTGAGGTTTTCTAAAACTAATTTAGCAAAGTTTGGTTAATCTCAGCTGACATTCGTTCCAGATATTTCCATTTTCTAAGATATAAGATTACTAAATGTTTGGATATCGGTGCAGATAATATTGAAAGTTAGTCATAAAATAGTGATTACTAGTGGAAGAAATGTTGCCGGTTTGTTTGCATGTGCTCATGGATGATATGTTTTTACGTTTTAAGTCGTTTTTAAGATTTGCAAGGAAGAGCCAGGTTGAGCGATCTATAAGGTTTACAGGTTGATAAGTAGATACCAACCTCATGAATAGTTTTATAAGGTTGATAAGTTATTTATCAACTTCCTGAGAACAAAAGAAACTGGACCAATGGTGATATAAATATATATAACCCCCTTCCACCAAAGTTCAATACTTAAAATATCTCAATCAGAATAAACCCTTTTTTTACAAAACTTTATTACGTTTCGGGATACAACCCCTTTTTCAAGATACCAAGTCTTACAAGCGGTGAAAGTTCTATTTCTATAAAAACAACTAATTGAAAGTTTTAAGATATTATAAAAAATCCTTCAAATTTAACTCATTTGGTACAAATGAATTCAATTTGTAAGCCTCAAAACCTTCCCTGCTGGTTGGATCACTAACATTCGTCTTATCAATTATTTTCACAATCATGTCCTTTAATTCCTCATGTCCATCTTCAAAGAAACGCTTATACAAATGCTTCCGTGGAACCCATCTCTGCCCTTTCCCAAACCTAATCACACTGCTTTTATGATTATCGAACCTTTCCTTAAATGATGTAACTGTACTTCCTACATAGTTCTTTCTACCAGTCTCAGACGAAATAAGGTAAATCACACCTTCGGAATCGCAATTTAAGGAAAAATTAATCCAATACATTTTATTATCTCATCAAATTCTCTACCCTCTTAAACAAATGTACAAATTTTACATCGTGATTCACCACATGTCTTCATGTCTTCAACCTGATCTCCTTCGTTATTTGACTCAAACCTAACTAATTCATCTCTGAGACCCCTGGGTCTTCTTAAATCAACTATAGGATTCTCCCCAAATACTGACACCACGTTTGGTCCCGACCATTTATACATTACTAAGTCGAATGGTTAACTACCGTTCAACCCACCCCAGGCTCTTTATGATCACAGTTGCCTAGAAAATCTTGCTACAAATTTATCTTGTTTGGTTTTAGCTGTTCCAATTGACCCCAGCAGTCATTCCTAGATTTTCCAATTACCTATAACCAAGTGTGATCGAAAATCCACCGCTCTTCTGGTGTTCAGGCGAACAGTCAGACCATGCATTTTTTTGTTCGTTATTGGTGAAGCATAATTAGGCGAAGATAGTAAATAAAATGAAATTTCAGCGTTACCACCACAAAAAAGATTTTTTAAGTTCGCCGTGGTTCAAGGCCTTAATATGACGCGAATTGTTCTGTTCAGAAAAATGGGGAACTGAGCTTTTCCTGGCTTTGAAATAACGTCAACTTGGTCCGCATGAACGCCATTTGGTAATGGGATGTTAAGTGTGGAAATAGGTATGTCGCGTTGTCGAATGAGTAGTCGAATGATAACAGCTCTCAGAATGTACATCTTTTCGTTTGTGCTAGTACTTTCAACATGCGAGTTATTTCCCACTCAAAGAGACTTGTATTAGTATGTCAATAAAGGTTTATTAAGTGAATACAAATTCGTTATTTTCGATCAATTAAGTGTATCAAGTCGTTTGAATGGAGAGGAATTTACTGCGTCCCCGAGATGCAACAAGTCAAACAATGGTTTTAATCAAGCTGTATTTCGTTTTGCGTCATTTTGATAATCTATAGCGACTAATATTTTGCATTTGATTATACAGATTTCTTTCTTAGTCATAGTAAGGCGACTTAAAATATTTAATTTCGAGCCTCACTGGTCACAACCTGCCATCATAAAACCTGGAATACTCTAGGAGCTACTGCCACATCCAATTGGTAAACCCTCCTCTACGACTTCACTCATTACACTGCACCATCTCATTTTCATCGGTGGTGCATGGGCAGAAACGCAAAGCATTGTGTTCCATGGCAATTTTTGGTCATGGAAGAGTATTTTTTTACATTTTGCTTTCACTTTGCTTTCATTTGAATTTCATTTCAATCTAGTTTTAATTTTATTTTAACGCTGTTTTAGTTTTATTCAATTTTGATTAACTAAATTATTTAATATACCACTTGTTTGACTTTAACTTAATGTTTTTCTCACTCTTGGAGCTGCAATTTCTTTCAGCAATGTGAGTGACGGGAATATGACGACAAAAATGGACCGGGTTGAAGACTGAACCAGCTGTTGCAAAACGTCAGGTTCAGTCGGCTATCCATGGCTTGACTACAGTATTCTAGTTAAGATAGAGGCTAGTTAATCGGACTGAATGAAGATTCCTATTAAGGCCGCGTTTTTTACGAAAAAGCTGATTGCAATGGTTTCATAAAGTCTTCCGAGTTCTTTACTTGAAGCTTGACTCTGTTTTTACAGTATACAAAACTTTACTCGCGCTTCCTATAAACTAACTGCTCAAACTTACCGGTAATCCTGTTAAATCGGAGTATTTCTTGGCAGGTTTAAACGACGGGGGTGCTTCGATTGAATTGTCTAAATCGTGAAAGAAAAGTAACAGAAGTTAACCAATTAGTCACTACCAGTCGACCTAGCTATTACCCTTTGCTTTTCATTCACAAAAACAACCGGCATTTAAGTGGTAGTATCTTCAACTGTGTTATCTTTTGGATCATTTCATGTTCGCTAGTGCAAGTAACCGATTCTTACGTTGAACTCGATCGTTTTATGTACTGCATGGGTCCGAAAAGCAAAACTACTACTTAACCAATTACACCAACTTTTCATGATTAACTTTGGCACTAAAACCAATTTATTTATGTTTACAGTTTTTGTCGTTAGTTTCTGAAAGTATTTATCTCAACCGACACTGTGAACTTTCTTTGAGACGAAGAACTGAGATAAAACCGTCGACTTGACAACTAGGTGATGAGCTCTTTCCACACGAGATCAAACGTCTGATGCCAACTAAGTGAGTGGGATACAAATCCTTTAACTCAGAGATGGAGTATGTTTACAGGCTAAGGGATGTACTTTCTCAATGTTGGAATAACATCGAACAATCAACACTTCAAAAACTTGTAAAATCCATGCCAAAAAGAGTTCAAGCTATTTTAAAAGCTAAGGGAGGACACACTACATACTGACATCACGTAAAAACTACTTTAAATTATCTGATTTATAAGTAAAATTGTAAGTAAAATTGTAAGTAAAATTGTAAGTAAAATTTATAAGTAAAATTAAACATTGTTGTGACAGAGAGTGATAATATTGTTCAAAACCAAAAATACACACTTAATTCTAACTGGACTCATACTTTTGGCACCTGCTGTACTTTATTATCTTTCCCCAAAGGGGCTTTTCAAAGGCCAAAGGGGCTTTTCAAGACTGCACATAAGCTTACGACTGCGACAAAGTATGGTTATATGTGAGACTAGGGGTGTGGTTTTGAGCCTGTTCTGACGATTTATGTTCCAAAATACCAATGAAAGACTTTGCGGAATAACCATCACCAAAACAACAAATATTCCGAAATGGGAATGAGGTTTACGACTGGTGATGATGGGATCTGAGCTCCAACATGCTACCACTCACTGTTTACCTTGCAAAAACGAATTTCCTAGCATTTTGTAAAGCTTCAGGATATTATACCGTCTTCCTTTATAAGATTTTTCCTTGCCAATACAAGATATTTCGAGTTGGACTACGGTCGATAGCTCTCCATGCTTTGATGTCGTTCCGCTAACTTAAAATGTTGTCGGTCACGCAGTATATGAAGCAGTCAACAAATTGTTAAATACTACACAGTATTCCGGCGTTTTGCTACCCCCAGCAGAATGGCTTGACTATTTTGCCGTTAATTCCTAAATCTTACCAAGGTGCCAAAAGAACAAAATTACCGTTCATTCCTAGTAATCTTATCTCGGTACAGTACCAAAAGAACGTACCCTAGAATACAAAAGTAGGGGAAGCACATCTATGGAATAAAATAACTAAACTGGAAAAACTACAGTACAACATGGAATCATGAGTTATTTTGGTATGAATAATGATGGATAAAGTTCTAAACGATAAGCCCCCTCCTATGAACGAAACCATGTTAAAATCTCATCAATGAAACTTACCAGCTAAAAGGTCGTAAAATGATTCTCTTTGAGATATATATTTTTGGAAATGTGTGAGCTTGGAAATGTCTTGAATGATAGATGAACGTTCGCCAAGCTCTATCTTCAAAAAACGATTTCTGAGCCCCAGATGGGGATCGAACCCGCAACCTTCTGATGACCGATGAGACGCTCTAACCATTGAGCTACCAAGACTCAGATGGTGAGCTAAGGCACAAGTTCGACATATGTGCGACCTGAGCGAAGGCCACTATATGTTAATGTTAGTGATGAGATAACATTACAGTGTTTCTAATATTACCATTGTTAGCTCTGTCATGGTTAGTTCTCTAATGTGATCATTGTTAATGTTATGAATGTTACTAATGTTATCATATCTAACGTTGTTAGTGCGTCTCAACGGTCATTAGAAGGCTGAGGATTTGATCCCCGTCTGGGGCTCAGAAATGGACAACTATGTCGAACTTGCACCTTAGCTCACCATCTTAATTCGTCTTTATTAGAATTTCATAAAATACATATCAAATTTACAACATTATTTAAACATATAGCAATAATACATTATTAAATCCAAGTATCTAAATCATAAAAGTATATTAAACTATAAGGTGATCATAATATTGCACTATCAAGTTGTATCTAAAAATTAATCGATTGAAAAAAATCTGTCTTTAAAACGATAAGTAAAAACTTTAGACCAGAGGCTCTCTTTCTTTCTTAGACACTTGGATAAAACATTTTCCTTAGAGAACATAGAATACAATAAATGGTTATCACTCGAATTAATTTTCTTAGAAAATTTTCTGTCCTTTGTTCTAGTAATTCATAGACGTTGTGTAAACTGGATGTATACTTCCGTTTAAAACATCGTGTTAAAAAGCGTTGCACTATGTTTAGATCAGAAGTACAGGATCCATATGCAGAGAGACCATACGTTACTTTTGATAATACTGGAGCGTTGAAAAAAATGTCAATTTCGTCCTGACCAAGACTTTCTTTTCTTAATGTTCGTAATATATACAGACATTTATTAGCCTCAACGTTCGGCCTTAACGTATTCGGTAAACTTACAATCTGACATAAACGTAATACCTAAGATTTTAATCAATGATGTGTTTGTGGTAGCTTGGTAGTTATTCTCTTAATACGCACGCTCTCAAGCTATTCTCTCAGTGTCTTTACATCTTACGATCATTGCGAAAGGAAGGGTATTCACAACAAGAAATAGATCTATTGTTTGATACTCTGGTATTACCAAATATAACATAAGCACTATCTGTTTATGCCGCCTCCAAATCCGATCTAACTCCTATTGAAGCTTTTTTCAAACGTTGCTATAAAAGGAAATATACGTCAAAGCCAGTTAGTGTTTACAATCTTTTAGAAAAGCAAGATCGAACCATATTTAATAAAGTATCTAAACTCTGGCAGCATCCATTATTGTCATTAATGCCACATGCTAAAGAAACGGGCTATAACTTAAGAAAAAAAAGAAGTCACAGGCCGGAAGTTAGAACGGAACGTTTTAAAAACGTGTTCATAAACCGTTTGGTATTCAATTATGATTTAGTTATTGATTAACATTGTAAGTCATCTTTTAGCAAGGCATCCAATATGAACTCACGTAGATAGCATGAACTATATTTAAAATATAGATGAAGTGCGATCAGGTATAGACATAATTGAAACAGTTAAAACGGCGTTCTGATCAAAAAATTTTTATTTCGAGCTTTCGGTCACCAGGCTGTGACCTTCGTAAGGCTTCTTCCTGACGAAGGTCACAGCCTGGTGACCGAAAGCTCAAAATAAAAATTTTTTGATCAGAAGAACGCCGTTTTAACTGTTTTAATTATGAACTATATTACTGATTAAACATTGTAAGTTATTTTTAATTAAGTGCAAACAAGGCATATCGAATAAATTATAATGTATATAGTATGAATAATGCATATAGTATGGACTGTAACTCAAGATATGTATTTTTATCTTTTGATTCAATAAAGACTAAGACTAAGACTAAGAAACTGTTTGAGTCCCTGACGGGAATCGAACCCGCAATCTTCTGATCGCCGGTGAGACGCTCTAACCATTGAGCTACAAAGACTCAGATAAATATCTGAGTCTTTGTAGCTCAATGGTTAGAGCGTCTCACCGGCGATCAGAAGGTTACGGGTTCGATTCCCGTCAGGGACTCAAAAACATTTTTTCTGAGAGAATAGCTTGAGAGCGTGCGTAGTAAGAGACTAAGATTTTAAGTTTATTACATTGCTGAATATTCCAAATACAGGTAGGACTATACAACTGTATGACCAGAGTTTTTAAGGACCAGTTCCTTACATTTGGAAGGGTTACATGACATATGGTTCCTTCCTATCCATCTCACAAATTAATCTAGAAATATACGAGATTCATCGGCAGAGTTGTTCTACACTACTACTTGCAACGTTGAATCACCTGCACATTTATCCAAAGCTGCCTTATTTTGTTCATGTAGGTTTAAGTCGTTCAAGAACACATTAAAAAGGTGGGGTCCACTAACACTCCCCTGTATTGTTCCCTTATTTACGGGTCATTCCACGCCAACTCACCCAGAGGTTCCATGTTGACCCTTTCATATTCTTATGATATTTTGTCCATGTATGTAGCCAAGGAAAAGATAAGGTCATGCAAAATTTTAGGCCAAAAATTTAAATACTACCAAAGTTACAGCCTCTTAGATTTTAGGGCGTGGCCCATTTTCAGTGGAAGATTCACGCACGATTTATTTTTGAGACTTTTTAAATCTTCATAATATGGTCACCTTTGTAAATAAATGGCTGATTCTTTTTACTGTGGCCAATTCATACCTGAGGATTTTAAATATATGATTATTTTAATCATATCTCGTATAGTTTCATAACTAACAATAACAAACTTTAATTTTGTTTCATGATCAGATTATTTTTTTGAATTTAGATGTACAGTTACACAAAAGAGATTTCTCACATATTGTAAGTCTTACATCTTTTAAAGTATATTGGTGTAGATGTTTATGTAGCGGAAAGCTTTTTACCATCCTGTTTCTTGTTCATGATGAGGGTTCAAACATCACTATAAAATAGAATATGCCGAGCGTTGACCCTTAAACTAGAGGGGATTTCACCATGTGGGCAATTATGCTATATTTTATGCTTTAGGTATCATTAACAATGAGCTTTAAGCTATATATAGGCAAAGTTCTGAATTTGTTCCCCACTTCCTTCATCTTTAAATATCTTCTTGTTTTGGCTCTAATTCTAACAAATTTTGACCACGCCTTGGAATTGGAATATTTTAAATATTTAAAACGTGACACGTTGTTAAGCAACAATTGTGTAAATAATTCTCTTGTAACTAAATTTACAATTGCAGTTCTGCATAATATAATGTTCTCAGTACAATAATTTTACAAAAATGTTGGCAATCTTGTTTGAATTTGATTAACATCTTCTGAATTAAGGTTATATGAGGAGGCACTTTGTCTGTGAGGTTCAGGTGCACTGATTATACAGATAACATGCTGGAAAGGTACCCAGCACCTGTCCTTTGTATTATGTGCAGGCCATGAAAAAAGTCCTGTTGCAGAACGTCTCATAAAGTCAACAATACTGCCAACAGACCCTTCATTGCCATAAATACATGCATCATACTTCCCTGGTTGAAGTCACTCCAATCATGACATGTAGATGGTGAGACGGATTGCTGCTCACGCAAGGTAATCATCAGGCTGGACGAAATCAACAACTTTATCTAAAACTTCCCAAGATATGGTTCTTCTGGCATGTCCAGCTCTGTGGTGCAAGGGTCAGCAACGTAATCTTGTCCTGCTTAGTGGCCTGCATCACTTTTTCTTTTAAGAGGGAAATCAGATGGTTGATATCCTGGCAGCTCCTAGTACTACAATCATATGTTGTTGACTCAAAGACCTCTGTTTGCAGGTCCAATGCATGGGCACATTTAGCTTTCACTGCAGCATGCAGTTGGCTCACTTTCCTTTTCCCATATGATATTCTGTCTCATTTACCAACAGAACTCTTGACAGGCAAACATCCAAGGGAATGAGCAGCTTTTCCTAAGGAGTCAAATGAAGTCTCAGCAGGCAGATATTCCTGATCTAAATCCACCATATTTGTGTCAATTTCATCAACTTTACCATGTGTAGACTTGTAACATTGAGGACAAAGCTTCTGACCTGGTTTCAAGTTAAGTGTATTGGCCGTTTTCTCGTCAACAACCTTCAATGGCTCTATTTGACATAAATAAACAATTATCAAACATAAATTATTAATTATCACTGTGTTATTACATACATCAATAAAACCATGAAAAAATAAGACTGACTATTGCAGCTAAGCCATCTACTTAGAAAACAGTACATAACTATAATGAATAGAACTTACTGTAGATATGTTTCTTCTGCACAGAAAATGGATCTGAACAATATTTTTGTAAGCTTTGGTAGTGAATCAGATATACTTTTTTGTGATGCAAACAAATTTGATTCTCATCTTTCAACTGAATTCCACATCTCCATAGAATTAAGTGCCTGTCAGGTTCTGTGAATTCAAAAATAGGTAAAAGTCCTTTCTTTCTACAGTATGTCAACTTATGACACTCTTCACTCAAAGACTCTCCTATTTTGCAGTTAGATAAATGAGTTGAAGCCATGTTTGACCTCAGCAGAAATCAATAGTGCATTTAACTTTAAGGCAAAGACACACTATCACGTCGCTAGGTCGCTAGAGCTCAGCGACAAGGCGACCGGCGACAAAGCGATAGATGAGGAGACACAACTATGGAAATTCCGTGGCGACTAAGCGAGAAATGTGCGATCAAATTTCGCAGTCGTTCCAGGTATTTCCTGCGCAATTTATTCGCGAAAGCACCTGGATCCTACGAAAGCGCGCTAAATTCGAAGATGGCGTCTTCGGAAGAGATTGGTATTGCTTTAGTTGCTGTTATATTGAACGAATTGCACGAAGAAGATAACCAAAGAAAAACGAGAAGAGCACGTAAGCGGCGTTTTTGGATCCGAGATATAAATCAAAGGCAAAGAGAGCAGGGTGATTTTACAAATCTTGTACAGGAATTGCGAAACGACGAGGAGCAATTCTTTGTATATTTTAGAATGAATCGCAACACATTTGATCGTCTCTTTGGTCTAGTTGGTCCTTTTTTGAGGCGACTGCAGACTCGCCACAGTCAATTGCTTTTGCTGGAGTAATCGTCGTGGAGTAAGCACCATCCGTGAAACTGTATATAACACCTGCGAAATTTTGTGGAAGGTTCTTATGCCAATGTTTCTAAAACCTCCAAGTGATGTGTGCGATTGGCGAAAAGTCGAACAAGGGTAAGTTAACTGTTGTTCCATGTATTATTTGAGTGATGATAGACTTCAAGTGGCAGATTTTCTGCTCTTGCCTGCTCGTTTTTTTTTTAAACATAACACTACACCAGTATTGTGTAGCTCCAAAAATTCACAAAATATCATAAGTGTAATAATTTTTTTTGGTAGATTTCCATCAGTCTGGAACTTCCCAAACTGTATTGGTGCTTTAAATGGGAAACATGTGGCTATACAAGCACCAAGAAATTGTGGCTCTTCCTTTTTTAATTACAAACATTTTCATTCAATTGTACTTATGGCTATGTGCAATGCCCATTATCAATTTCTTTATGTTGACATTGGAGAAGCTGGCAGATGTAGTGATTCCACAGAGTTTGAAAATACAGAATTTGGATCAGCCTTTTTGAATAGTAAGTACATTTTAGATTATGCATAAAAATCACAAATTTATTCCAGCTTTTTTAAAAGATAGAGTAATAAAGGATTTTATTTTTTTTACAGGCAAAGTACCTCTTACTCCAGCAAAACCACTGATTAATGGTGGAGAAGCTATGCCTTATCGAATTGTTGCAGACAAAGCATTCCCATTAAAAACATGGATAATCAGGCCATATCCCAGAACGTCACTGGATTCCCTATCCAAGAAAATATTCAATTACAGGCTGTCTAGAGCCAGAAGAACTATAGAAAATACATTTGGTAATGCCCAAATTAATATTTCTATCTTTAAAATAGTGAAAATAGTTTGAATTTATTTTAATGTTCTTTCTTTTGAAATTTAGGTATAATGGTGTCAAAATGGAGAATTTTAAAAGCACCAATAGTAGCTGAGCCAAATAATGTCATCAAAATGACAAAGGCAATCTGCGTTCTGCACAATTACTTGAGAGAAACTGATGCAGCAACTTATACACCACCAGGGTTTACTGACTTTGTGGACTCAAGTGGTAATATCACCAGTGGGTCTTGGAGAAGTGAAACAGGCCAGAACACTATGGTCACTGGATTCATGTTCAAGAAACCATACACAAGCAGCCTTCAAAGTTAGGGAAAAATTTGCAAGCTACTTTAATTCAAGTGAGGGTGAATTGCCCTGGCAAACTGATTATGTGCTACGTACAAGATGATATAGTTTAGCTTCTAATTCATTGTTTGTACATAGTTCATTTAAATATACATAATTACTTTATATCATCATACATTAAGCTGTTCATATGTTTATTTGTGCAAGAAAAAATGTAAATAATTTTAATGTTGTAAGTATTGTAATGTAGGTGACAACAAGAGCAAGAGTTTTTTCCTTAAAGTTGTGGGTTTGATCCCTGTCTGGGGCTCAGGAATTGTTTTTCTGAGTATAGGGCTTGACAATCATTCACTTATAATCTTAAGATATTTCCAAGCTCTCATATATCTAACATACAAACTTTATCCATCATCAATATATTGTTGCTTTTGCCTAGGTTGCACATATATGTTGAACTTGCACTTTGACTCACCATCTGATTCTTGGTAGCTCAATGGTTAGAGCACCTCACCAGTCATCAGAAAGTTGTGGGTTCGATCCCTGTCTGGGGCTCAGAAATTGTTTTCTGAGTATAGGGCTTGGCAATCATTCACCTATCTTAACACACTCCTTTTCATCTATGATATATTACCTACAAACCTACACATAATGAAGTGTAAAGAATTTGCTTTTGGTTTTCACTGTAAGGTTTCCCAAGAAGACCCAATGTTTTGGAACTTTGTTGAAATGGGCAAATTGATAAATTACTACATCATGTCAAACTACAATAACAAGAACATCATGCATCTTTAAAGTCAGGAGCAAAAACAGTTGTAACCCCTTGTAACCCCTTGAAAACTGATAATCCAGCAATTGCCTATGCAACTGTCACATGTATGTTCTAGTGCCAGTGCTCTTGATCTTGTACAGCTGAAGAACTTTTCTAAACCACAGACCAGATTCAAACTTGCAACCTCATCACTAGTGAAAAGCTGATCTAATCATTGAGCTACCCTTACTCAGAAGGACACCAAAGGTTACATACATGCACTGGATGATTTGATGTACTATGGTCCTGCCCATGCCATTGTCTTAACATGACAATTATTCTGAACCAATGTTTTATTTTGGTAAGACAACCATGGATCATCGGGTTTATTCTTATCTAGTAATTTCTGCAAATTCAAAATGAGCATTCCTTCTACTCCTTCTAAAGTAGTCCTCACCATTTCTCTTCTTCATTCCCTTGAAAAGCTATTTACCTTGCACTTAACTACTGACTAAAGTGCTCACTGCTGATAAATTGAAAATTAAGTTGGCCTTATTTTTACAAACTATTAAAATGATTAAGAATGGCATTTAAAGCTTGTTGACATCTCACTTCATTCCTTACACATTTTGTGTTTATGATTTAGAAAAATAAAAGACTTTTCTCATGGAAATGCTTAGTGCCAGGAAGTGCATTTGCACAAAAACTTTTATTACGGTCTATATATCTCCACAAAATGCAACAATGAAGAGCTTTTAAAGACCACCCTTGATGATTTTAATACTCCATTAAAGAGAATATCAGAATATTCCAATTACAAAACTTTAGCTGTACCTCAAAGTTGGCATCCTTGAAAACAAATTGACCATATTGGTTGTAAATACTGTTTTCCAATGCAGTATAAGAGCTAGGGCTGTTTGAGGCATATTCAACATCTTCTATTACCTGTAGTTAAATAAGTAAATGCACACTAGAGACTCAAACAAACCGCTTGACTTAAAGCAACTAACAGTGCAGATGCATCTAAACATGTTCATGCTTCCTAGAAGTCTTTCAGACAGTTTTAGGTTTCTTAAGTTAACCATCTCACCCTAACAAAAGTATACATTTAATGCAAATGAACTGCAACAAACAATAAAAAATTGGGAGAAATTAAAGTCTTGCCTTTGAAAATTCAAGAATGTTGCAATCTATGCAGAAGTCATGCAATTAATTGCCAGAAGTTGAGCAAAACAGTACTGGAAATGAGTCAAGGTGGAAAAATGAAACATCTTGCAATATTTGTATAGCAATGTGTTACTTCATTCAATATGTAACAAGATATCATGATTAACTCTTTGACATGTGACAAGATATTATACTGGTAATTAACCTGCACTGCACATAATATTATAGATAGATGACACAAAAATGAATTGAGATGTTTTGCCTCTCTACTACAAAAGACCTTCTATGTGTGCAAATGGTTGATAGCAGAGGCAAGAAAAGGAACAAAAAGAAAACCTCTAGATTAGTAGTGTTTCATTTCTATTGTTAACCAGCTACATCTTTGGTGTCCTATGTGGTGCCAAATGAGAAGTCTGTTCATGAGTCATTGTCCATTGTTCAAAAGCAGACAATGTGAATGCCACTATTTGATTCCAAAGGGCTGTAGGCATTCAAATTCCACCTTCCTTGCAAGTCAATATATGATGCTTTGTTTAATGACTAAAATACTAAATGAATCTAATTGGCTAGAAGATTGTCCTCCTGAATTTAAATTGCTTTTGTCAATACATTGATGAATGTTTCATTTTATTTCATTCTCATGACCATGTTATTCCATTCCTAAATTATTTGAATTCTAAACATTCTAGGATACAATTTACTCATGAATCAGAAAACAAAAAATCCCTTACTTTCCTTGACTTCTTTTTCAACAGCTGTTTATTGCAAACCTACATTCACCAGCTTACTAACTCCTTTTGATTTTTTAATCTTGTTCACTTATAAAAGAAGTGTAATCTTTTCTCCTATTAATTGATGTTTTAACATTTGCTCAACACATGCTATTTTTAATACTGAACTTGAGAAATTCAAAAGCATTTTCATTCCAAACACTTATCCTGAAAATCTCGTGAACTGCCGTATAGCTTCCTTTCTTGACAAGATATTTTTACACTCTACCAAAGCCATTTCAGTTCCCAAAGGCATTATTTATTTTTCTTTGCCTTTTACTGGTCAACACTTTCTTCAAATTCGAACCTAAATTAAAAAACTGTCCAATTCTGCTTTTCCTCATATTAATCTTCAGCTCATAGCTTGTCCTTCACTTTGCCTTTTTCACTTTATTCTGTTTAACCCATTAACGGACAATGCGCCCTGAAGCGCCCTGGAATTGGGAACCCGCTAACGGGCAATGCGCCCTGATGCGCCCTGGAATTGGGAACCCGCTAACGGGCAATGCGCCCTGATGCGCCCTGAGTGGGCGCATGGTCTTTATTGGCTGATTGTGAAAAACATCTGGTTCTGATCGCTTAGCAACGATCACCTATAAATAGAGCGGAAAATGAGCTTTCGAATGACACCTCGTGGAGCTTCATACGACAAGTATTTTGCGAACTACATGAGTTTAAATTTTCCCCTTTTTTTGAAAATGCGTTATCGCATACACGAGCGGTGAACATATTTGGATTCGATTAAGAAAACTAAGATTTTGAGTGATTTGTGATGGAATATGAAGAAAAAAGAATCAGACTTTGTAGAAGACTGTTGAATGTTCCCTAGAGCACCATGTCTGGGAGATTCAGAGGACGAAAAAGATGATTCCCATGGATTTTTCGCCGACGGATCAGATACTGACGTTAGTGAAAATGAAAAGTAAAAGTGAGAGCGAATATGAAACATAATTCTCAGTGTTTTGGTGAATGGAAAAAATAGTTTTAATTCTGCAAAGTAGAAGCCTTTACATGCCGAGTCCGGGTCCTTGATATAAGCTAAAATCAGAAGCCTCCCGAAAAGATTTTTTTTCTTATTTCAGGTCACGATTTTATCGATCTTGTGCCATGGCTGCGTTCACCCGCACAAAATTCGGGGACCTATCATTCAGTTTCTGCAGAGTGATCAGAAATTTCGGCCTTTTTTGGCTTAAACATTTAGATGGGAATCAACGAACTGTTTGCTATAAGGTTGTGCCTGGACTCTAATCCCTTTCTGGGCAATCCTGGGTTTAAAAAAACAATTCTTTTAAAAGGTTTCAAGGTTTTAAGTTGGTATTTGCAAATTTCGTTTGCGGACCACGAGGAAGCAACTGAGAAGTTGACAAAAATTACGGCTCTTATTTCCAAGCTTCATAATACTTTTCAATCCCCATCAATTCCAGGCAAAAATATTTCAATCGACGAAGAATTTGTCAAACTTAACGAATTTATTTCTGTTGTGAATGGTTTAGAAATGCAGAAGATGCAGACAGTGAGGCGCTGCGACTTCTGACAATCAGACCTTCGTCTTGTGCTTGCTAAACAACTAGTTTCAAACTACAGCGGCTACAAAAAACATTTAGTGCTTCGATTGGTCATAATAATATCGATATAGGTACGAGTATCAAGGACCAGAACTTTGGTTAAGGCTTCCGAAGCGAAAAGAACTTGTGTTAAATTCAAAAGTTGGATGAGAGGGGCCTGTCTGGCGAACTTTGAAACTGTTTACAAGTGCGGACAAAGTCTAGTAAATCTGTGTAGAAAATGAGGCTATTTTTTCACAGTGACATTTGGAAATTCAATAAAAACATAACACTGATGTCATTTGAAACGTTTTGCATGATTGTTATGTCCCGGTATCGAATTACCGTGAAATGAACGGTTTGGCTTTGTGCCACACTTCAACTGCCAGCGTTGCAGTTAGTTGTCAAAAACTTGTCAGATACACCCATCAGAAAATGTTTAATTTCGTTAACATTTTGGCCTTCGTTTTCTTTAAGATCAAAAATCTTTGTATTATATATACTTTTTAATAGAATGAAATAAACAATTTAGCCACAAAACCAGACTTTTGTGGTTTTATATGCTTGTGAATATTTTTTCAGTCTTGAATCCAGTATAGTGCTGCAAAATTGTCATATGCTTGCATATCTAGCCCCTAATTTTTAAAACATATGAATCCAAATGGATTAAAATTCACAAAAGATGAATACTTATTTATCACTCTACCCTGTGCTAAAAATTCAGAGCTTTCAATTGGCTTATTGAAGAGCTTTAGTAATTTTTGTAGATGCATTGCTGCACTAGCTGAAATCAGCCATTTTGCTTGCCCGTTGGGGGGGTGGCCTGCTTCCAGCGCGTTGGGCGTTAATGAGTTAAAGATAAGATTCAACTTCTCTTAAGATCGCATGTGGTTTACAAATTTAAATGCCAAAGCTGTGGAGCTTTGTATGTTAGAGAAATTATTCAACATTTACACTAACATGTTTCTGAGCATATGGCAATCTCACCCCTTACTGGGAAAATTGCAAAACCTTCAACCAGCATCTTGTTCCACCATCAATATACAGGTCACCCCATCACTTTTAAGGATTTCAGCATTATTTCTTCAGCATTATCTAAATCCAAACTTTGGCTACAAGAGAGTTTATTAATTAATAAACCAAAACCAACTCTTAACACCAATATCCACTTAATGCCTCTTTACCTGTTTTCATAATTCCTGCTTGTCACCTTATCGTTTATGTCATGTCACTTCTTTGTCTATGTAAACCTATATTTAGTTTCCTCTCCTTACTGGTCTGTCATCTTAATTAGTACTTTACATGTAACAAATATCATATAACCTTATGATGTAACATAACCTGTAGATGCTATTAAGTTGACAACAAAATGTCAGATTAAACTTTATTACTCTTTATGGCTCTACTTCATGTTTTTTGCTGGGCACTGATATTTATTACAAAATAAAATCTTCAGTCAATGCTAATATTAGATCAATTCCCCAAGCATCTTTTAAATTTTTCATCCACACTAATCCCTTTACATTCATTTGTGACACTTCAGCAATTTTTGTTTTTGTAGCAGCTTTCTGAATAATTGTTGTAAATTAATCTGGTGATACTTCTGCTCCAGTAATGAAATGTTTGTCATTTAAAGGTCTATTTTTATGTTTTCTCCTAAGATAGTTTTATTGCCACAAATTGTTTTACATCAAATTTCAATAACACTGTGTACTGTGCATTCACCAAGTCTGTTTACAATTCTATGGATGTGCATATGTTTGAAACATGTTGAATGAATCCATAAAAAATATCACACATTTTTGGTAGGTTTTTAGTTTCAGATAGATTCAGTGTGCCAATCGATTCAGAGTCCCTAAAGCATTGAGAGCAGAGTTGGTTTACTGAGGAATCAGTTAGTTCGAAGGCCAAGTTTTTAGCAGACATATCTGGTCCGTGGACTAGGGTGTGGTGGTTTTGATGTTTTTGGTAATACTGTTCTAGCTTTATATTCATTGTATATTGAAAAAAAACAAAACATTTCTGACAATGTTAATTGATGCCATGAAATGTTAGTCATGTTAAAAATGTTATATTCCATATCAAATGGCTATATGTCATCCTTTGTTCTGGGTGCCTACTTTATAGACCATTTGCACTCTCATATGCAAAACAACCCATCTGGTGGACAATATCAAAGTTCCAACATTCAACAAATAAATTATTTATTTAAATTCTGTTCTTTATATGTATTTTCTTCCAACACGAAATAAATGCAAGTGGTCTATGGTCATATCACGATCACTTTACTGACTTAGGTATGTGGGCAACCATTGACAGAAACCTTGCATTTTCATAAAAATGCCATCTCAGACATTAGCACGTTATATATTTTTAGACGAATAAATTTTACATTTAGCTAATGCTGGAAAACATTCTCCCCAAAAAATTTGAGTCTGGGATAAAATCGTGCCACTCATTTAGTCACCATTTACGGAGCTTTTGAGGGGTTTTACTTGGAAACTGGTCTTTTCGCGCACAACTCAAAGTCGTTTTGCTCACATACCCAGGGTTAGGGTTATGGTTAGGGTGTGAATATTTTTAGTTCGAACAAAACAAATATTAAAGTTCAAGAGCTGGTTAGACGACTTTGGGTTGTGCGAGAAACCGTAAAGCGTTTTCCGGTGAATCTTACGAGTGGTAGGAATCGTAGCTGAGCTCTTATCTTTATTCTCAATACTATGAATATTTTCAGAAATCATGTGCTAACAGTATATCCTACCGGTATGACTTTCTTTTTCTTTGAAGATGTTCCAGGAATGCCTGACGGACTAGAAGGGCGCTTTAGAATTCTTTTCGACCTACTCGCCGCCATTTTATGTTGCATAAGAAACATGTGTAAAGATAGGAGACTGGATCACATTTAATGTAATTTAATTTAATTTAATCATATTTGTACAAGGTAACCTTATCAGTTGTGATTATAAAGAGAAAAAGAAAACCAAAACAAAAGACCCATGTGTCTACTTAAAATAAAATTACACTCAAATACTATTAAATTGCAAGGATATCATTACATGTATTTATTGAAAATTTAAGAATATCATTACACGCACACAGTTGAACTAGTGTAAAAACGTTGTCTAAGAAAGTTTACGATATAAAGTTTATGTCTATGAATATAAGAACAAAAGTTTCGACGTTAATAATTGTCGAGGATGTCAAGATTTGAGTTAGACTTGCTCCAAGTCTCTCTCTCTAAGTGGACTTGTCTAGATTTGAGTCGACAAACTCAGAAATACCACAGGCAGCCCAAAAACTGTCTTGAAAGCTATTGGCGCGAAGCCGTTAGAAGGGGCAGCGGGGCGAGTTTTAAATTCACTCGTGGTCAAGTGGCTTCTCTTAGTTCTCTAGTTCTTCTGTTCGCCTGCCATAAGCAAAGTAAATACAGCTTATATAGCTTTATCAACGCCATTTACAAATATTCAATTCAACTACCTTTACTTCTGGGCTATCTGTGGAAATACCGATGACTGGACTGAACTCAGGATTGCGCTCACAGACGCCCATCGCAACCATGGAGATCATAAGCACAGATCGAGTCAACATGGCGGTTGAAAGAGTTAGCCTCTGTTCATTAAGTCCACTATATTTTGATGTTGCCGCTCTGGGCTCCTAGCTGCTTTAATGAGTGGTAGAGACCTTCGAACATTTGTAAATTTTCATCGGGATGCAATAGGCGCTTCAGGTAAGCAGAGTTTTATCGAAATTGTATAAATACCTTGTACAATGTAAATGTACAAGATAAAACAGACTCCGAATATCAAGGTCATCTTGAAAATTCAAGATTTGAGTAAAATCAAGACAATTATGGTATTAGTGTGATATTTTGTCTTTATTTCAAAGACATCGTCAGACGAAATATCACATTAATACCATAATTGTCTTGATTTTACTCAAATCTTGAATTTTCAAGATGACCTTGATATTCGGAGTCTGTTTTATCTTGTATTTTTACAATGTAGATGTCTTGTAGAATATTTCATGAATTGACCTGCGCTACTAAAGTCAACTAGAAAAGTTGACTAGAGCAGGATTCTAACTCGCATCTTCGGGTTACCGGACCGCTGCTCTGCTAATTAAGCTATCGAGCCGACTGGAAACAGTATGCTAGTTCTTTTATCCAATGTAAATGCACGAGAGACTCTTGCGATAACTTGACATTCCATATTCCTGAGGATGTGCCCTATTTCGACTCTGTTTTATTCGAAGATGCGAGTTCCAGTCCAGCTCTTGTCAACTTTTCTAGTTGACTTTAGCAGTGTAGGTCAATTTATGAAATATCCTGTTCATGTTACCCCAGGGATGATTCTGAAATACTGTCTTTAACATCTGCCAATTTTTAGAATTCAGTGATAGTAAACCTGTAGATTGATATCCGAACTGACAGATTGCTACATGGCTGCACATTTAGTACCAACAGCCTCACATTTACTATATTCACCTGTAGTAAGTTGATTTTCTGGAGATGACCTATTAGTCTATCCAGTGCACACTGATCAAAGTCAGTGGCATTATGATCTTGAGGTTCAGTGTCAGCAGGCTCTTTAAATCTCAAGAACTTTTCTGAGGATCCTGGCAAAGTGAATGATGACAGTTTTCTGTAATCTTGTCAACAGTCAGCTGCAACACTTAAATAGCAACAAAGCCATCGGATTGGATTGTATTACTGCTAGTTTGCTTAAAGATGCTAGTACTGTAATAATACCTTCCCTTACTGACATTTTTAATTGTTCCCTACAAACAGCTACATTTCCAACAATATGGATAATGGATAAAGTAACAGTACTATAAAAAAGTGGAAATCATCATGATGCTAATAACTATCAACTTATTACAATTCTCCTAACCCTCAGCAAAATTCTAGAGAGGGCAATGCATCAGCAATTATATAATTATCTGAACAAAAAACATATTTTGACACCTAAGTGATTTGGATTTAACCTCAATTATCAGTAGATGTTGCTCTTGCACAGTTTACAGACACAATTCTGAAAGATGTGGATTCTGGTCTCATTACTGGGATAGCTTTCCTAGATCTATTGAAAGCATTTGATAAGGTAAATCATGATCTCATCTCAAACTATCTCACTTTGGTCTTCAATTTGACACTGTATATTCATTTGGTTTTGCTCATATCTTGTTAATAGAAGCCAAGTCGCAGCTACTAACAATATTCACTCCTCTCTTAAATCTATTCTGATTGGAGTACCACAAGGATGCATTCTTGGACCATTACTTTTCTTAATATATATAAATGACTTACCAAGTTGTATATAGTAGAATCATGTGAAACATCTTTATATGGTGACGACAATGTTATTTATTGCTTTTTAATCTTTGAGAGAGAAGTTGAAGAAAATTAAACAGTGATCTTGGTGGGCTAGCAACATGGTTTAACAACAACCTTTTGTCACTGACTAGCTTAAAATCAAAATTTATATTAATAGGAAGCTTATGAAAGTTGAAATCCTGAAGTGACACTATTCTTACTATCACTGATGTAGAACTTGGTTGCACAAATACAATAAAATATTTGAGAATTATTATCAATAAGAACTTAACTGAGTCAGATCATGTGGAGAATTCAATCAACAAGTTAAACCAGCGACTTTGTTTATTAAAGCATATTAAATATCTTGTATGCCAAAAGGGAAGTACATGTTTGACACTATAACATAACCGCCATTTATGGATTATGGAGATTTAATACAGGAGATAAGGACAATGCCACATGTCCAGACCTTATTCAAATATGCCAGAATAAAGCCACCAAGATTATACTTGGTGGATTTATTAATAACACTCAGTGGTGTAATGACATTCATTTGCCACTTGTAAAATGAGAATGGGGGAAATAATGCTTCATGTATCATGCTTTACATGACTGGAAGTCATTAAGCCAGGAAGTTTAAGAATCTTCGTCATTGCTATTTTTTAAATCTAAATTTTAGTAAATAAAATTTTTAATCTGAATTTGTGAACTTTTTGACTTTTTTATCATTATGCACATATTTCATATTTCAGGTTAAAAGCATTTTGTATTTATTCTTTGTATTATTTAATTGTGCAAGGCCCCATTCAAAAACACCTCCTGTGATATGAGTTTCCTGTTGAAATATTGTTATTATTATTATAATTCTGATATCCTGATCTCAATTCCAATGTCATCTAGTTTGTTAGTACTGTAATATTTTTTGGTGTTATTCTGAGTGTCTCAATAATCCATGGTATAACCAATATTTTCATGTTCCATAGCTTTTTCAGTTCCCCAGCAAGGTCTTAATTTCTAATGCATCGCAGTATATAATAGGTGTCCATGGTCCCACCCTTTAAAAAAAGCCATGCATGTTGAGCTAATGGATCTTTTATAACTAACAACTTTACTCACCCTGTTGTAATGTCTGAGGTTGTTTTTGTGGGGTAGGGTAAGCATTAGGAATGCCAATCTGCATGTCTTGACCACATGATCTGTCCAGATGTTGAAGTTCCACAGGATCTTGCCTTTTGCATTTTCTGTTACAGGTTTAGGTTTGTGCTCATACCATTTCTTTTTAACTTGAATCTTGCATTTTCTGTAAACCTCCCAGTGTATTCTTTTTGCTATCCAGTCATGTCTCCTCTTGTATTCCTTTTGTGCCATTTTGCTATATTCACTTAATAGGTGGTTTATTGTCTTGTTTACCCTGCCACACATGCACCACTTGCAGTCTTGCTGTGTTTTATCAATTCATACTTTTATCACATTGGTTCTTATTGCCTGTCCCTGCACTGTCATGATTAGTGATTCTGTCTCCCTCTTACTCTCCTTACCTTATATTCCTTGTCTGTTTTGGTCACTCCAATGGAGCCAATTATTTGTCTTGCAGTGCTGACCAAGCCTTCTTCACTATTATCAACATATCTTGATAATCCAATAATGAAAAGATTGACCGTGTCTTCTACATTTTTATAATCCTCTTCCTCCTTCTTTCCTTGAGATGTATGGTTTGTCAATGTTACTCCTTGAGTGCAATCCTTTGTGCTTCATCAATAATTTCCTTGTTCTTCTGTCCAGTTGTTGTAGTTCCTCTTTAGTCCAATCTACAAATGCAGCAGAATTTCTTAATACAGGTATTGCCAGTTGGTGTTAAATCCTTGTGTGATATTCTCTCCACTTAGCTTTGTTTCCAAAATCTTTCTGACCCTGTCCTTATATTCCTTGCTTACCTTCTTTTTCATTTTCAATTTCATCTGCTTCTAATACTCCCAAGTACTGTATTTTTTTGTTTGCTCTCTTTCAGTGATCTTATTTCATCTCTTTTGGGCTGCATTATTCCATCTTACCTCACCAACTTTCCTCTTTTAAGAACTATAATTGCACACTTGTTAATGCCAAATTCCATTTGTATGTCCTGACTAAATACTCATACTGTTTGGAACATTGAGTCCGGTTCTCTCTTATTTTTGCAGTACAGCTTAAGATTGTTCATATGTAGTAAATGGTTGATCTTTTGTCCATTAGGAGAGAATTCATATCCGCATTTTGACTTCCTTAAATATGTGTTAATGGGATCATAGCCATCACAAAGAGCAAGGGTGACTAAGAGTCCCCTTGGAATATCCCTCTCTTGATCTTCACTTCTCTAAGTGTTTCTTGAGTGCAAGTTAACTGTACCCTCCAGGATTTCATTCTTCCAACAATCTTCTTATTTCTTCATTAATCCCCAGATCTTGCAACAACAAACAACAACAACAGTCGTTTTACGGTCGTTTTCCCTGCTTACGCAAGGGTTGGCCGGCGGCTCTACACAGCAGCCTCCTCCACCTCTCCCTATCCTTCGCATCTTCTCTTTCCAACCCGCACTCTCATGTCCCTTTCCATCACCAATCCCCAAATCTTGCAAACATTCTAAAATCCACAAGTGAGATATCATGTCATACGCTTTGCAGCAATTGATCCAGGCCTTTGTCAAGTTCTTGTTTTTCCTTCTCACTTCTTTCAACACCGTCTTATCAATACACAGCAAATCACCATTTCCCCTTAATTTCTTTCTACACCTCTTTTTTTCTTCGGGTAAGACCATGCTATCATCGAGAAATAAATGTATTTCTTCAGCTAGCATTCCAGTGAAAATTTTCCATACTAGAGGTAAACAGGTTATAGACCTGTAATTGCTTGGGGGTCGTTACTTTTAAACTATATAACTTTTAAACTTTTTAAACCAGATTGGCGTTAACTGTGTCGTATATTTCAGCAAGCTGCGTGGGGAAATTATTGTCAGTTTAATCATTACGTATTTTACTTTTTTCATTGCCGCTGAAGGTGTCTTTAATTCAGACAAAGACCCTAATTGTCTATCAAATATGGATTAATTTTCAGTGTGTCAATTGACTGTAGTTCCCTTTTTTGAGGAATGTGAAATTTGCCCAAGTAGTTGGATAATCTCTCACATATGCTATCTTTTTGTGTGTGTGTTTTAGACCCTTCAT
Source organism: Heliopora coerulea (assembly GCA_030142905.1). Taxonomy (NCBI): domain Eukaryota; kingdom Metazoa; phylum Cnidaria; class Anthozoa; order Scleralcyonacea; family Helioporidae; genus Heliopora; species Heliopora coerulea. Next base: position 159,506 of record JASJOG010000393.1, read on the forward strand.
TAGTGTCAAAGCTGACAAATGGGAAGATCAGTGGCAGCTACAAGAAGGTGGATTATGAAGAACTCAAAGCAATCACACAAATAAAGAGCGCTGCAGGACTTAAATCTGTCAAAAAAATCAGGTCAATTCGCCAACTTAGCAAGGAGAAGAAAGACTTTAACACCTTGCAGCAGCATAAAATACGGTGGAAGAGAGAACTGATCCGCTTAAATAGTTTATATAAGGAAAAGAAAAATGAACTACATATGCTTAGGACTAGTTTATCTTGGGAACAAAGCTCGCTGAAGGAGTTCTTTGATGATGTTGAAGAATACGAAGATTTTATGAAAGAAGACTGTTGGATATTTTCAAGAAACACTGTAAAGCCTGTATGGGATTTGCGGGAAGATATACATATTTGGCTTGAAGAGAATAAAGAGAAAATACGAACAGGTACTAAATTTCTTTGATTTGAAAGAAGCTGCACAGTTATTGGGTCCTATCACCATTTGATTTGCATTTATAGGAGAGGCAGATCCTTCTCACGTCTATCGTGTTCTTGAGTCAGTGAAGCTCCAACAAAGAATTATAATAACACAACTTAGACAGGAACAGACTGACCTGGAAACTGATGTGGATCTGGCAAACCTGCAGCAACTTATTCGTAATAGCGACAGCGTACATGTTCAGACTGGTATTCCAGAGGATGCGCGTGTGTTAACTTGCCCGTACAGAGTCTTGAAAACCGCAGTTTTAAATAAATTTGAGTTGTTGGATAAAAGATACGAAACGCATCTGAATTATTTGAGACTGAAATACCAGTCTGTCTTGGAGTAAGTAGTATAGTTTTCTTTTGCATAAAAAACGCTTGAAGCTCAATAAAGTCTGCTGTAAAGAGTAAAATTAACGGTCAATCTTACAGTGAATATGATGAGCTACTCCGAATTCCCGATTACCTGTTGTTGCAAACATAGTCACTTTGCTTGGTAAGTAAGTAAAACTTGAGCACATAAATGCTATCTTCCTCCTACCTGTTTCAATCTTTGAGAATACCTACTTTAACTTGGTTGCGTAGATGGGTTGTTTAAAAAAAAAATTAGGTTGAAACCATTGTCGCGCTGATATTTATTACTTGGTTGCCTAAAAATCCACGGTAGCCAATTAAAAATAGAAACTAATGGAGTGTCACAATAGAACATTCACAGTCACAATAGTCACAATAGAACAATGAATCCCTAAACTATTCTCAAAATGTTATATTACCGAGATATTCAGGGCAAAAAATTTTATGCTCTTTTTTTTTCCTTCGTGTATGTTAATGTTGGTATATTATTTCTATGTTCTTATGCATCACGAGGTTTATTGACTTAGGTTACTCGTTTTAAAAACTATAATTTTGCCTCGGATGTAAAAGAGCGCAATTTGAATGTGTAACTGAGACATCCTTACCATATTTTGGCATGTCATGGAATTAACAACAATTCGATTCGTCTGTTTGGTGATCATAGTCATATGGGACATACGTTGTACCGTGTAGACCTGGTAACTAGTACATAAAGCTATTTAACCATGTGTAACCGGGAGTTACAACAGCATTTTATCAAGTTGCTTCTCACTTTTCGAAGTACACATAATCGTGAGATTTTTGAAAAAATACTGTATATTGAGAACTATTTGCAGAACTAAACCTGCATTTTTAGCAATAAAAATAAGTATTAGCTGCGACGCGTTGTCATTGGCACAGAACATGCAAGGATCTGTCGGTACCAAACTAAAACTTTGCTATGGGGTGTTCGACAAAATTTGTATGTTTGATTGGTGCAGGGATTAAACTCAATGGGTTTTTACCCATATCGTTTTGAAAGCTAGTTATAAATATTGTAACCCAGCAAATAATTTTGATGAACACCATCGTTGAACAATTCAAACAACTTGAACATCAGATATTTTTATTACTAGTTTAAGTTGTTTAAATTGTTCAACCATGGTGTTCATCAAAATTATTTACTGGGTTATAATATTTATAACCAGACTTGGTATGTCAATTACAACGTTTTAAAAACATTTAAAGTTTTCATCAACGCAATGAGAAATTCCTTACCTTAAAATTTATTCGCGTTCGTAAAACAGTTTTGCACTGCTTTTGAAACTTTTTAATGGAAATCAAGGAGTTTTTGTAGTCAGCCTCGCACTCTCCATTTGGGAGCAGGGGGCGGTTTTTCGAAATCTAATTCTCGGCTGCTCCGTAATCCGACCAGGGGGAGTGCTCAACCTGGAAAGTTTGTATTTTCTGTCTCTCACTTCTAAAATACAGTGTTATGCTCATGATTGCGGCAAGCACTGTCCGTTGATCGATTTGCGTTGTAATCAGCCTTCATGTAGTGTTCAGATGACTGTAGCACTTAAACTCACGCACATAAATACTGTTGTTTTTTAACCTTAGGAGTAAAGATGGTGGCTGGACCAAAGAAAATCATTTACACTTTCAACATATTTTGGACCAGTACCCAACCGACTTACCCAACCGAAGGCAATTGTATATTGACCGAATGATGCGAGAGATGCCCCAGATGTCAAGACATATGATCGTAAGTAAAACTAATTATTTCTCTTGATTTTGGTATTCAAATTTTTTCAAAAGGGCACTATTAAGACAGCAAATCATATGACATGTTTGAGGAAGTTGATCGTCCAGGTTAGTGTAGTCTTGAGAAAGACTGTTGGTTGAAGTGACTGACGTTTCGACAGCCTTAGCGGCGGTCATCTTCAGTCCCTTTTGACTCTGAAGATGACCGCCGCTAAGGCTGTCGAAACGTCAGTCACTCCCACCAACAGTCTTTCTCAAGACTACACTAACCTGGACGATCAACTTCCTCAAACATGTCACGATTATAATAATAATAATAATAATTTATAATTATACAGGTTAACTTCTTCAGAAAATTATTTTCTGGTATCAATGAAGGACCTGTGTTTACTACTTAAAATTATTAAAAGCTAAAAAAGAAGAAAAGAAAAAGGTTAAAATATCGATATATATTTACATATATGTCAATTAATCTAAAATGTCAATAAACGTTATTTAGTTTCTCTTTAAATTTTAAAAGAGAATGTTCATCCCGAAGTGATTTCTTCAAATCGTTGAACACCAGTGCGCCCTGATAAGCTTACTTTATTACGAGCAAATTATATGGCTGAGCTGCTTTTACCATTGTTTAGGCAGGCAAACTGATTTGGTGGCTGAATGGTAAATATGTCAAACATGTAATGTACTCTCAATTACATGTTCGATTTTTTCAGTTACGGGTAAAACAGCGTAAAACGAAAAATGTTTCGTTTTGAGTCCAGACTTTGCATCCCAAATAAGCTTTTCCACAAACCACCCTCGGCTTTCCCGGCCATTTAGTCTCTAATTTCCCTCATGGTATGGTATTATAATTCAAAGTCATCAACAGTCAAAAATAGCAGAAGAAAAGCATTTCAACTTAACTCTTGACGATTTAGTGATTTAACGATTTCATAAAGCTTTCCCAAACAAAATACAATAACTGAAATAACTGAATGTACATAACAAGATCAAAAATAGGTAGACAAGGGGCGGATAACAGTAGGAGGAAACTGAAATCCTATGTCATAAACTGTTCTCCTAGATAAGTATATACTTATTACTACACAATAATTACAGTAAATACGTCAAATATAAATAATATATCAATACCTTCCAAATTTGACGCTAAACAGAAAACAGCGTTTTAGAACTACTTAAAGACCTGATTTCAACAATATTAGATGACAGAGAATTCCAGTCATTTACATATCTGTTAAAAAAAAAAATTAAATAGTTGGTGCGTAAACGTTGAGGTCTCAACACTTATACTTCAAGTGTATGACTAGAGCTTCTGCGGGATTCACCTATTCAGTCAAAGAACTTTGTTCGATCAATATCACAATATCCAAACATAATCTGATACAACTGGACAAGGTACAGATACTTTTGCCGCACTTCAAGAGTCGTCCATTTTAATTTAGCAAGCCTTTCATCAGAGGGTGGTTCCTGACCCCATATTAGACGTGTAGCTCTTCGATGGATTGATTCAGTCGCATTAGTGTTTTGACAAGTTGGTATTCCCCACCTGACAATGGTACTCTAGCATAGGCCTGACTAAACCTTTAAAATCTATCTCAACTCCTGCAGAAGATCTGTAACTTGTAACCGGTTTCTCCACATGACTTTAATGTTTTATCTTCCACTATTCACAGCTTTGAACTTCTTATGAGAGAAACCTTCTTAATTCGTAAGTTTAACCCTTCGCTCAATGCCCATTTGGGCTCCTTTCCACTGTCTCTATTTTGGATTATGCTTATTTCCTTTGCTTCTTAACTGTTTTCTGCCGGCTGTTTGCCAGACCTCAATGACAACCTGTCATCTCCTCGCTTTTTTCTTCACTCCAGACTTCCTGCCACACGCCTATCATGTTAACATCACCAATGTAATACAATATAAATATATCATTCATGTAACATAACCTTTTATTCTCTGATGATGTTGCACGTTGCAACGAAACGTTAGATTTAATAAAACTTCATTATGCCTATATTTCGTGTGTTTTGTTAGGTTATTTTATTTTTACTTCGCCTAAGATTTCCGCCTGATTTATCAATCACCTGTAACCAAATGTCGCATACGAATCAATCCCAACATACGCCTAGCTTTTGCCGAGATGGTACTACTATGATAATTCCAAGGTAATGTACATTGTACCCATACCCTGAGGTGCTTATGCTGGTCAACAGATTCTAGAGGTTTGCCATTCAATCTGTACTCTGTCTTCATTGGATTTTTTTTTCTTGTGACATCTAAGACACGAAATTTTTCCGCTTTAAGTTGAAGTAAAGACGAGTCAAACCAATCTCTAGACAGTTCCACATCACTCTGAAAAAGGTCGCAGTCATCCGATGTAGAAATTTTCCAACAGAGATCTCTGTCATCTGCAAAGAGTTCCACATTACAAGTTATGGTTAGGGGAGATCATCATTAGCGTAGCCAGGGGGCAGTTGCACCCCCCCCTCCACTTTTTGTTCTGAGTTGGTCTGTCGGTACATCCAGTACCTTTGTCGGTACATTAAGCCTTTCTGTCGCGGATTCCGTTTGCATTTGTATTATCAAATTCAAAAATTGTTAAATAAACTCCGGCGAAAGTTCACTACAAAATGTTTGTAAGAAATTCTTTTTTGGTTTGTTTTTTAACCGCCAAAAATGACAGATCCAGTCAACCCTCAGGGCAAAATGGTTGTGGTAGCGGTGATGGCCGAAAAAGAAGATATGTTGATATACATCATAGCTAACGTGATGTGCGCACTTTTGCGTTAAATCCTTTTCAAAATTTAATACACTGGTACCCAGTTAATACGGCCACCAACTGGCCGTAAGTTTCTGGCCGTATAAACGAGGTGGCCGTATTAACCTGGTAGCATGAAATTTCATGGCTGGTCTCTTTCAAGTGACGTCATGACAGCTATATATCACAACTGCACTCAGGCCCGCAGAGAGGGGGGGCGAGGGGAGCAGATTGCCCCAGGGTCTCGTGCTTTGAGGGGGCTCACTTTGTAAGGGCCTTATTCTTTATAATTCCTCAAAATGCCTTAAAGGCTTTAATCCCGAAAGAAACTCTTTTTGGTGCAAAGGCCTTAATCTGAAGTTGGGGGGGGGATCCTCTGGATGACCAATTTGACCGGGCTTCCTGTTGCCTCTGTGCGGGCCTGACTGCACTTCTAAACAACTGTCCTTAAGCTTCCAAAATGCAGATATAATATAATTGAAAGAAACTACACAGTAAGATAAACATAATTGAATTTTATAAACAGGAGCAATGTGCTATACATATTGTCCTTTTCAAAACAAAGGCTCCAAACTCTGCAATTTTGCGTGTTACTTTCATTAATAAATTAACTTTCAACGATTGATTTGTTCTGTGTGCAAGTACAATGACTTAACAGATTTGCAATTTAAAGGATATTAGTCAAAAGCCACGACCAGCCGACAACTTAAACAAGTGTAAAATAAAACAAATTCCGAAAAATAAAGACATCTTGGAAAAACTCAAGATATGAGTCAAAACAAGACGAGTATATGAGACTAATATTTCGACTTTATTACAAAGTCATCATCAGACAGAATTATTTACAAAACAAGCCAAGGTCTATATATATATATATATATATATATATATATATATACAATGTGAACAACGAAAGTTAGGAATCCTATACCTGAGGTCTATATATTACAACTGAGAGTTTGAGGTTCACGAGTATATTGTTTGTCATAACTTCGAGGTTACCAATGCATGGCATTAGCATACAGTTTTTAATAATGTCGATTATTATTGTCATTTTGGGTACAGTGAAGCTGCACTCGGCCATTTTGGTGGTCTTTTGACGAAAGAATCTTCTTAGCTGCTATTGAATTTCACCTCCGACATGGCCGCCGAATCTTTGTGGTTTGCATCTAAAGGGATGGAGCGGAGCACCAGCAGCTGAAGCAAGCTACTGAAGCTTTACATACGTTCATCAATTGAACCAGCATATATTTGTAACCTTTGCACTCCATCTTGGGTTTCAGAACTTCAGTGGTTGGAGCGTTTCCTTTAGCATCAGAAGTTTACGGGTTTGATACCTGTCTGAGGCTTAGACAGTGGCGTAACGAGGGGGGAGGGCAATAGAGGCAGCTGTCCCGGGCAGCACTTTTTTGGGGGGAGACCTTTTCGGCCATCAGTGTTCCAAAAACGTTGACCTCCAACTGTTTAAAATAAATATCTGGCTTAAATTGTTGCAGCGGCTTAAAAGAATGTTACTAGGGTCTAATAAGTACCATGAATGCTCGTTTAATGTTTTCTCCCGGGTGGAGAGGGGTGCTGGCAACCCAGGGAGATTTTACCATGTATGTAAGTCCCAACCTGGGAAATTTGACCTCAGTCCGGGAATCGGGTACTTTGGGCGTCCCCATCTTGGAAGTCGGCAAAGATCTGGGAGTAAAAACTTGAAGCTTCGTCGCACGGATGATTTATGTGTGACCTTCATGTACACTAGTAACAGTGGTAGTCTTTAAAACAACGGCAACGTTTTCGCCGTTGTGTTAGCCCTAACCACAACGACTAAGGTAAAAATCCATTCTATTTTCTTTGTAAATGGAGCCGTCATATGTGGGAGGTTTTTTGGGGGGCGGCGACATTTTCCATTTCCGTCCTGGGCGACAATTTACCTTGTTACGCCACCAGATTTAGATACATTTTCTGTATCGTCCGTCATAACTCCAAACTCGACGTGCATATACTACAGTATTAATGGAAGGTAGCCATCAGGTACTCTTAATAACAATTTGGAGCACTCACCGACGAAAGGGATAAACTGAACGTTATTTCTCACTCTCGAGGGTTTAGGATATCAAGTGTTTTAGTTTTGTTAAACTCAATAAGGATAAGTCCGTTTGGTCAGGGCTGAATACGGCTATGAACTTTTGTACAATAGGTTGAACACGAAGACTGGTGGTTTGCTTTGAAGTCTTTCAGAAGTCAAGAAGTAGCCATTCATTGCGCTTGGGAAAGAGATCGGTGTGATTTACTGTTAAAAGCCAAAGCGACGTTTGCTGATGCATGGAGTGAATATGAGAATGACAAGAAAAGGGCAGAAAACCGTAAACGGCAAGATGAAATCTGCGATAAACTTCATAAAAAGGTAAACTGATTAAGAAATGATATAAGAAGTGTCAAAATTGGTTTTTGTCTGTAGTTTTTGGTCTTCATAATCGATTATAAACGTTTTCATATCGTTGGGTAGTGTTTATTATGTAAATTGTTAAGGTCGCTGAACAGAGTTCTGCTGGTTTTTCACAGCAGGTGCCTCCCTTGGGTGTAACCCTGAAATAGTTATGGCGACAACAGCAATTGAAAACAACCTTGAAAATGTAGTTTTCTCCAGGTAGAGGAAAATCCTGTCTAACTTTTCCTCTTGAGCTGTACAAAGCTAACAATAGACAAATCTTATCTCTTGATACTAATTTGATAACATTCCAACAAACAATTTGTAAACTTTTTGAGAAAATAATGAGTCATCCTACAACAGAAAATACTCCGAAATTCCTCGTGTTTGATTCAAGTTTTTAACCTTTCGCAGAATGAACTGCAAGGTTCTCGGCTATCGCCTCGACCAACTCTTACGCTTTTTTCGTGCTCTCCCAACCTCCCGTGTACATCCATAACTTAATGGAGCCGCCAAATCAAGAACCATTTCTTTAATATAAATTTATTGTACGGCTAATGGCTAAGGTCGCTATCCGGTCTGTAGGCAAAATGACGCATGCTGATATTGGTTGCCCAGCCGTGCAATAAGTTTTTCGTATAGACCGGGTAGTTTGGGCGGGAAAATATCCGAGTTGATCTGAAGACAAACAAACCAGATTCAGGTACGTTTTACAAAAGATTTACGACAATAATCTACCAAAAACTTAGTTAAAACGTCTCAACGATAATTTTAAACCTAAGGTTGGTAACTCACGAACTAAAAACATTGCTAAAAGCGATGAAAGAAGGAACGACAACCTCGGGCAAATGCATTCCCGTACAGACCTCACACTCAGTTAATAAATAATCAAGAACCATCCCTTGCCAAAAGATATTCTTTTATTCAGTAAGTCAATGACGAAAACTGTTTAAAAAGCACTTTATTGTCAACGTTTCGGGGCCCGGCTCCTTCATCGAGATCCAAAGTCTACTCACAATAAAAGTCCTATATATAGAAAAACACTAGTTAATTATTTCATTAAACTATAAGAAATCTCTTAAACACAAACCCTTAGCTGGCCTTTTCGTGAGCAAAACGGCGCGCGTGTGGTGATTCGCACGCGTAAATCAACTTGCGCGTGCGAATCGCACAGGTGTTTAAATTGATCCGTTTTCACTAGAAAATACCACACGAACAACCATTTTTCCTCATTCGTTGTCACAGTGTTGAGGTTATCGTATGCACTCTAACAGTCAATCAAAACACAATCAAAACTGCAGCAAAAAAAAAGTTTACAAACAATGCTATTTGTTCAAACGGTTTGTCTTTATGTTAATCATCCTCACTTTCTGCTTCAAAATGATCGTGATCAGAATCATGAAAAATATCAGAATCTTCAAAATTATTTGTGTTAATTGTACGATTCTCTACGCATTAATCACTGCCCTCTTCTTATTCCAACAGTACAAATTGACTCGGTTCATTTACCGGAAGTTGGTTTTTTTTTTGTTTTTTTCAAAATAAATATTGAGGGTTCTTTCGATAATTTCTCTTCTGTCTAAATCATTCATGTTTTTGTCGTTTTCAGCATTTATTATCATGTAACTCTTTTCTACTATGTTTCGTTAAACGGCACCCATTCGACAGTGTGTTTGTGAAGATGCTAAAGCATGCTCAACGCGCGACTTTGATCCTTTTATCGCAATTAAATTTTTGCGAGGTCGCGCATATTTGGGTATTCGCATCTTCCAATACTAATAATCCTTCAATTCTTCGTTTGTAACGATAGCACATATTCTTCTTGCTAAGTTGTACGGAATATTCTATTTTGTATATTATGGATGGCATGAAAACTAGACGAGATATTGATGCGTGTCCGTATCTTTATAATAAATATCGGTTTTTGGTTCGTCCTAAACTTAATTTTAACTTTAATAATTATGCCTCCTTGGAGATCTCAAATAAATAAAGAAAAATACAATTATTCGAACTCAGTCTTATATATATATATATATATTATATATATATATATATATATATATATATATATAATCACAACACAAGATTTGGTTACTTCATAAGAACTTTTATTCACTACAGATCTGTTTCGTATGACAAGTCTGAAGCTTGCCACACTCATCAGGTGAATGCTGTGCTTGGCGTGTGAACTTGAGATATCTGTGGTTAGTTTGTGACGTCAAGTTGTTTGTGTGTTGTATTTGGTTCGTATTACAGGTAGAGACAGTGACAATTATCTATTACAAAGCAAGTGTTTCTTGCGGTGCCTGCAAGTAGATATGAGTTCACGCCAAGCACAGCATTCACCTGATGAGTGTGGCAAGCTTCAGACTTGTCATACGAAACAGATCTGTAGTGAATAAAAGTTCTTATGAAGTAACCAAATCTTGTGTTGTGATTATTCCGCTCTACCTCGGTATAGAGCACTCTGAACCATATGATTTTGTTATTGATACTTGTTATCAACTCATATATCTATATATATATATATATATATATATATATATATATATATATATATATATACAACTGCAGACGGAACCGTTTCGGCCTATTGGGCCTCATCATGCAATGCTGACGAGCAGGATGGAGAAACCTACATTATATGGGCAACTCAAATGTTCCACACTTATGGTACATCTAAGCCATACCATATATCTATATATATATATATATATATGTGTGTGTGTGTGTGTGCGTATATATATATATATATATATATATATGTATTAGTAATAAATAAAATAATAAATCACGATGGGTAGGTGGCAATTGATCACTGCCGCAGGGGGGCCAAGGTATTATGACTACTTTGTTTTTAAACCCCCGAAATAATCGCCTTGGTAGACAACTGATGAGCCCTTTGTGGTTTGTTTTTAACTGATAACTTTACATGATTGTTTGGACAATTGATTGATGTGAACTTGTATACAACCACTTAATAAATGTTTTCTATTCATTTGCTACTCAGACTCTCTCTCTCTCTCTCTCTCTCTCTCTCTCTCTCTCTCTCTCTCTCTCTCTCTCTCTCTCTCTATATATATATATATATATATATATATATATATATATAATAACATCACGAGCTCCTCTTTCAAAGTTTTTAAAAAATGATATAAGCATCATGAAAAAACTTTATTATAATACGTTTCGGGGCACTGTCCCTTCCTCAGCCCCAGTAAGTCATCACGGAATAGATGAGGTTCAGGTGCGAATTATTGACGTAACAGATGTAGCCCGACCTACTGTTAGGGAACGTTATTGGATAGATAAACTTAATTGTCTTGTTTTGCTGGGTCTTAATGTTCTAAACGGCTAAGTAGCAATTGAAGGATGACAGTTTTGTGGAATTATTAATTTTTTAAAATAGTTTTTTTGAAGGACTATACCTATTGGCTAATAATTTTAATTTATTCACGTACGGTTTATATAAGGTAATACACTGGGGCTGAGGAAGGGGGAGTGACCCGAAACGTATTTTAGTAAAGTTTTTTCATGAGGTTTATATATATATATATATATATATATATATTAAATCTATAATGCATTAGTAAAATCTAAAATACATTATTAGTAACTACAGTCGTCTAAAAAGGTCCTGTGACAGTTCCCAAAATCCACTTACGTTTCCCCTACGAATACAATACCGTCTTGCTTATAGCGTTCCAATTTTACTTTAAAATCGTTTATTGAACTCGCTTCCTAAACATCAAAGGGCAACATATTCCAATATCGGATAACCATATGCAATTATATGAATACATTGATACCAACCATTTGCTGACAAACAAGCAATGTGGCTTTAGAAAACGTTATTCGACATCTAATGTGGTCCACATTCATTCTATTGGTTTATTTTTGACACGTGACGCACTTTTTTAGTTTTACTATAAAAGCCCACGTGTTTTTATGTATTCCATGCTACTAATCTCCGGACAAAGGGCCTTCGCTCGAAACGTCGAGAAGCTTATTTTCTATATTTTAGATAGTGTATAACCTCTAGAACGCCATTTTTATTAGTACTTAAAATATTAAGTACATTTTGAACCAAACAAATTGTGCATATGTAAGATCTGTCCAACATGTTATATTATTTGCATGATTTTTAGACTGCCGAGTCGGAACGTTGTCTGGCATTTTAATAAAGGTCTTTGAGTTATCATGACTATTAAAAAGCTGTATTTTTAGTGGTCATTGAGGCATACATATTGCTGTATTATTCTAGACTGTATCTTTCACTTTTACCTCTCCCTATGATTTCCGTATTAGTGTTCTTAGTCTGTCACGCCCAATTCTAATGATTTTTGTGTATCAATCTTCTTAAAGAACGGACTAACATTTATTTTTTATTCTTTTTATGAAACAAAAGGTTGAAACTTTTCAACAGCGAAAACTTGAAGCCTTTCGCTTGCAGTCAGAAATTAATGAAAAGTTGAGACGACAAGAGTTGGAAAAGCTGAGATTGGAAGAGGAAAAAGAGAAAAAAAGAAGGGAAAAGATTAACTCTAAGGTTGGAAGTGATTTAAACCTAAAAATCCACATAAGCCTTTCTTAGTGATTTAGACCTGTTAGTAACTTTTATTACAATCAATCTGCTTTGATTAGTAAATTTAAAAAATCAAGGTTTCGGAAATAAGCGTCCATCATTATGGTGTATGGCTAAAGGCTATTTTCTACTGGACAAATTTTTTTCGCACGAAGCGACTTTTTCTCTTGTCTCATGGGCTCTCGACTGGAACCAATAAGAAACCTATCCAATGTACACAGAGAAATGTCGATTCGTGCAATAAAATTTAGCCCCATGTCGGGGAACGTAACCCCTTTGTCGGGAAATTCCTGGTGCCACTGTTGTGTCCATGAGTACATCTTTCCTCAAAAGGTTTCAGTTTATATTATGACGAGAGCAACCGTGCATCTCTTGTCAGCTTAGAAAGACGCGATATAAATTTACATTATCTCTTATATGCGGCATGGGCGTGTTGTTTTAATGCAGCGTTTCTCAACGAGGGCGTTACCCCCCGATGGAACGTCGGCGGATGATATATGCATCGTTCAGCATCACAGTGTGCATATGTGACTATTTTCAAATTTTTTATTTACCAATTACGGTTAAATTAAGAAAGTTAAATAGGAAAGGCTTCTTCCATATGGTCCAAATTACAATAACTTGCAATATTTATATTGTTGCTGACGATAGTCTTAAACGGCTTGATTGACGAGCTACATCAATCCAACCGTTAAAATATCACTGGTAACTAAAATTGTCAAGAAATAAATGCTGGTGATCGTTCAAAATTTGTCCTCTTTCAAGATGGATGGTCATTTCCGAAATTTGGTTTTTCATTCACACATCAAAACTCGTTGAACGTATAATAAATGTTACTATGAAGCTACCCAGCAACTTATCCGTATTTGACTTAAGTCTATCCGTGTTTACGAAGACAGATGAAAGATAACAAACTCTAAAGAAAAAATAAAATATTTTACGCTACTCCGCGTAGCCAATCCACATAGGACAGCAATCCATGTTGGAACGACTTTGGGATGTAAACCGCCATCGTCGGTTCAATTGTTCGGCACTGTACGAACTGAGAAGTACAAAAATTTGGCGTACTGAAGCCTTTTTTCTTAAGTGTCAAAAAAGTGTCCGAGTGCTATAGGGAGCAGCTTCAAATACCTTACCAACTCTGTCGGGTGGCCCGACAGGAGGTGTTGCCTTGATTTAAACTTTTACCTGTCGGGGATAATGTGTTTCTATCAGTTTTGAAACGTATTAGGGTCGTATTAGAGTAAGTAAGAGCAACAACTAAACGTCATTTTCCATTTTATCCATTCACAAACTGTGCATGTTGATTGTCACCTTTAATGTATTGTGGTATCAAAGAATCGACAGTACTTGTGGAACACGGACTCAAGGTAGACATGCCTCTAAATAGGTCTTTCCGCCAATGCTTTTTAATACTGTTAGGTTTGCAATAAAACAGTATGTCTGTAACAACGTTGTGATTACAGTTGCACATTACAGTTACACAGTACATAAATCGAGCTCAGGTATTTTACTCCCAAAAGCCTATTTTTGCTCTTTTTTGTAATCTTCGTTTTTGTTTTTTGGTTTTTAAAACAAAAAATAATGGATAGGGTTTATTTTGTTATAAAACTCCAGGGTTTTTAACGACCCTGAACAGTGCCGGGTAAAGTGTTAACAATGGTTTAGTTCTCAATTATTATAGTTTCATAAGTTAGCAATCGCCTAAAAATCTCTTATAACACACTGCTCTGATGTATGTTCAATACCTAGTTTTATTAGTGGGAACATCGTCTGTGCTACTTATTTTTGATATTGTTTACATACTGTCATTCAATCATACAGGCAACCTACCCACAGATCTTGCTGCCCGAGTCATGATACCATTTACCTGCAGGCCAGTAGAAAGTACGACTGACCTATACCTAACTTGCAGCTTGGAGAACTCGAAAATGCGGTTATCAGAGATGGCGTCGTCGAAAGGTCCTGGTCACTTTATCCCAACATTATAAGATTTTTTATGATTTCATACATGAAATATACTTCTCAAACTCAATTCGTGAAATATCGCAGCCTATCGATGAACCCATGGCACATGTGCATGCATTTGACACCAAATGAAAATCTGCAGGAAACTCACCAGTGACCAGGATTACTTTTCTTCATTTGCATATTGAAATAAATGAAACAAATATAAAATAGATCAATGGGAATACTTTATTGAGAAGCCAGTTCTAATTCATTTATCCTGTTTCATTAGAGCACTCCAAATACTCAGGAACAACAAAAACCTCGGGACTACACGCTTCCCCGGTTGATGAAACGCTCAAACTCATGTTTTGAGCTATAACATGAAAAAATTTCTCAATTCTGGTTTCCTAAAGATCGTGGAGTTGGAATGTAACGCAGTGCCAAACAAATGGTCACTCAGTGCAAATTTTTTATAGCACAAAGCATCCCTATTTACTGAAAAAAATTCTGAAACCGACAGAGGCAATCAAATACGACCTCTAATGTATGTATAAAAATATTTGGAGACGTAGAAAGCAAAAACAATGATCAAGGTCTTAAACAGGTTTTCTTCACTGCATTAATTCTGTTATTGCATTAATAGTTTTTGTTATTTCTTGCTTAATTTTTTCATGTATATTATCCTCTGAAGCCCCCGTGTATGTATCTGGCTTCAAGCCTTTATTTGTTATTTAACTCTTGTATATCTCTGCACTTTTAATCTAGGTCAAAGATTATCAAGAAAAGAAAATGCTTGAACTGGAACTCAAACTAGAAGAGGAAAAGAAAAGACTTGCGCAGATACGAGAAGAAATGGAAGAGCAGGCGAAGAAGGATTCTGAAAGGTACCTTAACTAACAATTAAGTTAGGTTTATTTCTGCGACCTCTGAGTGGAAGAGTAAATGAATATTTTCTTTCTTTAAGGGTCGCTTTTCGCGAGAATGAACTAAAGAAACGCCAAGATGCTAGTCGTCTCTGTCGTCAAAAGCTTTTAGAGCAGAAGACAGAGAAGGAACAAAGACTGAGAAAGTTACGGGAACAGGTCTTGCCATACAATCTATGTAACAACAATTGCGATACACTCGACTGGATGCGATCAGAGAATACGATGCAACTTCAATAACTTCACACACTGCATAAAACGCGATATTTAAGTATCATCTTCCTTACTTGTTTCAGGTCTGTGTCAACGCGACGGCCGATCCCAACCGTGTATTACAGTCTACAGAGGTTAGCTATAAACATTACGTTCAATTTTAGAACGATCTTTTTCTTTTCTTTAATTATTGCCCCTTTAAATGTTAGGCTTCCAGAGCTCATGTGGCTAAACAGGAATGCGAGGAACTGGAACTTCAAACACCACTTTTCTCACTCAACACCTTCACAACCCATCAGGTATGCCGTAGGTGGATATATCCTATGTTAAATTTAAATAGTTATAACCGATTATTATATTTTTAGATAGGTAGTGTTTTGGGCGTTTTATTTGTATATCTCCGGTATGACAATTGGCTGATTGCATAAATTGAGGACTGGGAAGATTTTTGAAAAAGCTTCTTGAAAAATTTTTTTCAATAAATTTAGCAATTAATAAGGTCCTGGTTCCAAAACCGCCGGGTAGATCATAAGGTGGATAAGACGTAGCGAGTAAACGATATTGCAACAAAAGTGTATTTACATTTTTAGATTCTAAATACAAATTGCCTTCTTTGTACTCGCCAAGCATAGACCTAAACGTTGCCAAGGAGACCTCGTGAGTCTTAGGTATAATTTAAACCAATCTAGAGTCAACCCTCGAACACCGTACAAATACAGTTTTTTGATAAGTATGCTATGATCAGCACAGTCAAACGATTTTTTGATATCGAGAAATATAACGCCATTAAGTAGTTCTTTATCCGTATTAACATACCAGTTGTTTGTAACACTGAGTAGAGATGTTTGGGTTGATCGCTTTTTTCTAAAACCAGCTTGGCATTTTGTGATAATATTATTTTCTTCCAGATAATTAGAAAGCTATTGATATACTGCCTTTTCAAATACTTTTGCTATATTAGGTAAAACGGAAATTGGCCTGTAGTTGTTACACCCTATTTTATTTCCTGATTTGTGAGTTGGTGAGAAGATTGCAATTTTTAAATCATCTGGAAAAATACCTTTTACAATAAATTTATTAAAAATTTGAGTTAGCAGCTTAGTAATTATTTCGGCAGCATCCCTTACTACTTTTGGAGATATTCTATCATATCCAGTAGATTTAGTTGGCTTCATAGTACGTAGAGCTTTAAAAACATCGTCTTCGTGTATTGGTTGAAG
Organism: Heliopora coerulea; assembly: GCA_030142905.1. Taxonomy (NCBI): domain Eukaryota; kingdom Metazoa; phylum Cnidaria; class Anthozoa; order Scleralcyonacea; family Helioporidae; genus Heliopora; species Heliopora coerulea. The sequence goes on from JASJOG010000393.1 coordinate 176,134, forward strand.
ACTGAACTCAGTTTTTGGTCATTGCACAAACACACTTGCAGGTGTAGACGATTTCTCTAAACTAGTTGCCAAATTTTGGCTTACTTTCGAGAAATACTCATTAAACGAATTAGCATCATCACTAGGATCCGTAATGGAGGTTCCATTGATATTACTTTCATTAACATTTGTAGTCTTTGATTTTTTATTAATTAATTTATTAATTGTTCTCCACTTGTTAATTGGATTGTTAAGAGCTTCCTCAAAGCTTTTCATATAAAGTATTTCGTTTTAGCCTTTTTATCGTCTTATTAATGCTATTTCATGCTTCTTTGTACGCTTTATCAATTTGATGTGAACCTGTTTGAACAGCTTTCTTTTTGAGATAATCTCCATGTCTCATTTTTTACACGATACTATTAGTAAGCCAAGGAGTGTATTCACTTCTTACTCTCCTTGTGACAATTTTCTCTTTCCAGTCTTTCCAAAGTTCATTTGGATTTTCAGATTTAAATATATTGGAACAAAACATTTCTCTTAAATCTAGCTTAAATTTGTTCACATTGTAATGCTTACACTGTCTTGTATTCACTAATTTTGGTTCTCAGCGTGGAATCGAGATTTTCCGGGTTACATATATTAAACTGTGATCACTTATTCTGTCCTTACGTACGGTGTCGTGTCCCTTTATGGTTATTTCATGATCGCACACTGTGTCATCAAGCATCGTTTCGTTAACGCTTATTCTGTCGAATTGCTCGTTTCTAAGAAAAATACGGAACTCATCGACATGTTTGATTAGACTTCTTATATTCAAATGAGCTATCTTGAATCATCTACTTTTCTTGATTAGTGATGGCTCGTCCTTTTGATTAACGGCAGATTGGCCTTTGTCTGTTGCATTATCTCTCCCCTCGCCCCCCGCGCGAAGTGCGGTGAGAGGGTACTAATCTCGACGTGCATGGAGTCCTTTTACACGTGTATTGACTAGAGAAAAATTTTCGCAGTTTTTGAATAATCCCCTCGCCCTTGGGCAAGGGTACCAATCTCGACGTGCGTGAAGTCCTTTTTCACGCGTAGTGACTAGGGTGAAAAATTCGGTTTGTTTATAGGTATCTATAAACAAACATAGAATTTTTGGAACAAACATAGAATTTTTTGGAACAAACAAGGTATATTCGCCTTAACATGGCAAACATGGCGGATGTGGTTTTAAAGCTGGGACGAAAGTTGACTATATATCTGTTTGTGAGTCTTATACTTGCAAGTTTTATTTTAAGGAAGGAACATAAACTTTATGAGTTTGTGTCTACCGATGCTGTCGAGCTTTACGTGGCGAAATCTATCTCGCTTGATTCTCTTCAAGTTTCAACTCGCCAGCGAACCAAGCGCCCGAGTTACAAGGTTTGTCGTTCTATTCAGTTGGTTCATCTCACTAGGAATGTGCTACTTGTAAATTTAATTACTTCTATGTGGAGATGACCTACAGAATCCAGGGCCTGCGATTGTGAAATGTTATAAATGTAATAAAACCATTAGAAGGAATCAAGGAAGGGCGACATGTGCTGGGTGTAGCCATCCGTATCATTATAAATGTCTGGGGGGAGAAATTTGAAGTTTCATCAGAGTGTGATTTGTGTTTCACCAGTCCCAAGAATCTTTCTGCAAAAGAGAACTTGATCGAAACAACGCTTTCTGCTGATCTGTTTGAAGCTGTGAATCAGCGTAGTTTAAAGTTTTTACATCACAACATACAAAGTCTTCGTGGGAAGCTGGATGAATTGAATATTCTGATATCGCAATGTTCTAATCTGCATATTCTGGCTTTCACTGAAACTTGGTTAAATAATAATATTACTGATGGTGAGATATCTCTCTTTGGTTATTCGATCTGCAGGAGGGACCGAACAAATGCGATTGGTGGCGGGATTGCCGTTTATATCAAGGACACTTTGTCCGTCATCAGGAGAGCGGATTTGGAAAGGGATTTTCTAGGAGAATGTATGTGGTTGGAGATACGTTTACCCAAAGCAAAAGGAATTCTATTTGGTACCTTCTATAGACCTCCTTCACAGTCTGACTTTCTAAACCCGTTTCAAGAGGTCCTTGATCTTGCTAGTGCTGAGAATGGGGAAATGTTAATCACAGGAGATTTTAATTTTGATCTTTTGGATGCATCATGTCCTAAATCAACACGGGATTTGAATGGAATTTTATTACGTTATAATTTGAAGCAATTGATTAATAAAGCAACGAGAATCACGAAGGATAGTTATACTTTACTGGATTTGTTTGTTACTAATCTTCCAAAAAATATTATACTTGCTGAAGTTATTCCATCTACCTTAAGTGATTATGATATGATTGTTGTGGTAAGAAAACTTAATGTTAGCAAACTGCCTCCACGCATTATTGAATGCAGGAATTTTTCACGTTATGATCAAATGTCCTTTTGTGAAGATTTAACAGATTGTTCTTGGGAAAATGTTTACAAAGAAAAAGATGTAAATTCTACTTGGATGAATTGGAAACAGCAGTTTCTGTCAGTTTGTAACAACAATGCTCCTGTTCGCCGTAAGGTGATGAGGGGAATGAAGTGTCCGTGGTTAACAGTTGCAACAAAACAGCTTATGAATGAACGTGATTCATTCTTGAGGAGAACAAGGAAAACTGGATCGGAGGTTGATTGGAGTGCGTATCGGCGATTGCGGAATCAAGTTTCTAATAGGATTAAAATTGAGAAACGTCGTTATCAAAGAAATCAAATTCAGGATAATTTGGATAATCCGAAATTGTTCTGGAAAACTATAAAGAATATTTTTCCAAATAAAAAAGAAAAAATAACGACTCCTCAATCTATTAAAACCGAAGATGGGGAAATTATTATTAATCAATCAGCTATCGCCGAGAAGTTTAACATCTTCTTCACCAGCGCTGTGTCCCGACTTCGGAAGACTGTTCCAGTAATTAATACTCATGGTTTCTTAGGTAAAAATTTTACTGATGAGAATTTTGTTCTGCAGCCTGTTTCTGAGAACTTTATTTTAAAGCAGTTGAAATATTTAAAGGTGAAAAAGGCCACTGGTTTGGATGGGATTCCAGCACGTTTATTGAAGGACGGTGCTGCAGTTACTGCTCCTACAGTAACATTTCTTATCAATTTATCGTTGAGTACTGGAACCGTTACGGATGACTGGAAAAAGGCCCGCGTTGTTCCTCTATATAAGTCTGGTGGTCGTGAAAATATGGATAATTATAGACCAATTTCCATATTGCCAGTTATATCGAAAATTGGGTAATTCCATGGTAGTGATGACATTTTTGGAAAAAAAAAAGTTGTCAAGAATTTAAAACTAACAAGTTATTTTGGCAGTATACATATTCGGGGCTAATATGAAAGTCAATTTCAACAAAATATTGCTGTTGGATTGCAGTTATGTTATGTTCAATTGTGTGATACTCAAATGTTCCAATGACATCATCTATTAGGGGAAGTGATCTTCTAACTTTTTTAGGGCAAGCTTAATATATTTCTCTTACAAATTAGTGTCTAACAATCACCAAAGTCATTAACTCTTTTATAAAGAAAACCATATTGCTTAAATATTTTTCTATGGCCTAGTATGGTTGTTTAAATTTGAGGTCATGTGGCATGTAACATGAGTCACAAAAACATCAAATTTTTAATTTTATTAACAACATACAGCGAGTAAAAAGCTGTTGTTCATTATTTTCTTCCTTCTAGTGATAACTTAGCTATAAATATCAACTTAACCCATGTCAGCTTAATCTATGCCCTATGAGAGCATACCAAATATAGGTAACGTGAGTCACGTGTAGCGTTAGTCACAATGTAACATGAGTCACGAGATTACAAAAGTAGACTTATCAGAGATCAAAAATAAAAAGAGGGTACATGAAGTAGTTACTAAACTAGTGCTACTGTACCTAAAGATTATGGGCTCTTATATTGAATCTTTGTTGTGTTCTGGCCCTAACTGCTATGGTGGAAAGGTAAAAGAAAATTCAAGGTAATCATGTAATCCTTTGCATTCCGACATGAATATTGCTGTTTCCATACTTATTGCTGTTGTTTTTAGTTTCAATGTGTATATTGATGGATTATATTGTTCATTCTTAAGGCTGTGATAAATGATTTTGAAAATAAAAATGTTTTTGAAAGTTCGCGTAAACTTATAATTTGATTTGTTTTATCATATTTGTCGAAAGAACAAAATGCCGCTTACTCCTGCTGAGAGGCAAAGGAGAAGACGTCAGAAGTTAAAAGAAGAGGGAAAGTATGAGGAATACAAAAACCATCATCGTGAAATTGCTCAGAAAAGCCGTGATAAAAAGAAAGACCAGTTAGCAAAGTTATCTCAACAAAGGCGGGAAATTGTGCAAAGAAAACAGAGAGAAGCCACGAGGAAACGTGTAGCAAAATGTCGAGCTTTAAAAAAGGAAAAAGGAAATTCTGTGGTTGATTCTACACTGCCATTCAGTAGTGCAGTTGCTTTAGCTAGAGCAACAGCTAGAGCTAAAAGAGCACTTTCCAAAGCCCTACCAAAGTCTCCGAGAAGAAGAAAAGCTGTTCACCGAAGGCTGTACCAGATTGAAGTAGGTAACAGTAGTGCATCACCAACAGACGACTCTCCAAGACGATCGGATGCTTTGAGTGATGAAACAGTTGAACTGGTTAAAGAGTTCTACCAACGAGATGACATTAGTCGACAAGCCCCTGGCAGAAAAGATGTCATCAATATCCGAGACAAGAATGGACAAAAAGTTTCATGTCAAACCCATCACCTCACCTCGTCTCTCATGGAGACCTATGCTCTTTTCTGCAAGGACTACCCGAACAAAATTGGAAAGAGTAAATTTGCTGAACTCAGACCAAACCATGTTTTACTGAATAGCAAACTACCTCACAATGTGTGCTTGTGCAAATACCACGAGAACTTTATAAATGCTGTCAATGCTTTACATAAAGTCTTGCCAAGTGTGCCACTTTATACATATGAGTTGCCACAAACATGCCTCTGTGACCCAGTGAAAAGAAAGTGCTGGATGAACCATTGTAAAGAGTGCAAAGATGGGAAGGGTTTTACCAACTCTTATCCACTGGAAGAAAACAGTGCTATTAGCTAGTATGTCTGGAAGACAGACAGTAGTGGTAAAATTATTAAAGTATTAGAGGAGGGTACCACTGAAGAGCTGTATACCTATATATCCTCTATCATCCCTCAGTTCATGGCACACTGTTATACAAAAAGAATGCAAGCAGAAGCCTATAAAAAAGAGCGAGAGGATGCAGGCGCACAATCAGAATCCTGTTCCAATGCTGCCCTTGTTCAAGTGGACTTCTCTGAGAACTACACTTGTGTTTCTCAAGATGAGATTCAGAGTGCTCACTGGAAGCAGAGTCAGGTCAGTCTATTTACTGCTGCACTGTGGCACTCAGGCATCCTTCATCATATTGTCATAGCATCAGACAATCTCAATCATTCCAAGGAAACCATAGTAGCTTATGTTGATTATCTGCTGGATAATATACCATCTACAACTAAAACAGTTTCCATTTGGTCTGATGGCCCATCCTCACAGTTCAAAAACCGCTTTATTGTAGCTGCTCTAAAGCCCCTCCAAGACAAGCACAAAATCCAGATTACATGGAACTTCTTTGCAACCTCGCATGGAAAGGGACCAGTGGATGGCATAGGTGGTGCAGTCAAGCGTCAAGTGTGGAATGCTGTAAAGACGAGGAAGCACATTATCAGTGATGCAAAGAGCTTTGTTGTCGCAGCCAATGATTCTATTAATGTAAAAGTAGTGGAGATGGCTACATCAAATATTGAAGAGAGGAATGCATCTCTCAATACTAAAGAAGTATTTGAAGCTGCAAGCCCGATCCCAGGCATTGCAGCAATCCATTCAATCAAGATTGACAACCTGGAAAAGATTGTTTGACGTGCCTTGACAGAAGATACTGACATGCCTCAATGTGATAATGACTCGGACAATGGGAGTGAAGCTGGTGGAAGTAGTTTGACAAATGAGGAACACTGTCAGTTTGAAGTTGGAGATTGGTATGCTGTGGAGTATGAAGGCAAAGTTTATCCTGGGGAAGTAAAGTCTGTTACGGCTGATGATGTCCAGGTGTCAGTGATGATACGAGCTGGGAAATACTGGAAGTGGCCTACAATTCCAGATGAAATTTTTTATCAACAAGATAAGTTTGTGAGAAAGTTAAGTACACCGGTAGTAGTAAATTCCCGTGGACACTTTCAGTTTTCAGACTTTTAAGCACATTATCGCAGTTAGGTTATGTACATATTTTATTTTCGTACAGTATTATGATACCTTTATATAATATTTCATGTAATTTGTTGTTGATTCAAGTTTAAAGTAAGATGATACACTTGGGTTGTCCCACGTATTAGTATTCATGTGTTAGAAGCTATTGGAAACAATTCTGAACTGAAATACTGAGATGTACTTTATATGTAACATGAGTCACGTAACGTGAGTCATATGTATAATGTAGCAATCCTTACTATTGTAATCCAAAATATAAAATTTCTTTGTGTTAGTGGTTTGCCTAACATATAGTCTGTTACTTGATAGACATTGTATATTTCTCCTTCCTATCGTTTCCGAAGAAATTCAAAAATAGTTAGGTTGGTGTTACCTCATGTCACTTTGTCGTAACGTGAATCACACACCAATTTACGGCCACCAATATTATCATGTTATAATCAAATGTTTAATTTTTACTGTGAATCAGTAACTTACTATTATTTGTACCAGCATGCAAAAATATGACAGAAAAAATATATTAGTTATTACACCAGATCAAAATTACTCTGATAATTTTGTTCAGAATGTAACATGAGTCACCATGGAATTACCCAATTGTGGAAAAAGTTGTTAATTTACAACGACAACAGTATTTGCAGAAGTTTGATCTTCTGAGTCCAGTTCAATCAGGATTCAGACAACATCATTCAACTGAGAATGCTGTGTTTTATTTCACAGATGAGATCAGACGAAATGCGGATGCTGGAAAGTTAACGGGTACCTTGTTTATAGATCTAAAGAAGGCCTTTGATACTGTGCCCCATAAAGAACTTATCTCCAAACTGAAAAGATTTGGCTTTGTGGAAAATTCGATTAACTGGTTTACAAGTTATCTGTCTGATAGGTTTCAAGTTGTTGCATTGGGAAATGAGCTATCGAGTCCCTTTGTAGTGGAAAATGGTGTGCCTCAAGATAGTATATTGGGGCCAGTTTTGTTTACATTGTATATCAACGATCTGCCATTATGCATTAACTTTTCTAAAGTTATGATGTATGTTGATGATACGGTTATATTTCTCTCCGCTGTACAGATGCTAGATGTATTCAAGCAAATCAGTTTGGTCTTGTTCTTTCTTCCCTTGTATGGATCTCTCGTAAGTTGTTTACATCATTTGAACACTGAAGCCAGTAAATGATTTGAGATCGGCAAACGAAATGGCTTTCTTGGTGCTTGCGGCTGGTTTTACTTTTGCTGGACATCTTAGTTACTGGACAATTTATGACTTGAAAGAACAGTTCTAAAACTCAGCTCTTTGGAATATGCATTGGCCAACTGTTCTCTTTCTGAAGCAACACTTTGACTTGGTTCTTTTCATGAATATGAACAAAAGACGTTAAGGGAACTCGCTTGTTGCCATGACATTTGCTAAGCGACTGAGTATAGACAACATTTTTCGCTGAAGTTGAATCGATGCTGATTTGTATGGATAGAAACTTTTCACGTTCTGGTAATTGCTTAGGCTGACTTAGCTGATCTAGTAGGTCACAATACGTCTGAATCGAGTAGCTTTAAAATGCAAGTTTTGTGGACGGAATAGTTTTGAGCAGCTTTCAATAGTGGTGGCTTCCCAACTTCATTCTTCTCTAAGGGAGACTTCTTGGTTCAAATATTATCGCCTAGATTTTGCTGGTGTTTAATGGCAAAGTAGAATGCAGATTCCGGTTCAATAGGACGATGGCATTTGAATATTTTGTAGTATTTATCCGGATTGCGTTCATGGTCAATTGTTTGAGAAGTGGGATAAAGCACTCAACGTCCCGAAGAGTTGTTCTGGGCTGACAATCTTCGGATACTTTCACCGTTTTCCGCACAATGATTTCATTGCCTTTTTCAGGATCGTGTTCTCTGTGAAATATCGCTCCACTGAAGACATTGAATCTATTTGTGGCTTGTAAACAAAAATAAAAGGCAAACAACCACCAGGAAACACGCTGAAAAGCTACTTATCTTTGTAGATCATACTATCCTTCGCTGAAAATGTTGTCCGCTTCAGTCTTTGTCACTTCTCAGGTGGTTTGTTGATGATTATCTTTACCATGTTCGACCAGTAACGCTTTCATCAGGATTTTAACACTTCTCAAGAAAGTTTAAAAGTTTAAAACCGACTTCTTTCAGTAAATTCGCTGTTCAACCCTTTGTGTTCAGGTGCCGCTGAACGCTTTGTTGAAAATACGTAAGAGTTGAAGCTGTGTACCACAGAATAAGTACTGAACAGAGGGGTCACTCGCGTCGGAACCCTTGACGTTTTTGTCCACGTTTTTTCGAAACCGTCCCCAGACCCTTTGGTCCGCCAAAATCCTGGCATCCAGTAAACCACAGCCAGCTCAACAAGGATTTAATCTACGAAATGCGGCGTTGGCTCAGTAAAATGGCTATACAGTATCTTGAAAAGTATTAAACCGATTTTTATTCTGCGAAGACTGGTTGAAGAGGAAAGGTAAATGATAACATTTCTGGTAACTATAAGTTCTAAAAAGATTCCCTACTGTTAAATTTAGGCGTATACCTCCTATATGAGTAGGCCATTCGAGTGGTCCACACAATCAATATAGTTTCTTTTCTTTCTCTGATGAATTATTTTTCTGTCAGCTTAATCTAAGGCTTAGATATTGAAGTCTGTGCGCTAGTATAAGGTTCAGTAATCAACAATCAAGTTCGTGAAGTAATAGTTAGCGTTTTTGAGACAAGTTAATGTTACAACGAATCATAACGATTGTACAGAGTCACACGGTACCCTGGTACAGTCACAGCTATGCAACAACAGGCATTTCTTACGTAATGTATGAAATAACTTCGATTTGTGTCAGACTTAGAACTGTGGGTTGATTTGTTTATAATGTTCATTGTTGTTCCTTGCTGTGGAAACTAATACGTCTAAATAATATTATACGTCTAAATTTAACAGTTGGGAATCTTTTTATAACTTATATTTACCAGAAATATTATCACTTACCTTTCCTCTTCAGCCAGTCTTCGTAGAATGAAAATCGGTTAAATACTTCTCAAGATATAGCCATTTTACTGAGCCAACACCACATTTCGTAGATTAAATCCTTGTTGAGCTGGCTGCGACGACTTTGGCCGAGCGAAGAGTATGGGAACGGCTCAAAAAAAGTGAGGACCAGTGAACTCAATTTCCATATCTGGAATGCTAACTGGCCAATGAAAAGTGAAGCCAAGATGGCCGCCCGTGGAGGCCAATTTTGGACGTCAGTTTCAGTCCCCTACGTGGGCTTGTACATCAGTTTTAGTCTCCCACGCGACTTTTTACATTTTGTTACGAGTTTTCTTTGGAAATACACACGAAACATGTCTTTAAAATATAGAAATAAGTTTAAGAATTTTAAATATATTTCGACAAAGTCAAACCGAGTTACAGGTTATATATTTTCACGAAAATAAATTACTAAACATACAAGAAACCTGATAAAACGGTCTCGAACAGTTACTTGAAGAAACTACTAAGTGCAAGTCCATTTTTTACCGTTAGTTTACCATCTTCAGACAATTTAGTACACTTCTTAGGCCACACAGCAATAATGAATCCTTTTGAATACTCGATTATGTAAAATTGGTCCAGTAGTATTTTGTCTAAACACTTTTTCCATGGTTGGGATAGATAGATAGTTTAATTATAATTCTTTTACAATCGAAAGATTGAATTACAGAATTATTTACAGATAAAAATAAGAATAAGAACACTAACTACTGATTAAAAAGGACAAACAGAAACCCACTAAAAGGTTACATTTTTAAAGCGTTAGAAGTTATAAAGGTGTCACGAAATCTATTTGTTTTAAAAGTAGGTCTAAATGTACGCTGGTGTCTCAAATTACGATTTTGTGGATTGCGTTGTGGCAGCAAGTGATGAAGTTTGGGAATGTTTTCGAAGCCGAACCAAACAAAAAGTAAAGATTAAATTGGTGCAAAGGACTGGAACTGACATACAAGACCGCAAAGAGGACTGAAACTGACGTCCAAAATTCTCTCCATGGGCGGCCATCATTGGCTTCACTTTTTACCCGTGCGAATGACTGGGAGTTAGCATTCCAGATATGGAAATTGAGTTCACTGGTGAAGACACGTTACACCCTCGAGTGACCTTTTTGGTCATTTCTTATTCTGTGCTTTGTACGCTACGCCATTTTTCTCTTTTACCAAAGCATTACAGCGGAAAAAAGTACATATTTTGCTTCTCTTTGCTCGTTCTTATCTCGACCAAACTTGCACAAGGTTTGCTTGTCGTATTTTGTTGTATGTTTTGTATTTTCCGATTTTTAGTCAGCAATAAAAATGCAGAACTCTTTCATGTTTTCTTCGTTTATTTCGTCGGCTTCGTAATTCGTTTCATCTTCGCTACTAAAGTCGTCTACCTCCGGATGAATACTTCGCATAAATCTTATACTTCGAATACTTAGCATAAATCTACTAGAAATTTGTAATTAACTTTGAGATAATGTAAGATTTAACAGTTCTTTAATACAAAAAATATCAAAAAAAATTTTTTTCAATCATGAGCTATCTGTAATGCTGGTATCCAACCGGTAACCTATGAGAATGCTCCGCTTTTAAGACGGAAAATGTTGCCATCGGAAAAAGTGATAAGTTTCATACAAAAACGACACGAAATACCTCAAGATATTTGATCGCAACTAGTGCGGGGTCTTGATACAAACATCTATTGTTTAGCAGTGGAATTGTCAGGATGGATTTGTGAAACCGTGAAAGGTTATTCTTACCAAACGTTTTCTTTTAATAAAACAGAGTCGAAATTTTAAACGTAAATATGACGATGAGCAGTTTAAATATAAAACAATTTCCAGTTTGGGTTGTTAATATTTGTGGCCAAATGTTGTGTTTTTCTTATGTTGTATACCCACTTCCAGTTATAGTAAGGAGGATTTGTCTTTTTGACAACTTTGAAAAATTATCAATGTTACTTGGATTCTCGAGAGATACATTGGAAGGGTGGGCGAGGGGTTGTTGCATGCACGTATTTCTAGTGAGATTTCGATTGTTCTTGATACTTCTTTGACAACCATGAATATCCCCTTTTCTGGGAATTTGTAGACCATCCTTGGGGAGTACAACAGTTCAGTTATTAAAATTACTAAGGTACTTAATTACGTTTTTAACAAATACAGAAGTCCCATACTAATTAAAGTGCAATGCACTTGAGTTTAAATGCAGAAGATGAATGTTATCATGTTTAATCAGTCCTCAGTGACGTTGGTTACAAAATTTAGATATTAAGTTGTTTATCTTCTGAATTTCCGGTTTTAGTTCTCTATCATTCCTTGTTATTATCTCTGAAATTATATTCTTAGTGTTGGGATGGTTGGTTGACATGTTCTAGCAGACAAGCGAACTTGTATTTTGTCCGTCTAATCGTGAATTGCCCACCTACTGGTGCTGTTCGGTGGATAAAAGCTCGGTTGTTCGAAACATGAATAGTTGATAACCAACAGCATATTAAGCTACAATCAGTTACAAATTAGACATTGCACCTTGAAAGATCGTTACTCGCAGGGAAGGAGAGGATATGCAAGTGGTGTTAGGTTTGCTATCTCTATATTAATCATTGCCACGAAAGCGTGCAAGCGTATTGTTTTGAAAAATATAACAGTCTCCGTGGAAGGACGAAATCTTGACGAATGGGAATTCTAGCAGATACATCGGAGAACATGATGTAGAAGTTAAGAAGAACTATAATAAAACGACAGCGTATATTTACATGATTATTTGAACTCCTCTCAGGTTAACCGCCCATGAGAAGATAGAGATCGAATTTTGTTTATACAGCATGCGACTAGTTGAGAAATTTAAATTACAGGTCATCAATAAACATAACTAAACAGACATTTCAACAAGTAACCACAAGTAGCAAAAAGTTACCACAAGTAATCTTAATATTATGATATAATAATCTAATTTATTTGTGTATTTGTGGTGACTTGTAGTTACTTGTATTAACTATTCAGGCGTTCACTTTACTCATGGTGCACTTGTGTCGAATCTTAGAGGGCTATTCACAAAAGATATTCCTTCCTTTATGTTACTAATTTATTGGCTTAAAAAATCACTTAATGAACGACTAAGCTAGCGAAGCACACCCTGCTAAGTGCTATCGGAATCAATTCTCGTGATCGGAATTAATCGAAAAACAGTCGGTTACACAGTTCATATGTAAGATCCATTTGGTCACACATACTCGCCATACGGCGGATAAAATTTAAGTTCAGTAATTGAGACCTTGGACAGCGCTGTACACTTGTACAGATGCATAGCAGTTGAAGATATCCGCGCTTCTAACGACCTTGGCTACGGGGAATGTTTACTTGAGAGCGGTATCTCATTAGACTAACCTGAACCTCTAAACTATGGTTTTGAATACATAAGGCTAGTTTTATTACAGGTTAGTAACACACATGGATGATGTTTTGTAATCGCAGACCTGTTAACTGTACTTCGTATATATGCTTTAAATGCGTCTAAAGACCAGAAAACTTTCAGGATGTTCAGGCTTATTCCGTTGCTTTACAACCAATCAATTAGGCAGCCGATTTTTGTCGGTTTTCGGATACAGATTTAAACATTGATCAAAGTCTACTCTGTATTTTATATTTAAAAACCGAGCGTGCGCGTTTTATCGGGATTTAAAATACGAAGCGATTAGCTTAGTGTTTTAGATCTGATAAAGAATGAACTGCGAGTTTTTAAATGTCTTATATGATGAACCTCTTAATACGCTAATTCGCGAAGAAAGTTTAGAAATTTATCTTTCGTAAGCCGAAAAAATTGAACTTCTTTTTCACGTATAAAGGCACATGTATCTTTATCACATACATAGATCCGACACGCTTATGATTTTCTTTTGTATTTTCCTCGTGAGTTTTTCATGATTTTATATATACATATATAAACCAAAGGTGAGGACCAGGAAGGTTGCGGTGTTGGTTTGAGAATGAAGAGCGCTCAATACCATACCAGTAGAGCGAATAATGAAATAAAATAGACAATTATTCACACAATTAGGATATTTGTGTGAATACAGTGAACTTTCTCTAAGCGGACACCCCTCAAAGCGGACACCTCTCCAAGGCGGACACAAAATTTGGTCCCTGCAGTATCACGCTTGTTTCTCTGTTAAGGAACTCTCTCTAAGGCGGACATCTCTCTAAGGCGGACGCGGACACTTTTTTCCACAGAGTTTTGGTTCAAAATACCTCTCAAAGCGGACTCAGGATGTTTACGAAATTTTACAACGGAGCAGTATTAGCGCTAAATGACCTACGACATAATAGACACAATCTGACTTTCTGGTTTTGATAAAAGACTAGTATTTATTTCACAGTCGAAAGACAACTTATTTGTGCAATCGTTTACTACAATGAGTCACTTGTACTCTTTATTTTCTTTTTGCCACTGTCTTGATTTTGATTAACGGCAGTTTCAATCTTTGCGTTTTCTTCGATTACACACTTCGCAATCCAGGCCACGAGTTCTGGGATGCCTCGAAATGTGTATTTGCATGGAACTTCAAGCCCATATCTACCCCCACGGTTTAACCTTTCTCTTGTAATTTCACAAGAAACGCTACTTGATTCAATCTCCAGGAATCGATTAATATAGCGGCTATAGTTTGGTGGCACGTGGTCGACGACTTCCCCATCACTGACTATGGCAACAGCATTCGGGTCTTTTTCGTTGTTGGGCTCTCGTTTGCACACTAGAATTTCTCCAAGAGTACGGGTCCAGACGTCTTTATATACATTGTGACCACGAACGAAGGAATTAAACGAGAATAAATTCTACGCTCTGTTCATGGTGTCCTGTGCGTATCGACATTTTGTTAATATTTTGGCTAAACTAATTAATAGGGTGTGACCCTAAAATGGCGTGGGAACAAAATACACAAGAGAGCAACATAATGTGTAACAGTGAGGACGTGTTATAAAGTGAAGAAATAAATTCACATTTACACAATCTGTATGTGAATTCATCACAACTTTTTTATCGAAGAATTCAAGCTAGTACTCACTGGTTGGGTTTTAAAACATTCTTGCGCGTATAAGTTCAAGTCACAAATGAGGCTATGGATGGCGGGTTGTGAAAAATTCAGAGGCATGCCAGGGCACTTTGCACGTCGTTCTAGCCATATTGTCCGGAAATTCCACCAACCTTGCAAGTTACAGCGTGACATTCTTGTCGCAGTTTGCGCTACTTTTGCAGTGGAATATGTCGTGCTCCAAAAATGCTTCTGTAAAATACAAAACGCTCACTTTAGGAGAACGAATAAATGTTCTCGACTACGCTAAAAGAAACCCAAAACTTGGTTGCCGAAAACTAGCAGAGATTTTCGGAGCAGGCAAAACCCAGATTGCTGCTATATTCAAAGATGAAACCAGTATCCGAGCTCGTCATGAGGGCATGGACCAATTATTCCGAAACAAGAGAACACGAGAAGGAAAATACGAAAAGATTAACGAAGCGGTATATAAATGGTACTGCCTGGCAAAAGACTCGATGGTTCCAATAAATGGCCCTATGCTACAAGAGGAAGCATCGGCAATAGCTGCAAGGCTTGGGAGTGAGCCCGACTTCAAGGCGTCAAGCGGCTGGCTAGAATGCTGGAAGAATCGATATAGCATTAAACAGCGGGCCGTAGAAGGCGAATCTGGTCAAGTTCATTCGGAGACAGCTACATCGTGGATGGAAAGATTGAGGGAGCTATGCAAAGATTACAGTCCTGAAAACAATAGGAACGAAGATGAAACAGAGTGTTTCTTCCGGGCACTGCCAGAGAAAAGCCTAGCCGAAGAAGGACGTAGGTGCAAAGGTGGTAAGAAGTCCAAGCTGCGAATGACCGTAGCATTTCTTACAAATGCCAATGGTGACAAAGAGGAGCCCATTGTCATTTGGAAAAGCAATAATTCAAGGTGCTTCAAGAATTTGCCAGATAAACGGCCTGCTAGTGTAACATATTTCTCGAATCCCAAATCGTGGATGAATTCAGAAATAATGAAAGCGGTGTTACAAAAACTGAACAGAAAAATGCGGAGCCAAGACAGGCATATCATTCTATTTCTTGACAATGCTGGTTGTCATCTGACAGATGACCAAGATTCATATTCCAATATCAAGATAGTGTTCTTGCCACCTAACACGACATCGCGCCTTCAGCCACTCGGTGCTGGAATAATAAAAAAACTTTAAAGTCCGCTATAGAAAACTACTAATGAACTTTGTGGTTTTACGTATTAACTGTGGGTCCACCGCCGCCGAAATCGTGAAGACGGTTGACGTGCTACAAGCAATAAGGTGGATAAAGCAAGCGTGGCAGGAAGTTCCCAAAGAAATTATCAGCAAGTGTTTTAACAAGTGTGGATTTTCGCCATCCATTTGTGAGTCAGAGGTTAGCGAAGACACTGCGTTGTTCGAGGAACTTGCAAACCTCGTTAAACGTATCGACGACATTGACGAGATTACGGCGGAGCAATATATTTCTGCCGATGAAGAGGTTCCGACATCAGCAGCCCCAGTAAACACATCCAAAGTGGATTGGCGGGAAGCTCTTCGTGACGAAGCTCTTTCTTTTTTCACCGCCGCTGCAGATGAGCCAGCTTCTAAAGAAGTACTAGTAGAAGACAGTGGCACGTTGAGTGACCAGGAAGAAGTAGACATCGAACCGGTTGAGAGTACCATCAAGTCGACTGCAGAAGCCACAAGGATTGTGGACGACTTGCAGCGCTTCGCATCCTCGCAGCTAAAAGATGACGATATGGTCGTAGATTTAATGAAGATATCACAGCGCTTACAAGATGCCAGACTCGCGAAGCAAAAACAATCTCTAATTACACGGGCGACAGAGGTACCAGGCGGGAATCGCAGACGGAGAAGAAATAATAAAGCCCAGCAAAAAACACGCAAAATAGGCATATTAAAGGTTTAAAATGTAATTCTAACGTTTCGTTGCTGCACGCAACATCCTCAGAGAATGAATATATATATATTCATTATATATATATATATACAGACGGAACCGTTTAACTTTAATAATTATGCCTCCTTGGAGATCTCAAATAAATAAAAATACAATCATTCGAACTCAGTCTTAAAGATCATAATATATATATATATATATATATATATATATATATATATATATATATTATATGGATGGAGAAGCCTATGTTATATAGGCAACTCAAATGTCCCACACATGTGGTACATCTAAGCCATGTCAGAGTGCTCTTACTAGAGACTAGTGGGCGTGCGCAAATTCGCTAGCGACATGACTCATCCTGTAGAGTGCTCAATATGAACCAAAAGGCCAAAGAGCGATATCTAACTATATATATATATATATATATATATATATATATATACATACATATATATATGTTATGATTTTGTTCTCCGGATTTGTGTTTAGGTGTGTCGAGCTTTCGACTTGGTCCTTCAAGTCTTCGTCAGGTTATGGTGAGGTATTTGCACGTGGTTTGTTTCTATCAGCTTTGTCCATGAGTCTTTGCGCGTGTAGGCGTTCCGAGCGTCTGATAGGTGCATTGGGCTGTCGGCTGTTCTCATCGGTGGATTCTGATGAATTGAAGTGATTGGTTGGTTCATGGATAGTAGGCTGTGATGTGATGTTAGTGGGCTGTTTTGACGTATTTGTGTAGGTTTTGCGGTCTTCGTTTCGGATTTTGAATCGGAGCTGGTGGTATGTTGCGGGAATGTCGATGTGTCTGTTAATTGCGGGTTTGTCGAGGGTGTGCCATGCTTCCTTAAATTCGCGTGCATGTCTTGTGTTTGCTTGTCCTAGTACTTTTGTGTTGGCCCAATGGAATCTGTGGTCAGTATTTTGGACGTGTGCAGCTGGGAGCGATCGTGAGTCTTGTCGCTTGATTGCGTTTTTGTGTTCGGTTAGTCTTGAGTTAATTGTCTTCGAGGTTTCGCCAATGTAAACGTTGTTGCAATCACGGCAAGGGATCATATAAATAGCGTTATGTTTTTCAAGGTTGTCGACGGTATCTTTATGTGTTGTGAATATGGATCTGAGTTTACTAGTGGGTTTGTGTGCTACTTTTATGTGATGATGTTCCAGTATTCTTGACGTTATTTCGGATATGATTCGTATGTAGGGTAGAGTTATGTGTCTTGTTTGAGTGGTGTTGTTGTCTTGTTCGTCGTTCGTGTTTCGTGGAGGATTGTGTTGTCGTTATACGCTGAATTTGTCGATGAAGTGTCTAGGTATTCTTGTTCTTTTTGTTCTCTTGGGTGTTGCAGTGTGTTTCAATTCGGTTGGAGAGTTCTGATACAGCTGATCTTGTGTTGGGTTGGGTGGTTGCTATGGTAGTTTAATATTTGATCGGTATGGGGTTTTTTTCAGTACACTTGAGTTTTGATCTTTCCGTTGTCTGTTCTCGTGAGTAAAACTTCCAGGAATGCTATTTGATAGTTATGCTCTGTCTCCATTGTAAAAGCGTTATCTTCGGTGGTGGTGTTGATGGTGCGGTACAACTCATCGATTTGTTCTGTTTTTGTAATAGCAAATACATCGTCGACGTATCTATTCCATAGTTTTATGTTGTTGTTTTCAGAGAATACTTTCGGTTCCAAATCTTGCATGACGGCTTCGGCCAAGAAGCTGGAGAGGGGTGATCCCATGGGCGTGCCGGATGTTTGTCTGTAGTACGAGTTATGGAATTGAAATTCGGTAGATAAACAGAGGTCGAGGAGGTCTAAGATGTTGTCTTTGCTCAATGAGGTTGTGGATGTCCAAGATGAGTTGGTAGAAAGGAGTTGGTCGGTTATTCGTCTTGCTGTAGATAACGGTATAGATGTGAACAGTGATACGACGTCGAAGGATACCATAGTTTCATTTGCTTCTATTTCAAGGTCTTTTATGTGTTGGAGAAATGTGTTGACGTTGTTGATGGAATGCGGTGAAGACTTTACGAGAGGTTGGAGAATGGTAGCGAGATATTTTGATAGTTTGAATGTAGGTGAGCCAGGGAGAGAGACGATAGGACGTAGCGGGACATTCGGTTTGTGTATCTTCGAAAGTCCGTAGAATTGGGCGATGGTTGCGTCATTGGGTCGGATTCTTAAGTATGTGTGATCGTCAAGCTTTTGTTGGTCTTTTAGCGTCTTCAATTTCTTGTTGATGCGGGACGTAGTTGTCTTCGTAGGGTTTTTTTCTAGTTTTTGGTATGTATTGGTGTCTTGGAGTAGTTCAGTGGCTTTGTTGATGTAGTCGGTTTTGTTCATAACAACGGTGGTTCGTCCTTTGTCGGCTGGTAAAATAACAATGGACTTGTTTTCTCAAATCCGGAGAACAAAATCATAACATTACTATGCCTGGATTACAAGTATTCAATTCATATATATATATATATATATATATATATATTCGGATATAGGTGTGGAAGTTGGTATCTTGAAGAGTGCTCAATGCTTTAACGGCAGAGCGAGTTATACTCGGTTTCTAAAGACCTGAAATATTTATTGCTACTTTAAGTTTCACGCATTTTAGCGATCATCAGGCAACTAATACAAAACCGTTTCAACTAGACCTATATATATATATATATGTGACTCTAAAATATTTAAGTTATTGAAGTTATCCGGTTACGTAAGTTCTTTGTGCGGGAGGTTCTGCACGAAAAATTTTCTTTTGTGGTGGCATTTAGAAATAAGTTCTGATCTTTTGTTCAGGAGAGATTCTTTGTTTAACTTAATGATCCACAGCTTTTCTTCGAGACAAAGGGGGCATCTTTTTGATCCATTCTGGAACGAGGTTTTTTTTTAGGATTGACCATTTCATGGTAAATGGTTTTTTGCTATTTTCCAGATTCTTTTCCAAATATGCCAACGAAACTGAACTCGCTAATTATGTTTGGAATCTGAAAAATAGCAAAAAACCATTTACCATGAAATGGTCAATCCTAAAAAAACCTCCTCGTTCCAGAATGGATCAAAAAGATGCCCCCTTTGTCTCGAAGAAAAGCTGTGGATCATTAAGTTAAACAAAGAATCTCTCCTGAACAAAAGATCAGAACTTATTTCTAAATGTCGCCACAAAAGAAAATTTTTCGTGCAGAACCTCCCGCACAAAGAACTTACGTAACCGGATAACTTCAATAACTTAAATATTTTAGAGTCACATATATATATAGGTCTAGTTGAAACGGTTTTGTATTAGTTGCCTGATGATCGCTGAAATGCGTGAAACTTAAAGTAGCAATAAATATTTCAGATCTTTAGAAACCGAGTGTAACTCGCTCTGCCGTTAAAGCATTGAGCACTCTTCAAGATACCAACTTTCACACCTATATCCGAATACATATATACATATATATATATATATATACATAAAGCAAAAGCAAAAGTGTATCATACAAGAAACACAGTTGACGATTGGTTTGAGAGTGCTCGATACCATGTAGGTAGAGCTAAATAACTTTAATAAAGTTAGAAGAGCGTTTGCTACTCGGAGTTTCACGTGTCTACAACACGATCATCAGGCAACTGACAGTTCGCTTCAACTATTCATTTACATAATATGGGTCAATTTAGACAATTTGACCCATATTATGTAAATGAATAGTAGAAGCGAACTGTCAGTTGCCTGATGATCGTGTTGTAGACACGTGAAACTCTGAGTAGCAAACGCTCTTCTAACTTTATTAAAGTTATATATACATATATATATATATATATATATATATATATATATATATATATATGTAGATGTAGATGTATATATGTATCACACGCAAAGAGTTATTTTTCTCTCCTAGTCATTTTCCAATGAAATGTACAGAAAATAAGCTAAGATTGATTAAGTCTTTTCCTCATGAATTCTTAATGAGTTTTAGAAGGCAATGGAAACAATGTTCAGAAATTAGGATATTCTTTTTATGGAACGCCTAAACATAACTCGTTAGTGGTATACGTGAACTAAATTAATATAACAAGATAGCCCATATGTGGTATATGTGAGCAAAGTTCACTGACCAAGATACCCTGGGTATGGTACATGGGAGGAACAGTGTTGTAGTCAGGACCGTCTCATTCAGGTTTAAGTCCAATTCCCTGCCGTTTGACTTGGCGTCCTTAGTTTTCTGACTCCAAGTTCGAGTCTCAAGTAATCAAAGATCTCCGAGACTTCCTAGATTAACTCATCGTTGAGCACTTGCTCTGACCACTGGTAGTGCCACTAGTCTCCTCTGCGTCGCTGTTTTCTCCACCCGGGAAGGAAGCTTAAATCTTCACTCCATATTTTCACCGCTATCTGTGACAATGAAGCATACTTGGGTATGCAAGTAGTAATAGTCCAGAATGTTGTCAAAATATTTCTCCGACTAATCAATAAACCGGAAACAAGGAAAATGCCCATTCTTATTTTGGAGCCATAAGCTACAGATAACCGGTAGCTCTATCAGATAAAATGGACAGTCCTTCTGCCATTGTTCTATTTTCTCATTCCATTGTTAGGTGACTGCTGATCCACGCCTTAAAGTAGAGCAAGCACTACGGAATGCTGGTTTGCACCACACAGACTATGCAAGACAAGTTCTGTCCAGTGTTAAACCAATCCACCCCGCAAGGCCAGAGCAAAAGTCGTCAATCTTTAAACAGTTACAACAGTAGTGATGGATTTTTTCTGTTTGTTTTTTAATAAAAATACTGCATTAATTTATTTTATATACTCACGAGTAATGATCATACAAAAGTAGGGCAAGTTATAGATATACAGTACAACATGCATTTCTGATATTTGACAAATTCTGATTTTTTTTTTCAAAAGCTTGCTCTAAGTCATCCTTGGATGATTGCAAGCAAAAAATTACTAATGGATGAAACAAATCAGGAAAAATTAGGTTTGCAGTTGGTGAAGGAAATTTTTCGGTACCTGAACTCGTTGCTAAGCTCTCGACAACGGTCTTAGTAGCTCAGCTAGCAGATCACCTTGTCCAGATTCGCCGGGTCGCGGGTCAGATTCCCAAGCCCAAGAGTTCCATTTCTCGCTACTGGTCCCGGTTAGGTTTTAAAAATATAACATTCAGGCACTCGAAAATTTCTTTCAGCTAATGTAAATTCCATTTCATGTGACAGCGTTCTTTTAAATAGAACATCTTTATAATCTTGGTGTTTTAAATTCTTTTTGATACTCAGTGTGTCCAATTTATTGTAGTTCATAAGAAGAGAAAAATGGGGTAGGTGAAGCGAATTTTCAGCTACCACTTAAAACTAAAATGTTATTGAAAATTACCGTATGGGTTTCACTATATGGTATTTACACTTTTGTCCCAGGATCTCTCAAACCCTTCTATTTTTTTGACTTTAATTCCCCATTTTCCAACTCATTTTACCCCGGTTTTGCTCCACAGTTTTTATTTGGCTAAGGTTAGTTAGACTGACTTTGGAAAACCATAAGGTGAGTTAGAGGGGTTTTTGAGAACCGTAAGGTGAGTTAGTGCCGCAGGACAAATCCCTCTGTAGCCCATCGTAGTAGCGTTAAATGGCTCCTCGACCAACAGAGCAAGGAATCAGCCAGGGAACTCGAAATCCGTTTATAAGGGCATTTGAATACCCTGAACTGCTGGAACAGGATTATTCATCTACTGCCGATTCACTTGATGTTAAGTGTACAACAGCGACAGGAACTGGAAAAAAATATGAATAGGAACGACGCGTGCTAGGCACACTTCCTGGCGCGCGTATTCATGTGGAAATACATGACTTTGGGGCTGTAAATCACATGCTTCGAGAAATATTGCATCACAAGCCGGTAGTACATCGACGAACAAATGGAAAATTTTTGGATGGTATACACTATGTTTGACCAAAAACCATAACCAGCCGACAGTTTGAGCAAATACAAAATAATACAGATTCCGAATAAGAATGACATTTTTTGGAGTCTGTTTTATTCTGTATATGCTCTATATTGTTAAACTAGACAGTGCCCTGTCAACAGATGTAGTGTAGCGGTGCTGCCAGTATGCAGCTTGGTTTCTCGAAGAAGCTATTTGTAACCAGGTGGCGTTGGTTGATGAGTGCAGATCTACCATATGGATCGCTAGAAGCCAACGGAGAACCTGACGCGGTAAAAGAACGTATCGTCAGGTCAGAAAGAGAACATCACCCTTTGCCATACTGCAAGGTTCGTATGGGCCCTCAAAAACCATGAAACGGACCTGCTACCATTCGATAAAAGTGGTCCCAAATCATACCAGATTTCAAGGATTGCTTCAAGAATGTGCTGCCAGTTTGCTACCAAAATAAAACTACGATTAACAATGACGGTGCAGCACTGTATCATGCAGCGCGACCTGCGGAACGTATTCAAGTGCAAATATCTCTTCCTTACTCAATATTTTAAGTACTGTAGAACAGGCCAAGTGCATTTAAAGCTGCTATGAACATTGAACTCTAAAAAGACTTGAACAATGCCTGCAAGCTGTATTTTGAAGCCAACGTCGAGGCTGACATGTAGGTCAATTTGCAGATCATCCCAGTCCACTACGCGATAAAACACGAAACCTATTGCGAAAAACTTAGCCTGAATTTTGGATTTTTTGACAGTTTTCTTTTTTATCCATAGTAAGTAGAGGACAATGTCGGTAGGACTGCATATATGTCAGAACTAACTGTCATTGAAAAGTAAAGCTTCAATACAACTTTTTCCCTTGCATGTTTTTCACCTACATGGCTACCCGATGTCGGCGTCATTCAATCGTGAGGCCTGGTACTACGAGATGTCGTTCCAGTCTTTTTAGAATTCGATGGGTATGAAGAACGACATTTCTAAGCCAATGGTTCACCGTCACGTGAATGAAATGCTGAGGGTTTAACAAGAAACGTATCTCGCTAGGTGCCTTTCAACATATCTCGATTAATTCTCTGTCAGTAATATTACTCTTCTATTATTTTTCTCTGGCTAACGCTAGACGATTTTACTTGTTCAGGGCAGGGGTCCTGTCGGGAAAGGGTTAAGACTATCTCAACTATTTCCCGGTGGGATCGGCATTTATTAATTGACTTATTTATTCATTTATTCATATTTTTACACGGTAATCTCTCTACCATAAGTATGGTCTTAATATAAAATAAGGTTGTTTTTCAGAGGGCCGTCGATTACTATATGATAATCAATAAATCTACTATAATAAACGCGTTTAAATATTTACTATAAAAATAATTTTTCACAATAATAAGAGTTTAAAAGAAGATGCATATTTACAGTGTGAAGCAAGATCGAAAATTGGTAAGACGTTATTAAGATGCTTGACGATGTTTTTTGATTTAGAGCCAACACATCCAAACTCTAGCAGGCTATGTGTAAGTTTCCAAGGCGTCGCATGCAGTTCCCGAGTACGCACTTGTCAATGGCTAAATGGTCTTTTATTCCTTGCGACGTCTTCTCTAACATTTATGGAGGTACTGGTTCGGCTTCTCAGGGAAGATACCGGCAAGCAGCTTCCATGTTAGGTTTAATCTCGCTATAGGTTTATTGTTCCGTACAATGTCATTCTCCAGTGTAAATGTCGTTTTACCCTCCACCATCCGGTGTGGTACTTTGCCTTTGTTTACGCAAATTTCTACGTTTTCTGCTCATCGGACATGGGGCAAGTACCCTAAATCCCATCCGTCCCTAATGCCTTTCACATCCTTCTCTCTGATATTCCCTGGTTTTAGTATATCGTTTAACCAGTTGTGCGCATTTGTCTTCCTTTCGGTGTTTTTGTGTGCGAACCCCCGAGGTTAGTCCAAAATGCTGTGGCTTCTTTCCGGTCCGGGGGAGCAGCCTCTTTGTTCTCTCCTTGTAAATTGCTCAAAAACTCCGATTTGCCGAAAGCAGCCGGTTCTCATAGCGATTTACTCTGTTCTTGTATCACTTGGGTTATGCAGTTTTAGGTAAAGGTAAAGTGTGTCTTTTTATACTGGATAAAGCTTTGATTGTGCCAAGGTTTTAAGTAGTACTTCCATGGTAAGTTACCCACCATTTTTTTTTAAGAAAAGCTTAGTGACTGAACACGGCTTTGTTAGCTTTTCTTTTGCACATCGTGATTCCCTCGACTCCTTCCTCGACTATAGCTCGTGACTTCCAGAAAGTATATTTATACTGGATAACCGTATCAGCTACACAAGCTGTTCTCCCAAGAGATCCAGTGAAGGCCACCCCTCATGGGTCCAGTGTTACTACAGGAGTAAATCGGAGTACCCGGAGAAAACCTACGATGCTTGGTAGAGTCAAACTGGACAACACTCTTCTCATATGTGACCAAGGTAACCTTAATCAGATAACTGCACATAACCGGAATCAAACCCTAGTCACAGTGGTAAGAGACACGTGCACACGCATTGTGCCACCAGCACTTCGTATATTAACTTTAGGCTAAGTGCAAATGCAAGCACAAACGCAAGAGCAAGAACGTTCACACAAAGAAAGCAAGCAGAACAAAATTTTGCTTACGAATTATTAATAAATTTTATAATTTACAAAATTCATGTTCGTTCTTTATTGGGATGTTAAAATGTTCGGCTTCATCTCGTTTCTGCACACCTGAATACAGAGCGGACACCGATGTAAGTACAATTTACAAGACATTTCATATCACTTCTAGGATCAACTTGTCTCCCATGAATAAAAACCATCTTCGCACTTTATGTGTACTAAACCTTTGGTATGCAAACTTGAACACTGCTCCAGAAAATGTTGTCCCGTTCCTAACGCTGGCTGGTGAAGTTTTAAATCAGCTGGGGTGACATTGAACGGAGTGGTTGCCTGAAGCAGTTTGGTTGTAGCAGTAAACTGGCGATTCTGGGTAATTTCGAAGACTTGGCAAAGCTTTGAAAATATTCCTGGCAAAATGGGCCCACTAATGTCCAGGTTGTACTGCTGCAACAAAACGATAAAAAATATTCAAACAGTGTAAGTATCCATACATTCACGTAAGTATACATATTTCGTAAGCTTGCAATGGGTTTAATGATCAGGATGACAGGTTTCAAACATGTTTCAGCAAAGACCTGGCCCATCATCTGAACACCAAAACGGACATGTAAACGATAGATAATAAAACCTACATGAACTCAGGAGAATGAAAAATATGGAATGAACAAACGAGGGATTCAAACTTTTCAATGAATAGCAATGTAATAGTCGCTAAGTCCATGGATATGTTCAAAGTATCATAACTTGCGAAAATTTTCTAACATTTTCAAATTTCAGTTAACGTGAAAATGGCGTAAGAAACGTCGAAGGAAACATTAACAGGATGAAGTTTTTATCTAAGTAAAATTACTATGTTTTCCTCTACAAATCATCGTCAGTGTTATCGACTTGTAGTCATCGACGTCTTGTTGATTAAACATTTTGATATTTTAGCTTGCATATATTTCATTCTTTGGAAGCGAACATGACAAACCTAGAAACTTTGTCACCTTTCAGAATTACTCATCATAAAGTGTTGAACGACAATGTAATTACCCCTCCCCGAGTTAGCCGTTGGTGCTGTGACAAATCATTTGTAAAAAAACAAAAAAAGAATACTAAAAAGATAGAACGCAAGAACGTAACGGAGACGCTAGAATTCAAAGTTATTAATTAATAAATAATAAGTTATTAATAAATATAATTTCATTGTGAAAACCGCCGTGAGGCTCGTGAGAGTTGTGCCAGACCCAACTTTGCCATGTTTTTATCGCTGAACCTCAGTGTAAAATCCTTCAAACAATAATTTCTTATGTAGAATTTTTTCTTTCGCCAAATCAATACCACTAGAAATATCCTAATCTGGTTCACTGAATAAGTACGTCAATTATTAAGAATTGACTTTTATAAAAGATTGTAAATTATACTTTCGTGACAAGTTGGTTGAAAGAAACCCCAAGTTTTTGGTGCCCTATTCCTCAGTTCAAACTTTTTTTTGGTTAGTTTAGAATTATTTTAACTGTTTCACTTCATCGAGCTATTACCTTGTTCGAGTTCAACGCATGGTACACCATTGTAGAGAATGTGGTAACTCAGGGTGAGTAAATCACAAATGCGCGTGCTCCCCAAGCTTTTAACTCACAAATTTTCTGAGTCCCTGACAGGAATCGAACCTGGTAGTTCCTAGTACAGTAGTGGTAGTATTGTACAGAATGTGGTATCTTGGGGTGTGAAAGTCTCAAATGCGTATGGTCCTCAAGCTCTAATCTCAGAAATAGACATTTACGGGTTCGATTCCCATTGGGAGCCCAGAAACACCTTCAAGTTGGGAGCTTGTGGAGCATGCGCATTTGAAGTTACTTTAGTTCGTGCCCTATGGCACGAACTTACGAGAGTCATACCTTGGAAAGGACTGTAATCCTGCGTGAATAGGGAGCATCAAATCGAATTTGCAGTATAAAGGTCTAGGATTTTATCCACATTCACCGAAGTTCGAATAGTTTTGTGCAATACAAAGTGTTTCGTAAAATTCATTCTGAGAAATTTCCAACATTCTAATTGCAACTGGCTAGTTTAAGTCATGTGACAAGATGGTATTATCTTGACCTTAGGAAGACGGAAATGCCATTCGAATATTTAAGTCGTTGTGACAATTTTCAAGTAAAGCTTGTTTACAAAAGGATAGGTCTCCACTTACACGATGTAACCTTTAACAAAAACAACAGCAACAAAAAAAGGCTCAGTGTTTCTCGTTCCTTGCATCACGTTCTACCGTTTCCACCATACATTGTAACACACATAAAACGAAATTATATGCGAACAAGATGGCAGCTATAAACATTCTAGAGGGATACGTCGCGTAACAGATAAGTCCACTAGTATGTTTTTTATTCAAGGTCTTGTAATTATGGTCCTATCTAGAGGAAGACTGTTGTTTGCAAGTGCTACATGACATTTTAAATTTCTTTGGTCAATTGAACATTTTTATTTAAATGGCCTTATGCTCCTTCTCTGCATATATGTGACTACAATTATTAATGACAAGAATACGATAGTTACCAGTTGTTCGTTCTTACACGACAATTTATGCTTTTGACCCATGCCCTATTAGATTGGAACTTTCTATTTAAGAAGATATAAACACCTTAAATCACCGTCTTTGTATTAACTTTCTACCGGTGAATTGCAGTAAAAGGAAAAAAACTGGATTATGATTACTATATCAGATCTAATGATTTTTCTAATTTCAATCGATAGCAACCTAAAAAGTTTAGGGGTTACACCCTAACTTATGAACTTTATATCAAAAAAATCCTTGAGGTTTATGCAGAAGTGTCAGCTTTACGACGTACACGATGCTTCATTCCGATGGAAGTATCGATAAGACTTTATAAAACGTACATCCTGCCTCACTTTGTATGTCGTTGTTCTATTTTTCTTGGTGTTGGAAAATGTTTGAGCAAGAAACTGAAAGATGCTAACCATTATGCACTGAAGTCGCTCTTAAATACGGGAACAGTCTCTTGTTATGACATGTAAATCTACGAGACTCAACATATTCTCAACTTGTTTAAATTAAAATTGTGTGGCTATAATCATAGAGACTGTGGCCTTAATTTTGAAAAAGTACGGTACAAACATTACATAATTCGTATTCCAATATAGTGGCGTATATACACAATGACCTTCTAACTAATTAAAAACTCTCATTCTTTAGCTCTATTTCTAATTAATTAGCCCTATTTCGAAGTCAGATTTCTCAGAGTTTAGCAGCAAATTAAACGTAGATTGTACTTGTATGGGTTGCATATGAATTTCATGCCTTGTATAATTCTACATTTTTTCGCGCAACGTTTTCTAAACGTGTCGTAAATATTTCTTTGTTTGTTTGCTATATCAATGTTTTTATCGTTAGAGTCGAGTATTTTTAACTTGAGCGCATGACTAAAGAAATTGGGCAACTATTACCTCTGTTAATGACTTAAAACAAATTTTGGTTGGTTGATAGATATGTTTAAGTTATGGTAGAATAACAGCCTTAACATTTGGACAAAAAAAAAAAGGTGTACGATTATTCACTGATACTTTTTTAAAAAACTTTCAACTATAAATGATCATAAATATAAAACTTTTGAAATAAAACAGAAATCGAGGTATGTGAACTTTTAGTCGTACAAACCGTTGAGGCTGCTTTTTTTCTGAACTTACGAGGATGTTAAATCATATGCCGGCAGGAAACTACAAGACATATTGCAGCAATTTAACTATTGTGTAATGAACGATAGGAAGCAGCCAACAAGGGTTACAAGTGACACACTGTGTCACTTGTATCACTTGTATCACTTTGTGTGTCACTTGTAACCCTTGTTGCCTGGTTCCTATCGTTCATTACACAATAGTTAAATTGCTGCAATATGTCTTGTAGTTTCCTGCCGGCATATGATTTAACATCCTCGTAAGTTCAGAAACATCCTGATCGACTTGGTTATTACTAGTAAGCCGGAGATTATCAAGGGAGCTATTAAAACAACTGAGTTGGGAATCTCAGATCATAAGCTGGTTCTTGCTACAATATGGTCCAAAATAAAAAGGCCGCCTCCAAAAATAGTCAGAGCTCGCACCTTCAAGAGATTTGATCAAGCAGCTTTTGTGAAGGATGTCGAGAATGCACCTTGGTCAGTCTGTTCCGTGTTCAATGATCCGGACGACTGCTATTGGGCGTGGTCACACATATTCAATATCTGTCAGGTGCACGCGCCTTACAGGGAAGTTAAAATTAGGAGTGTTTCGGTACCTTGGATAACACCGCAAATACGGCATTTGATGAATAAACGCTTTAAAATACTTAAAAAGGCACAATGTCTGGGTGATGCGAATCTGTGGGCTGAGTATCGGGAGTTGCGGAATAGAGTGACCAAGGAAGTGAGGCTCTCTAAGAGCAAGTACTGTTTGGAACTGTTCAATGAAGTGAAAGATTGTAAATCCTACTGGAGACTGGTAAAAAATGCGACAAACGGCAAATCAATTGCCCCAATATTAGGGATCAGAAATGCGGATGGAAAAGTTGTTACATCCGACCTGGACAAGGCAAATATACTTAATGAGCATTTTTCAACTATTGGCGAAAAACTGGCCAACGAACTGCCGAATACCGACTTGACTCAAAGTAACGTTCATGTTTCTATCGTCGCGCCTTGTGTTATGAGCATAAATCTATCGTATGAGGGTATTGTTAGCTCGATGGCTAAGTTGAAAGCCGATAAAGCCTCTGGACCCGACAGTATTGCCCCAAAACTTTCAAAGTTCGCTGGTGATTCAATTATTCCATCCTTGTTGTCTGTGTTTAATATAAGTGCCACCTGTAATACTGTACCGGCTACATGGAAGGCTGCAAACATTTCGGCACTCTATAAAAGTGACGATCAAACTGATAAGCATAATTATAGGCCTATTTCGCTTCTAAGTGTGCCAGGTAAATTAATGGAGTCTATGGTGGCGTCAACTATTACCACGCATGTTACTGAACAGGGACTTGGGAATCTTCACCAGTGGGCGTATAAAAAAGGTCATTCCACTGAACTGTTGTTAGTGAAGATAACGGATGACTGGAGACGAGCGCTTGACAAGAAATATGTTATAGGTGTGGTTTTTGTAGACTTTCGAAAGGCGTTTGACGCGATTCCCCACTCCGTTCTACTCCGAAAACTTCAGAGTCTTGGTGTGGCTGGGGACTTATGGTGTTGGATAAGGGATTATCTCTCTGGAAGAACGCAAGTGACAACGATTAACGGGCGTCAATCTCAAGCTATGCCAGTCACTATTGTTGTGCCACAGGGGTCTGTGCTTGGCCCCACTCTGTTTTCCCTCTTTTGCAATGATCTGCCTAATATCACTGAGGGAATAGATGGTGACCCACAGCTTCACATGTATGCAGACGATACCACCGTTTATGTGTCGGCTCCGACTTATGATCTGGTGGCTTCCAAGTTAAATAAAGTCCTAGCGAGGCTATATACATGGTGTTGTGAGAACTGTCTTACTCCCCATCCTACCAAGACGGAGTATATGCTGCTCAGTGGACGAAGGCAATTGATTGGGCCAAAACAAGCTATTAAGATGGGTGATTATGTAATCGAGGAGGTTGTTTCTACAAGATGCTTAGGTGTCCAGATAGACAATGCTCTTAAATGGAATCATCATGTTTCGGAACTAGTGAAGTCGTTTACGCAGAAGTTGAACTTACTTAAATCATTGTACTTCCTGCCTAGACAGGCGAGAATTGATTTCTATTTTGGGGTTATTTTGCCCTCTGTTACGTATGGTATGTTAGTTTGGGGCTCTTGTGGTCAGGTACTTTTCTCAAACCTGGAATCTATACATGTCAGAGCGGCAAAAATAATATTTAAATTGGATTGGCGGACGCCAGGCAAGGACGTTCTTGCCAAAGCAAAATGGAATACTTTAGAGATTATGTATGAGAAACGATTATTAATTTTAGCGTATCAGGCTTATTATTATCTTCTACCATGTCCTATGAATTGTCTTTTTGAAAAGTATGTAACTAGCTACGATCTCAGGAGGAAAATGACCTTTAAGTTACCTAGGTCTAACACTGATATGGTTAGGAAATCATGTTCATACAAGTCAATTATTCGGTGGAATGCCCTAGAAAACCAAATGAGATCAATTCATGACATCGACACTTTTAAAAAGTTACTTAAGTGTATTTTTAAGTCACATATATTATAGTGATATATTGTGCAGAATTTCTTATTGTGTAAATATGTAGAATTCTTATATTAGTTTTATTGTGAATAGTTAGGAAGTTTAATTCTATTGTTATGTACACGACCACATCAGCCTTGCTGAATTTTTTATCGTGTTTAAATAAATGCTGTAATAATAATAATAATAATAACGTAAGAGATACCATTCACGTGCTCAGGGTCCGACATTTTCGGCCGTCCAGACTTCAAGGACGACTAAATTTCGAAGTCAACGACTGAACTTTCGAAAATGGTTGCCCAGCTGACCACTGCATTATTTGTCACAATTCTGTTAACAGTACCTGTTATTTTTGAGTTTCATTTAAGGACTTACGAAAATTCAAATTCTGTCACCAGATGGTGACATGATGCCTAAATCCGATGACATTTCTTGAATGTTAATTTAGTCACGCAATAGTCACAAGCTATCCAGATCGAGGGAGACAAGCCGCCAGGCAGACAAAGTTTTCTACGTTCAAATACATTAAAATTGGGTAGTTACAAGTTGAAAATGTATGATAAAACCATTATTGAGTTCGACATTTTTTAAAAAAAGAAATGATCAAGGTCCCAGCGGAAGCCAAAGCCTTCGGCTAACCATACAGATGTCGACCTTTATAATTCTTATCTTCCCAAAAAAGCTTCATCCACCTAAGTTTTACGTGGTAGCCTAATAATCAATCATGTAAAAATATGTGGATTGCTTTTTGGTTGGGTTTTAAAGAAGATAGACAAAATTACCGCATAATCTTACTCTTTCAAGCGCTGTTGTGTTGTTGTTTCTCCGGTTGTAGAGACCAACTAAATAAAGATATATCAGGTCGAGAAACGCAATGTACGTCCAGATCTTTTACGCACACCAACGTGCAGAATGTTGGGAAAACAAAAGAATGACTCTTAACTACACTGGCAGTCAAAAAGAATCGATCACACAGAAGCTAAAGATGGTGACGCCATAAACATTGTAACAAATCTTATCATGATAAGTAATTACACCAAATACAAACAGAAAACAAATTTTAATATTTAGTGGTTCCTCCACGAGCTTTGATCACTGCTTTACACCTTCGAGGCATGCTATTTATTAAAATAATTAGCTTATCTAATGGAAATCCTTGCCATGCAGCTTTTACAGCACTCCAAAGTTCTTTGACATTGGTGGGGTTTTGCTCTTGGACCATTGTCTTAAGTTGGTCCCATAGATTCTTAATAGGGTTGAGATCGGTGACTGTTCTGGCCATTCTATAAAACTTATGCCCTCTTCCTTAAACCATCCTTTGACAAGGCAGGAGGTGTGACAAGTTGCATTGTCATGCTGGAATATCCAAACTATCTGGTAATGGTCAGCATGTGTGGTGGTTGGAATAAGCGAATTTTTCTAGGAGATCAAAGTATTGTTCTCCATTGAGCTTTCCATCTATCTTACAAAGACAGCCAACACCACTTGCATTGATGCAGCCCCCATACCATGATGTCACCACCTCCATGTTTGACAGTTGTCTGAATGCAGCTTTCCCTTTAGTTCTTCGCCAGCCATTCTTCTGACATACACACGCCCATCACTCCTATGAAGAAGAAACCTTGATTCATCACTGAACATAACTTGGTACCACTGTTCAGCCATCCAATCTTTGTGTGCTTGTGCAAACTGTAATCGAGACGTCTTATGGCAAGCAGTAAGCCTAGGCTTCTTTCTGGGCTTGCACCCCTTTAAACCAGCCTCTCTAAGCCTTCTTCGAGTGGTGGAAACCGAGATATTGACACCACGTTGAATTAGCATCTCAGCTTTTATTTGCAGTGCAGTCTTGTAGCGATTTGACTTGCTTTTCCTTACCATGAGCCTGTTCTCCCTCTCAGATGTCTTTCGTTTCTGTCCAGGGATCTTGGCATCTTTCTCACTACCAGTGAGTCTCTTCTTCTTGAGGATTTCACTGACACTGCTTTGAGTACAACCCACATGCAGCAGCAATTTCACGTTGTGTGTAGCCTTCTTCGGAAAATGCGAGCACTTTTCCTCGATCTTCCAAACTGATTCTTCTCTTTGGACCCATTATTCGCGTACCTTCCAATTCGTGACAGGCCAACAACATCTTTCTTGTAAGATTTGAAATTCATTTAGCGTATGCTATAAAATATTTTAAAAACAGAATATCTCTACAAATATTATGGGACACATCTCAATCTATCCAAAACATTCATTAATATAACGCTGAAGGCTGTTGGTGTACGATGTGCTTCTTGTTTACTTATGTAAGCAGAAAGTAACATAAATCTTAACATGATCGATTCTTTTTGATCGCCAGTTGTAACAATTACCAAGAGGCACGCGATCAAAAATTTGATGTCAGGTAACAAATGCCTTAACATATTGCACCACTTTAATGGGTATTATCAATGAGTTAAGGTAATACTCACAGATTTAAAGCTTTCGAACAAACGCGGTTTAAAAGTCTATGAAACTGGGGACGTGACTCATCATCTAATTACACCGTATTTCAAGAGCGTTTGAACGGATTTGAGATATTCAGGCCGAACTTTGACTCAAACGTGGGAGATGAATTGGAAATTAGACTTTTACCTGCTCTAAATGCTTTCCTTGTTTAATTATTCCTTGCTTGGTTGACAATGATTTTAATGTGGCCCCTTCAAAGGCAATAGGAGCTATGAGAGTAGGTGGTATACACAGCAAGGTTTCCTGTCTTAGCAATCAGACTTTTGCTGTTTAAAAGATAATTGAATAAAGTTTGGGTATCAGATCCTGTTACCACTGCAATTGAAGAGCCCTGGTGGTCAATATTTCGCAGTTTTACTCTTTGCTGGTTTATTTTACTTTGCTTTAACTGACGAAGCGTCTCTTCACTAACACCCATACTTTCTAACCATCCTTCTTCTTCATCTTCATGTAAGCCATCATTTAACAAACTCTTTTCGTCCTCTTGATCAGCATTACCATCATCATCATCATCATCGTCACCATTACCATCATAACCTTTGCTGGAACCTTTTGACTGCCTGAGAGCAGGGTATAGACTATATGAGATACCTGAAATTGCCAAAAAACGATATGCGAAACGATTGTGTTCAATAAGGAAACAGTGGGTCACTTATAATTCACTATACATGTTGAAGGTAGATCATCCAGGTTAGAGGAGCTTGAGAAAGGCCGTTGGTGATTAACGTTTCGACGGCCTCAGTGGTGGTCATCTTCAGACCGCAAAGGAAGATAACCGCCGCTGAGGGCCGTCAAAACGCCATTCACCAACAGTCTTCTTAAAGACTGCCCCTAACCTGAACGATCTACCTTCAACACGTACTGATTTTCCTGGGTTCAAACCTTTGCTTTATAATACAATATATTGCCTACAGTAACCTTGCGTGTGAAGCTGAGGCTAAACGATCGAACATGGTTGTGCAACATTGTTGGCTCGCAATGTTGGAAAAGCGGATAACCGTACGCTAACATTGTTGGAGTCTACATCGAGATGATTGTTTTTGCGGGAATTTAAAATGGAAGCTGTTACTCCACCATTTGCTGCTCATTACCAGAAAATATAATATCATTAACGCCAACCTCAAGCTCATCACGCAAAATACATTCATTTTATTCAATCGACACTCATTGGCTTAGGTAGGCAACCATTTTGCATCGAAGGGCATTCGATAGCGCCAACAGACGACGCATTAATACCATTCTACTATACATCGGGGATAATAAAATGTCAATTACGCAAGAGAAAGATCTCTCTCCTAGAGAGTGGTCCGCTCTTCAAAATAAATTGAAATCAACTTTGAAATAGGCTTTCGTGAAACTCGCAAAGCTGGTCAAGGTTGTCAGGCTATGATTTTTCGACGGACACATTTGGCTATGATATTGACAAAAGAAGAGAAATTCACCCAGATACAAAGTTCCGTTGATTACGGGCCGCTCGTTTGGTTTGATTTCCCAACGAACACATTAGGCTTAATAACTAACGCTATTTATAAAGAAAAAATTCATACAGATAACAAGTTCCGTTTACACTAAAACGTTAGTAACTCGTTTGGTTTGATCTCACGATATATGATGTAACTCTGGGGGACTATACTTAATTACCCAAGTAGGTCATTCAAGTACAGTCCCCAGAAGAGGTGGTGGTGGTGGGGGAGTATACTTGAATTGATCCGAACCAACAAGACTATCTGAAAAAGACAGTGAGGAACTGATCGGAAAGGTTCTATTAAGCACACAAAAATGAAGCAAAAATGAAGTAAGAAAATCACAATCATAAAAACTGAGTGTTGCAAACTAAGTATAGAACAATATAAATAAAATCGATTGAAAGATATGAGGGAGAAACATTAATCAAGTCATATGTGGTAACAGTTGATGTTGAAATTATTAAAATGTGGAATATTAAAAAAGAAAAGTGTACATAAATGGCTAAAAAATGGATGAACATCTTATAAATCATGATTTAAAAATAGAATACTTTGTAGTCAGTGTTAAATAAGATAAAAAGTTCCAAGGTTGGTAAACTGCCATGACTAATTGCAAAGAATTCCGACATTTCGAGCAAAGGCTCTTCAATAAGAAATTTAAAGCTTGGCATGACGATAAATTCTTTAATTTGACAAAAGAGTTTGCGGTTACGTCACGTTTATTGTTAAGTTTTGCTGAGCTTTCGTTGCGACACGCAAAAAAGAACATTACACGTGTTGCGTTGAAGGTCAAAATGAGAATCATCTATGGCAAAAACACACCTGGGAGACGGGCCATAG
>JASJOG010000394.1:0-211884 GCA_030142905.1 Heliopora coerulea
TAACACTTGAGATCATACAATTCACGTCAGACAATCGTAAGCAGTCTAATGATTTTATCATTGTACACTACGTAGCTTTTGGTTTGAAAATATCCTGTAGAAATTATAGGCTTCCAGTTGTTACAGGAGAAGCGATCTTCGTTTTGTTCTTCTAAAAATAGCTATTTTAGTTTAGATTATTTTTGATTTAATGGTGATATCAGCCGAGGGTTAACGTTTGGATTTTCAGTATGGAAAGAAAGGGGATCATTTCGAGAGATTTTGACAAGGTGAAGTTTCTTGCTTAGATCATTCCTTATAGGTACTGCGCGACCCAAAGTTGCATGTTCCCAATTCAAGTAGCCTTATAAAAACATCACAAGGCATTTACTGTTGCCTCGATCGACTGTGAAAACATTAACAAAATACTGCAGTAAGTAATTTTTTGATGAGTTATCCCCATCGAATGTTTGTGAGGGGGATCGACCCCCCACTTCTCCCTGGGGCAAACCGTGATTATACTGAACCACTGATTGAACCGATCGAGTCCCATTTGCCGATCTGTTTGCCAACAGTCATTTCACTATGAAATCTTTTCTTTCCTAACTATATTCTAACGTTTTTCGTCCAGTGTGATGAACGAACATCTGGACTTAAAAAATTAAAGCATTATCTAGAGGCTGCCTGATTATGGGCTGTGTTGTGTTGTTTAGGCTGCTCAGTGTTTTGAGAAAGTTTTAAAGGCGATGCCAGGGAATTATGAGACAATGAAGATATTAGGATCATTATATAGCAACTCTGATGATCTGGAAAAGAGGGAGATTGCCAAGGTAGATTAACCTATTTTTTTTCTTGTTTAGATTTTTGCATCTTTCAGAACAATACTCATAAAAGTATTTTGAAAGCGAAAATTTTGTCCAAAGATTTTAGACCTGCGCTTTTGTTAAAATTGAAAAATTTAAAGACTTCCTTGATTGAAATGTGTTCATAGTTTCCGACCGGGTTACCGAGGGAATTACCGAGGGAAAAACAATGTATAATTTTGGCCTTAAGAAATGTTTACGAACCGCTGTTTAAGTATATTTTAGTTACCAAACTGAGGTAAGTACGTTTACGATTATCCGAGGCGTGAAGCGCCGAGTAGACAGTTTGTTCACGGGGGGAGAGTGTCTACAGTCCCATCCAGACTGTCCACCCGCACGTGGGCTTTAAGATCTCGGGTGCGTTACTATCTGCTGTAAATTCGCGGAACCGTCCAGTTTTTTTTATGTGGGACACTTCTGTAGGTCTTCAATGAAGTTATCACACAGAATCACATTCTTAATGGATTGACTAGCAAGACCTCAAAAATAATCGGCCTCTAAAGAGTTAATACACTAACTACTCTTTTACGAGCAATTTACGGATGTTCCTCAATTTTTCTTTCTTTAATAGAGTCACTTAAAAAAAGTAACTGAACAATATCCTGATGATGTCGAAGCTTGGATTGAGCTGGCGGGAATCCTGGAGCAATCTGATGTGCAAGCAGCATTATCCGCTTACGGTACAGCATCTCGTCTATTAAAGGATAAAGTAGGTGCAGACGTTCCTCCAGAAATATTAAATAATGTTGGAGCATTGCACTTTAGATTGGGAAACTTGAATGAAGCCAAGGTAACCAGCAATATCAGTTTGTTATATTTCAATATCTAGAGGTCCCGAACACTTAGGGGTGGCAAAATTCTTTTTTTTTCTCCTTGTTTTGGAAAAGTAACGTAGGTAATGTATGTTGTGATGTAAAATGCGTACATATACAACCATTTCTACAATATTTGAGTTGGACTGAGTCCTGTTTTCAATCCACTGTTAAATACGAAATATGTCACAAAATTGCATTTTGTAATTGAGTCTTGTGGGTGGTTCACATTTACCACACAAATATTTCCATTTGACTTAAAAAGACAAGAAAATTTAAATTTTGCATGTTTTAGCGCTTACTTTCTTGATAGTTTGCTTTTTAGAGGTTTTGTCCCTTTCCCCGGAGTGAAAAATTGTGGGTACAATTAAAACATATTTCTCGTATTATATAAATAAATGTAGACCTTTAATCCGGGAAACCTTTTTCCTGAACTAATATCTCAAAACGTGTGTACTGTCGGTAAAGTTGTTTTGGTGTATACGTGTAAACCTTTGTTCGATAACAGAGGGATCTCTTTGGAGTATGCTTTTTCTTTCTCAATCAGGTCTACACCGGTGTTTTAAACGCTTGCCAACTTCGCACTTGAAACACTTACAACTTTAGTCCTTATG
Source organism: Heliopora coerulea (assembly GCA_030142905.1). Lineage (NCBI taxonomy): Eukaryota > Metazoa > Cnidaria > Anthozoa > Scleralcyonacea > Helioporidae > Heliopora > Heliopora coerulea. The sequence continues at coordinate 2,269 of JASJOG010000394.1, forward strand.
AAATACTTCACATTGTATTTTTTGTAAATGATATACTAAAATAAAACAAGTCTAACATGAAGGACAGTTGTAAAATCAATTATTTATCTTCATTGCCATTTTGTTTTGGATGAAATTCATCTGTGAGTTTTATGTTGGTCCACTTTGTTTTATCTTGTTCAAGTATCTTGGAACATTTGTTGGAATACTGTGTGGTTTGTTTTCTGTTTTATTTAGAAATTCTATGAGGCATCGCTGAATCGCGCTCAGACCGAAGGAGAGCATGACGAAAGCTACTACAATGCCATATCTGTTACAACAAACTACAATCTGGCCAGATTGCATGAAGCTAACTCGGAATTTGATGTAGCTGAACAGTTGTATAAAAACATTTTGAGAGAACATCCAAACTACGTCGATTGTAAGTCACTAATAATGTTTAATTTGGAAACGTATATCATTTAAATTGTTGCAATACCTTTTATTTCCTGTCTGTTCTGTTCTGGATAGAGAAAATTTCACATTTTGTCTTTGATGCCCAGCTGGTCCAGATGGTATTTTTCCCCTGTTTTTCAATGTTACTAAGTGGAATAAGACTGGACAGTGCTCTTCAGAAGTGCTTAGCCCACCTTAATTGAATTGTAAAGAATAGCCTTTTATTTGCCCGAGTTATGACGGCGAAGTGTGCTTGGTCCAACTGAGGTTTGCCTTGAATGGAAGATCCAAGATTTTATCATGTTCAACTGTCTTGAGAAGCTTCCAGATTATACCTGTTCAAAACTAAAGCTTTTTTGATATATTTTCAAATATCCGAATTGTCTACCTGGACGTCATTAATCATCAAAAACAGGCACATAAAGCTTAAATCTGCGAATATATTAAGAGCATAAAACTTAACTAGTTAATATTTACCTCAAGGAAAATCGATAATCTAGCGTGCTACACATCGTAAAATGTTTAGTCGTTTGGTATTTTCCACCAGGCGACGTTGGAGTACGATCAAGTGATCTGGAGATGTGGAAAAGAAGTGGTGTCGTCACATCATTTGTCGCTTTTGCCCTTTTTAAGGATAGCAGGCATCATCCTGGGAAAATGATTTATTTTACTGTTTTAGGTATAATAGAAGTAAGAAAATTTAGTCTCAAGTGTTCTTTCACATCCGTTCGTGGATTCTTGTTTACACTCGCAAGGTTTGAATGCTAGCATAAGGACAGTTTTGGCGTCTCTCCAAATCGACGGAAGTTTTTGTCCACCATGGGAGTAGTCAAGGAAAGAATCGATTGGCTGAATCAACTGTTCCTCAAATTATTTGAGTAACCAGATAAGAGTGCTATCTGGACCGCGCACTGAATATCTAGGATTACAATGCGAAGCTTCCTCAAGACGGTGAAGTGATCTGCTTTCATAAGCCCTTCGGGATCGGAATATTTTTTGTCGTGAATATAAGATTAACTGACTGTTTGTCAAGTGGCTGGAATGACTGCATTGGTTCGAGGAAAACGATAGGAATGGCATTAACAGTGCTTTATGTAGATGTCTAGTAAGTGCTTTCGACTTGGGAGGTCGGACATGGTCATTGTAAAGAAACTTACTCTCTTTTTCGTGGACGAAAGTATTCAAAGATTGTGGATGACAGAAAAGAAGGGACGTGATTTTTCATCCCAAGTGTGGGTACATTCCAAACAGATCAGCGGTTTGATCTATGACGAACGAGAGCATCCCAATCATTCATTTCCCACTAGGTCTCTCTTTTGCAGCGTTTTGATTAGATCTACTAGTCTAGTATCTTGTAATTGTCATTTTGTGAGAACCAAATTATCGTTTGTGTCTAGGTTACCTGAGACTTGGGTGTATGGCAAGAGATCGCGGTCAAATATACGAGGCTTCTGATTGGTACAAAGAGGCTTTACAAATCAATCAGGTAATGCTCTCAACATTTGTAGTATTTGTTGAGGCAGCACTTGGAAATATGTCACCTGCAAAGTCTGAATCGCGGGAGAAAATAAACCAAGCAAGTAAAAATTCTTACGTAGTTTTTCAAAAGCAGGAGATGGTTCGTTTACTTTTGCTATACTACACTGTGGTTAAAATAAACTTAAAAAATGTAGGTAGGCGAAAAGTAATCGTATTTTTACACCACATTTTCGCATCAATTCAGCATATTTTCTGAGAGTAGTCCTTCTCTAAATTGTTTGAAATACATTTTCTGCATGAAAAGTGTAACGAATTGATGAATTTTAGGTCAGCACATAAACAACGTTAACCAGAATGAACCTTTTTTGGAGCGAAAAAGCTCGCAAATAATGCTGCCAAGTACTTATTTCAGATCAATATGTAGCCTGTAGTGTTGTCTGAGATGTGCCTTCTTGAAAGCTGTGAATGCATGTTTAAAGACATTGAAATCTGTTGAAGAATCCTATAATTCATGCTTGTCTTCCTGATAAACAAGGCCACGGACGAACCAGGCGAAAATCTTTGAATGAAATTTGAATAAAAAAAAGTAAAAAACGTAGAAAAGCCATTATGACAGTTATACCTTTCTACCTTGTTTTGCGACTTTGATTTTCGTCCTTGGATCACGGTCTCCCGGCTATTTAACAGATACAATAAGAGGGGCCGAGCTATGTGAGCTTGTAACACGAGCCGTAAAAAATCCCGTGCATTTTGCACGGCAGTATTGTATCTGTTACCTATGATATGAATGTGTCAAAATGGCCATCTTTAGCAACTATATTGGAGATACACTCCATTTGAGGCGAACAAATGAGAGTAAAAGTTTATGCAAAGTAGGACGATTCTGTATCCGATTTACAATTGCTAATTAGGCAGTCATTTCTTTTGTTTTCCCTTTATAAATTGTTAATGAGTGCTATAATTTTAAGATAAATTTGTTGCAAGACACACATACTTAGACCTTATAATTTTTAATGAATTACAGGACCACCCAGATGCCTGGTCATTGATCGGTAATCTTCATTTGGCCAAACAAGAATGGGGTCCTGGACAGAAAAAGTTTGAGCGTATTTTGAAGCAACCATCAACTGCAAATGATTCGTATTCTTTGCTGGCTTTGGGAAATGTATGGCTTCAAACGTTGCATCAACCAAATAAAGATAGGTCGAAAGAGAAACGCCATCAGGACCGAGCACTTGCTTTATACAAACAAGTACTGAGACAAGATCCCAGAAATCTTTATGCTGCTAACGGCATTGGTACGTAGGAGTAACAACTATCCCGTTACTTAGCTACTTACACACCTATCTTCCTAACTGTCTGCTTGTTTGCCTCTCTTCCTCGCTTTCTCCCTCCCTTTTTCCCTCCCTTTCCCCCCTTTCTCCCTTCATCCATGCATGCTTGCATGTATGTATGCTACATTCAGCCAGCCATCCGTCTACCCACTCACCTATCCATGAAACCAACCTCTATCCATCTGTCCGTCCATCAATAAACCAGGCAATCAGTACCATCCATCCGACCGTCCGTCTATCCCGTCCATCCAATTCAGCTGTCATCCTGTTTAAGCCTTCTCTGAAGGTATCCAAAGTATTTTACCAGCAGACGGTTTAAGAACATTGCTCCAAATGGATTCATTCATGATCTGGCAGAAGCAAACTGGTCCCGAACTCGAAAAAAATCAACAATATTATAGTAGCTTGGTCGTCTTGCGAAGGTACTTTTAGTGCTATGTTGGACAAATATGCACTTTCCAGAAATAAATCTGCGGCATGAATTTGTACTGCGCTGAATCAACAGACGATTGGTTGAGACACTCAAGGAAAAAACATGCAAAACCTGTTTAGTTGAGAATTGGATTGCCTTTCAAAAAAAGCCGAAACGAGGATCAATTTTATCAGACTTATATTCGTAAGTATATCAATAATCTAAGAATAACGTGGAACATATTGAACGACGCTATCGGTGAAGAGTCTAATATTACTGAGGTTAACGAAATTTTCACCATTCTTCAGCTATGATTAGCGGTCATCAAGAAATCGCTAATCATTTTAATAAACGTTTTGCTACAATCGGTATGAAGAATTTGGTTTCAAGTTAACAAATTTAATCCCAAAGGCTGAGAATTACATGACTAAAAATGATAGCAGATTTAAGTTAGAAAATATTCCTCAATACGTTTTGAAAGAGTGATTCGATCAACACATCTGGCTCTGGTGGTATTTCCGATAAGGTTCTGAAATTGGTTAGAGCGTCCCATCGGTCATCAGAAGGGTTTGGGTTCGATCCCCATCTGAGGCTCAGAATTCAGTTTTTCTGAGGTTAATTTGAGCTTGACGACCGTCGAACGAACACCCATGAATATATTCAAGCTCTCACATTCCAAGGATCAATCCCATTCAAAGTTTTGAAAATAGTGGCTCCTGTAATGTACGAAGATCTTGAAATAATATTTAACAAATTAACACAAGTAAATACGTTCCCCGACGACTGGAAAAGTGCAGTAATAGCACCGACTTTAAAATCGGGTGAGATAACTAATCCGAACAATTATCGGCCAATACGCATCATGTCAGGCTACGTCCACACGCATACGTTTTCAAATTTACGCGTTTTCATTTAACTGAAAACGCTTCAAAATTATTGCGTCCACACAACCGTTTTTCTGTCGTATTCGCCTGTCCACAAGACAACGCTGAAAACAGTGGGAGTGTTAATTAAATCATGTCTGGCCAATCAAAATCACTGATATCGATAGTGCTCTTCATGTTAGAGAACTGGATCCGACACGGTTTTCAAAAGTCTCCTTTTTCGGAGGAAACTACTCCACCCACTCATCATGTACGTGTAGACGGAAGGCTGAGACGCCCAAAAAAAGTGTGCGTTTTCCTACGAAAACGCATACGTGAGGACGGGGCCTCAGACATCGCTCGTCTCTTTGAACGGTTAATTTGCAATCAACTTTATGCACATCTTACAAGCAATCAACTTTAAAATCGAGAGTAATCTCGATTTGTGTCATTACATTCAACATTTACGGCTATTCTTATATCAGGCAATGATTGGTGTTTTGATATTGATTAAGGAATGACTAATTGTGCTACTTTCTTCGATTTAAAGGAAAAAAATACACTCAAAAAAGTAAATTTGAAACTCTCGGTTGTTCCATTTTGCGGACTAAATTGAAATATTTTGGAATCGGCTAAACAGCAATTGAGCCGTTCGTTCATATCTTTCGGGCCGATATCAGTAATGCTTTTTGAGTTGGTTTTATTTCGATACTGCGTAAGTTACCTGTCTTGTCCCGCAGGAGTTCATTTTGAGCGCGTTTCTTTTGGTTGTAATGATTTCACCATGGCTTAAAATAACGTAGAAGGGTAAATGTATGCAGATGAAACAAATCTTTCCTTGTAATTTTGGAAAGTAACTGACTTACAAAGAGAGTTGAAGTGCGTAACAATGTAGCTCTTGACCAGTAAATTAACGTAACGGTACGAGACAAGGGTTTGCCATTCTCCAGAGCTGATAAGACTGAACGTCTTATGGACACATATATGGACAATTACTTAACCTATTAACTTGGAAACTTATTTAACCTATTAACCTTATTTAACTTTAATATGGACCCTTATTTAACCCAGCGGCGTGGCCAGAGTTAAGTGGAGGGTTGGGTGAAGGTGAGAGGCCCGGGCTTAATGTTGGTAAAAAGACACATAGATACTGTGAGGTCTGAAAAAATTACGACTTGCAATCTTTATTTTAGAAACCATTACCAGTCGACAACTTAAAGAAATAGAGTAAGAAACGCACTCCGAAGAATAACATCTTGTAAACTTAATTTTCGAGCTAGTAGACAAGACGAAACTAATAACGGTAATTAACCGTTATTAGTTTCGTCTTGTCTATTAGGTCGAATATTGAGTTTACAAGATGGTATTCTTTTGAGTATGTTTCTTACTTTAATCTTTATTTTACTTCTTACATTTTCGTAGAAACCTTTTTAGCCTTTTCCAGACGGTGTTAGGACTCTATCATTTCATGGAAGGCAGCAATCCCCCTACTGGACAAATTCTTTTCATATTTGAGTGAATGTAGTTGGTCATACTTCTGAAGAGTGGGGAGTCCGGACCCCCCATTCTCCGGGCTTCGCCTCTAATTTTACCTGGGAAGAACATATCAACAAAATTGTTAGAAAAGTTGTATCCTCACTTTCAATTTTATAAAGAAGTAAAAACGTTCTTGGACGTGAAAAGCTTGTGCAAATTGTACCAATCCATTACTGAGCCATATTTTGATTGTTGCTGCACAGTTTAAATTTATGCATGCTTAATTACTGGTGATTCGCATTTAACCAGCAGTAAAGCAATAGCTCTGCAATGTCTACTTAAAATTAAAAAAGAATTATATGTTTAAAAATGGATTAACTCGAAACTACTAATAAGAATCAGCTCCTAGTAACGTCGGCGTTAGGTCGTATAATCTTAAAAATTGTTACGAAAATTGTGATCTTCCAGCCAAGACTATTATACAAATGGTTTTGCCTTTACCGAGGCTAAACGGAACTTACAACCAAACAGTTTAAAATATTCTAAGTCAATTGAGATGTTCAAAAGTGAATCGAAGTTAATCTGTATCAGCTGTTCGATGAAAAATAATCATTTAAATTTATTCAAATAACTATAGAGCTTGACGATCGTTCATCTATCATCTCAAGATATCTCCAAGCTCTCACACTTCTAAAACATAAATTTCATCAATGTTATTATTAACATATAGTGGCTGCCGCTTAGGTTGCGCATATGTCAAACTAGCACCTCAGCTCACCATCTGAGACTTGGTAGGTCAATGGTTAGAGCGTCTCACCGGTTATCAGAAAGTTGCGGTTCGATCCCCGTCTGGGGCTCAGAAATCGTCTTTCTGAGGATAGAGCTTGACGATTGTTCATCTATCATCTCAATAACTTCTTAATGTAAATAATCATGTATATAACTGTACTAATTATAATTATTTCACTATGTAGACGAAGGAGGTTGTACGTTATTGCGCGTGTATCTTTGACGTAATTACCGTGACTAAAAATTTTATTGTATTATCTTTGATTCATTCGTCCCATCCCGCTCTTCCCATCCTTCCCACGCATTCCAACTTTCAATGCCATCCCGTTATGCCATGCCATACCTTGTTAAGCCATCGTATCCCATCTACCCTGTCCATCCATCCTTACTTACTTACCTATGTACTGATATCTGTATCAATCTACTAATTAATTAAAGCTGTTTAAACAAACCTGTAGTATTTTAAAAACCTATTGCACCCATTGTTTATTATGTTAACTTATTATTTTGTACTCGTATAGGGTGTATTTTGGCTCATAAAGGATTTCAAAGAGAAGCACGGGACATTTTTTCGCAGGTTTGACATTTTATTATCCAGATCATACGAATATTTCTAAAGTGTTTGGAATATTTCTCCACAGCCCCAAGTAGTCTCGATTTTAATCGCACGTGATCATCTTGTCCTTGTTACTTACTGTATTTTCAATAAAAGAAACATTACGAGTCTCAACCTTCATGAAACTGTTTATATCATGCTTACCGTAACATTTCCCGCGATTTTGTCGTTATTGACCAGTATGTTTGTTGAGGCTTGAAGCGAAAAAATAAGGGGGAGTGCACGTTTTGACGATCATGGGTTGAACTATCCTTTCGAAATATCTCATGGGATCGTGGCAAGATTGATTTACCGTGTAATTGTTATAAATTAAAAATATCCGGTGAAATCTGCCTTGTTGTCTTCGTCAATCTCCCCAGATTCGTCAAAAAATTCGTTTTATTTCACATCTGTCCTTCATTGCATCATTCTCCCAGTTAGAAACTGGAAAGATTTAGATCCACTAAAATCCCTAGTCCTGCTTGAGTAGACGAGTAAGTCAGAGTGTGCAAGAATATGAGGATACGTTTCGAAGTCTGTAGAACCTTGTACTGACTAACCAGTTACATCGGAAGTAACATGACGTTTAACTTGAGCAATACTGCATAGAAATCCTGGAAACGTGTTGAAACAGAACTAGCCTACTCAAATTTCCTGCCGATTGGAATGAAATTTTATTTGATTAACAATTATTTGATTAACATTAATTTATTTGATTAACAAACAAAGATTCCTCAATGCTATCCTACAATCTTGGACAAAACCTGTTGAGATAAACTAGGACATCATGCTTATTTCTTTCTTCTCAACGGAAACTTCTGTATAAAAAATTGCTTCCTCCTTCCCTCTAACAATGTTGAGTATTCGTGAGTTCACACCGCGAAAAACAACATTGAAACGGAGGGGGAGGGATGCCCAAATGTAAGAATGATAATCAAATTCTGTTAATCGAATGAAACTGTCTCAACAGTTTTGTCCAAGATTGTAGTTCTTTAAGTACAACCTTACTACAACCTTACCAAATAACTAGAATTGGTTTAGATGACGAAAAAACAAAAAATGTTGTTCCTTTTGAACAGTAGGCTCTACGCGCCACTTTTAGGGATGTGCGTACTCGTAACAAAGCAGTGAAAGGCACTGTAGCATTTTTGAGTGAAGTATTAGAGACGCTTGGTTATGGTAATGAATAGAATTTTAACTGATCTCATTCTCTTGATTATAATAATGTGTACTATGGCCTCCCAAAATTGGCATTTGGGGCAGTGAAAAGACATCAGGATGGATGTTTGGGCATTGAAATTTTCAATTCTCCGGCTACTTTCCGATTTTCTCCTACTATTTTATGGCCAAATGAAAACCTTGCCATCCCCTGAAAGAAAACCATCCGCGAGAAGTGTTCTGTAGTTGTATTCAACTGAAGTCCTAAGTAACGAGTGTGCTAGTGGTAGTAGTGCCATCAAATGCATACAGAAATCATTTATGACAAAGATAGTTTCACATTAAAGACATTGTATTGAGGCTTCATTGTTGTGGTCTTCTGACATTTGCTTTTTTTGTAGGTGCGAGAAGCGACTGCAGATGTTGCTGATGTTTGGCTCAACCTCGCTCACAGTTATGTTGAACAAAAACAATATGTCGCCGCAGTACAAATGGTAACAGGCTCTTTTGTTGTTCTTTACCTCTGCTTATGGTCTGTACGTGAAGAGATGTTTTATGTTCTTATTCACTTTGCTAATTATTCTTTTTTTTGATTTTTAGTACGAAAATTGCTTAAAAAAGTTTTTCCGCCATCATAATGTTGAAGTTTTGTTGTACTTGGCAAGAGCGTATTATTTGAGTGGAAAATTAAAGGAATGCCGCCAGGTCCTTATAAAGGTATCAACACCCACCTCTTAATAATTTTTGTTTGTCCTTCAATTCCGTGGATAGTCAGTTCACTTAAGTGTTTTTTTGTATGTGCTACATGATCTACCTGTGGTTACTGGCTGTCTGTGCCAGGGGCAGACTGACGCATGGATTGAACGACGGGTGTAGAAACAGTTGGATGTGCAGCCAGCCAGACAATCACTAACAAAAGATATTACATATAACAAGTAGTGTACAAATGTCAGCAGTGGAAAGCTACAATCCTGGACAAAAATACTGGGACAACACTTTAAAATGAACACATTTTTGACGCCCCCTTCCCCTTTTAATGTTGCGAGTTTTTATTCAATTTTTCGCTTTGCGTTATGACACAGCCGGCATCATCTGACATGGTGGAATGAAGCAACATTGATGGAGGGGGGGAGGGGAGGAGGAGCGAGTGATATTCCCTCTTTCGTCTTTTGCACGGTTGGTAGGGAGTCATTTGCAACGTTGTCCCAGTCATTATTGACCAGGATTTTAGGTTAATGTTACCGTTTTCTCTCTGAAGCGCAGATATTATTTCTTCAGAGTAAAAGCAGGACATTCAAGATTTACTTTATTTGGCATAAAAGTTTGAATAAAAATGTCCTTAACCTTTCAAAATTAAGAACAAATAACGACACGAATTGCTCGAAAATAAATGTAGATATAAAACGGATTTGGGAATTAAATCGTTACTGTGGCAACACCGTTATGATCTATCAACGTTTAACCTCCTAAACTATACCAACAAGCAGAGTTCCAAGCGATTCTTTGAATAATCTCAAACATGCATTTGATTTTCAAAAACGTGACAATGCTGTCCAAACAATGACATCATAAATTACTTCATTTAAATATCAAACAAATGTAGATTTTTCAAAACAGCAGAGAAGTTGTGAAAGACATGTAAGCACAGCTCTTTATCATTTCAAATGTTTTTTTAAATAAAGTAAAGTTAATTTTCGAGTGTTGTCTCTTCATTTCTCTTTACTTAGTCTTCACGTCTCGGCCCAAAATGTTCTTGTTTAATAAATAATTTTATTTGATATAGGCTCGTCACATCGCCCCTAGTGACACGATATTGTTGTTCAATGTCTCATTGGTTCAGCAGAAACTGGCAACTGTAATCCTGAAAGCAGAAAAAAGTCCTCTGAAGGTTGTTCTTTCCGCTGTCCGTGAACTTGAAGACGCGCAAAGGTACAACAAGACAATCTCCTGGTCTTGAAAAACCCGATCGACTTCTGTCACTTGTTTAGTATTTAATTTGCTTAGTTTTCCTTATAACGTTTAGATATGTTAAAACATATTTCAAAGAACGATAAAAGTTATCGATTTGAGCTTAATTGACTGACGTTGTAAACGTGATCGAGGACTTCTGTGGTGTTTTAAATCTATTCATTTCCATCCTCAGGTCTGAGACAAAACTCCGTTGAAATCTACCCTGCAATTCAAAGCACAAAACAAAAACGAGATTGAAGCTTCAGCCTTAGCTTAGTGGACGTCATAAGCGTCAACGAGTTTTTTCGTAGTAGGATCCAACTACTGGAAGATATGTTGGAATGTGTTCGCTCGATGCGGTGTTTAAAATACGGTATTACAAATCTAGTCTCAGATTAAGGAAAAATTGCCATTGAACTCTTCATTGCATTTCAAAACACGCCAGAGAATTATATATGGGGAAAATTGAGGCTAGGACCTGAGGGTTCCTGTACCACTGAGCCACGGACTGCCAATAGAAGTTATTTTTTTGCCTTGAATCTCTTTGTGATATCTTTACTGAAACAGCCATTTTCAAGTTTTTCCGGTAGCTTTCCACATCCATTGTATTCATTTCATGAACTATGAAAACGATCCAACCTCAAACATCCGTTGTCTGCTTCAGAGGAGAATTCTTTCCAGGCATCCTCGGCGGATCCTTAGTAGCGCTTTCCGAGGCAATGACTTCCATGATTGATGTCTAAATATGTCATCTTGACATAACAGAATAAGTTGTCGTAGGCAAATTCAACTGTTATCGTGTTTCACCAAGTACAGAACCATGAAAATTATACTTATTGTTACCCTTATGAACAGTTCTTATGCACCCTTCCAGAAATTTCCAGTGGCTCAGTCACCACGGAGACCGAATGAAATACGATTTAGCCTGGGCTCAAACGGAAGCTAGACAATGTCAGGATTTACTCAGCCAGGCCCAGTATCATGTTGCGAGAGCTCGAAAAATTGACGAGAAAGAACAAGAAATGAGGCGTAAGCAAGAGGAAGAAAGAGAAATCATTCGGAAAAAGAAGGAAGAAGAAGAGGTAGAATAAAGTACAACTATGGCCTACTTTCTAAAACCTAGTTGAGATCCATGTCCTTTTTAAAGCTAGAGGGCTACATATGCAGGCTAGTTTTAGCAATTTTTTGTCTGTTAAAACTCCTTCTTGAATGTCATATGTAAAAATCACCTGTTCTAAGACAAGTTTGCCTGGTACGGCTAGAGCTTAACTGTGAAATGTCTAAAAACGGCTAAAATGACTGCTTGAGATCGTTTAGTTACTTGAATCTAACGTCAGGCTTGGACTGGCCATTGTGCCATCACGCCACAGAACAATGGCTGACTATTGTTCTACGGTACGATGGCATAATGGCCAGTCCAAGCCTGTTTAACGTTGACTGTGAAGTCTTGTGCGTAAGGTCTTGTTGTGAACGCTTTTCACAGAATATTGCCTGTTCATGTGGTGTTATTTTTTTTATTTTTATACGTTATATAAAGTCGTTTACGTTGTATTTTTATAGAGGATTAAAAGAGAAGAAATTGAAAAACAGCAAAAAGAATTGCTCGAGAAGAGAGCGCACTTCAGAGAAGCCACTAAAAACTTGCTGGTCTTTACAATGGAGGAAAAGGAAGTGAAGAAAGAAAAATCCCGCGGACGAAAGGTAGGTTGGGTATTGACATATGTGTCCAAGGATTGAGGTTTTGAAACCTGACTCTTAGGAAGTTCGTAAATCCGTCCTGCTAGTATAGTTCATATACTTTGATCGAGATGATGCTTTATGAAATAGTATTGTAGAAGAGTTTTTGATAAGATCCCTTCAATTTACTATCAAAATGAGGCTTTGTCCTCACGGATGCGTTGTCAAAATCTTTTCAAGATTTTTCATTATTTCGACTGTCCACACGGAGAGGACAGAGCAGCGTTTTCAAAAGTTTTCAATTTGAACAGCGTTTTCAAAAAAGTTGTATTGAACCATATTGTTATGCTAACGGGAGTAATACATTTGCATATTAGAACCAAAACTTACTCGTGTGAGCGGGGCCTTAGTAATCAGTTGGGCACTAAACTTTTCAAGAAATTTATTCAAACGAAGCTAAGCCGGATAACTGATATGATAAAAAGGAATATCCAATAAGGTGTTAATTATCGATAAAGTCTATGGTGCGTCAATCGTTCGAATCCTGAGCGTAACGTATTATTATAGCCACCAACCACTAGAAATACTTGGCCAATCGTATGAATGAATTTAAACCCCTAAATTACAAAATGTGTACTCACCCTTCTAGTCAGTCGTTGTTTGTGCGGTCCCAGTACAATGGAGTCGTAGATAGCACAATGATTGGATTTTCTAGTGGAGTGTTTCTCAAACATTTTTTCCGGCACCTCCTTGAAAACTTGGATCGAGAATTTGTTCCGATCAGCATCTGCAAGCGGGGAAAGAAGTACTAAGTTATTTAACAATAATGTGAGGATAAACTGTATTCGAATGATGAAAATCAAGGTCCAGCAAAAAATTCTTAAGACAGGCATATTTGTGTCAAAAGGTTTATTAAGATCTAACTAAGAATTTTTTGCTGGGCCTTGATTTTCATCATTCGAATACGTTTTCCGCCTGGTTCTTCAATTACATCGATTCTAAATAAACTGTATTATCATAAACTGGTAGCAACACACATGATCATATGTTCAATTTCATTTTGTCTCCATAAACAGGCCGTCAACACATTTTGAGAACAACTGATGTAATGTGTGCCATACTTTTAAAAAACTACCCTGATTTTTCTTCTGTTATTCAAAGTTCCACCAGTTTTTATTCGTGAGAATGATCGAGTAATTAATCTGTAGAAACTGAATTGACAATTGACACCTGTACACACGAGTCTCGGACCAAATGGGATAGTTGGCTTTAAATTGCAAGAAACGCAAAAACCCTCCCCCTACCAGCATCCTTTCTTACCACCTTGACTCAGGACACCCTGTTTCCTTTGAAGAATTCATGATAACCTCTTTCTGCTTTTCTGAAACTGAACTCCTTTTACGCTGAAGTCTACTTATTAGTAAGCTTAAACCTTCTCTTTACTCCAGTATGAGCTCTGTACCTCTCTCATTGTTTTAATATTGTCCATTTCTGTACCTTACTCTATGTTTGCGTACTGTAATAGTTAATTTTATCCCATACACTCTTACTGGTCGATACGATACACTGTAATTATATAGCTAGGCACCTACCGCAACGTTAATCATATCTCTGGAGATGTTGTGATGTTCACCACAAAACGTTAGATTTTGTTATTTATTTAATATTATGAATCAGTTCTACTGTGTCTATGACTATTCTTAAAGTACTATGCTGGACTTTAATCTTCATTTTAAAGTTACGCATCTGCCTGGTTAATCATTGGCTGATGAATCAATAATAATATAAGAAATTTCATCCGGAAAAGCGAGCTTCCTTCCGTAAATTTAGTCATTTATTTTTCTTGTCACCTCAATACATTTTATGTGAATGTCCAGACTGTGCTTGTTTTATTCAGCCACCAAGTTTTATCTCCGCATTTCTTGTGGTCAACATTACAGAAAAATGTGAAAAAACAATCTTCGCGCTAAAGTTTTTAGCCAAGTTTAAGTAGAAGAGTGACCGTTGACGGTCAAGCCAGCCAATTGCTAAAATGATCCAATTAAAATAGCATTGAGTTCATATAGCTTTATATTCTTCGTTTATATTGGTGTTAGTAATGGTGGTTTTTTTTTTTGCTATTGTTGTTGTAGTTGTTGTTGGTGCTATTGTTTGTGTTAGTAGTTTGGTTGCGGTGTTTGTTGTTGCTGTTGTTGTTGTCGGTGTTATTGATTTGGTGTTGATGTTGGTGTTGTTTTAGTGCTTGTATTCGTGTCCTTTTTCCTTTTTGTATGTGTATGTATGTGTTCGTCTTTCAGCGTTTGTTTTCGTGTTTGCGATTGTATTAGTTTTCGTGTTTGTGTTTTTATTGGGCTACGTTATTGGTGATGTTGTTTATTCTTAAAAGTTCATTTTTTCGATAGAAAGGACGAGATACAGGTGAAATTTACTCCAGCGGAAGTGGAAGTGAGGCTGAGAACGAAGAAAATCCAAGACCTAAGAAGGAACAAAAGAAACGGTAAGTTAATTAGTCTTCGTATTCTTGATGTTGTAATGATTCAACGTGAACAGCGCTAATTTGTTGACATCTTAGTTCATGTAACATATCTTAAATCACTGGTGATAAACATTTAAATTTCTGTTTCATCTTCAAACATGCATCAAGTTCAACACCGTCGTCCTTACACATGGCCGCTGCTAATATAGTTAAGTTACTGATGTTTCTTTCTTAGCTTGTAATCATTGAAACGGCTGCCTGATGAAACTCTGATTTTTCGTGAGACTGAAATATTTGCAAAGTTTTTTTTTCAGTTATCATCCCCATCTTCTACAAATTGCACGCCTTCATTTCTTACAGATGTGCAAAGGTGGGGGCTTCCTTTTCAGTTTTGACGTCATTTTGATCAACGATAGAACTGAAAAGAACTCTCGACAAAACTCTAAAACGGTGGAGTCCAAATGCAAGATTCTCGAGAATTAAGCCTTAGCCAGACACAGTAAACATTCTGTTGAACGCCTGTGTATTTGAGAAATGCAACATGTTGAACATGTATTGCCACCAATGTCGAACGATGTTGAACGAAATTGAAAATTGTTGAACAAATTTTGAGTGTTCAAATTTTTGATCAGACTGCCTTCAACATTTCTTTTGTTTTTGTGGATTTTCAGGAAGGTTGAAAAAACAGGCCAAGTGGTCTCAACAGTCTGTTCAACATTGTTCAACAGTATTGAACGATGTTGAATGAAATATTGTAATCGTTCGACCGAGGTTTAAGAACATTGGTGTTCGTGTGCAAGAGCAGATGTTGCACAATTATCATAGTTTATAAACATTACGTATGTGGACTTTTCATTTAAAAACATTTTCGTTTGTGGACGGAGTTCCTCTTTAAATTCTTTTCATGGGGCATGAGCCTGAAGAGTTAAAAAAACAAACAGAAAAACTGGGGAAGTTGTCCAATTTGCCCCTGTGTACGTCTTTGTGATCGCGAAAGTGAGAAGAATGTGTCTTTCTTTGGTCCTTGAAGAATAGTAGTTTATCTCAGGCAATATCTGTTGCGGGTACACGTAGTGTAGGTTGGGCCTGATGGGACGCAATGATAATAAAAGTTGAAGATTGCCAGGTTGCATAGAGAATTTCGATCTTACCATTCCTGTTACGACTGGATGTTATGTTTCTGTCAATTTCAATGGCAATCCTGATAAGAAATTGATTTGTTCGTTTTTATGATAATAAAGAAGGAAGAAACGTGACTTGGATGAAGGGGAAGGCAAGGAGAAGAAGAAGTAAGTGTCATTTCAAATTGATTAATTTTTCAAATATAGTGAAAACATTCCCTTTCCCAACAGCTCAGTTAAAAAACCCCGCTTAGTCAAAAACAACGTCCTAAATCGTAACCACGCCCTAAACAAAGACATCCTACTGCATAGAAATTACCATCCCCCAAAGTTTGGGACATTGGTTCCTCTTGATAGAAAGATCCTACTGTACACAAAACACCAGCCCTCAAAGGTAGAGACTTCGTTGCCTCTTAACAGGAACATCCCACTATATAGAAATCACAACCCTCAAAAGATGTGACACGAGTGCCTCTTAATGGAAACTTCCTGCCGTATAGAAATTACCATTCCTCAATGTAGGGATGCAAGTGCCTAAAAAGAGAAACAACTAACGGAATAGAGATCACCACCCACCATCAACAGTAGGGACATACTTGCTTCTTAGGTTATGTCTAGAATTTTGTTTGATTAGGCTTTTTTAATGCCAGCTGGAACATTGGCCTAGCTAAGGTCACTGTAGACCTTTAAGGTACATTTTGTGCGAAACATCTCTGAGTTTAGCCTATTACTCGGCCACATAAATCTTTGGTAAATAAAAGTTAAATGACTGGCCATAGACTGTAATAGGATATTTTGGTTGGGAAGTACCAAACTTCTCAGAAGCTACCTATTTCTGAAATATCCACCCCTAATTGAAAAGGCTAGCGGTAAATCACGATTTCTCGGAATCGTCTCGAAATTCGTTACCAAGTAGATAAACATACTGGTCACAAAAGCATTTCTTCGTTGTCAATGGTCTAAATACTTTTAAGTTAAAAACCAAAAGGATCAGGGAACTGCCTTCACCTAGATAGGAAACACCGGTGTTTCGAACGAAGGCTCTACGTCTTTTAAGTTGCCCAATTATTTCTATTTTAACTCAATCCCAAATCACACAAGCTCAAAATGCTCCATATCAAACATACTGAAAATTTTAAAAAAATCTGTGAAACTTTTATGTCCCCGATACATAACCTACCAGACTTGGAATTTTTTTAAGATTCCTATAAATTCTTGTTTACGGTTAGCCATTTGAATTCGTAACAGACATTTCAGAAACAAGAGCGGAAATTCTTTTCGTGCATACAAACCAAAATATCTCTTAGGTGATATATAGGTTTGGTATATTTGAGTAGCAGTTGGAACGTTATAAATGAACCCTGAAGGTTTACAGTAACCTTAAGACTCAAAAAAAGGTAGTGGCGTACAGTTTGTTCATTTAGTTCAACCAACATGTCAATGTGTGTAACCTGTCAGAATTTTTGCTGAAATAAAGACCTCTCAGAATGTTGAAGTATTGAAATCTTAATAGCGCTTCAGGTGTTTGATCAGCCGTAATTTTTTCTGTGTTAAAGAAGCAAGCCGTTGGACGGGTGTCACAGAACTTACAATGAAAATAAATTTTAATGTCCACTAAGTATATATACAGCCCTGTTGTGCTATAATAACTGAAAATGCTGGACGTCTGCTATCGGTATGGACCAAGCTATATACCTGGAACTAAGGACATAGTGATAGCTGTAATGTCCAACTGTTGCCCAATGCATGGCACAGTTTATAAAAAGATTACGTGTCGACTCTTCCAAAGCCCCCATTACGACATTACCAAAGATAAAATAAATCCTTTGCAATCAACATTTGTTGCTTTGTCGAGGAAGGATATTAATTTTCCTCATTCAAATGGAAGGTAAGAAGGTTCTTGCAGGTGACATCAAATTTGTCATGGCGGAAAGCCAATCCAAAGTTCCGACGTTTAGCAGACCGAATGATGAATCGAAATTGTTTTCGTGTTTATAAGCATTTGCCAAACAGCTGGGAATATGTGCAAGAGCATAAAACTAGATACATTCTCTAGTTTGATGTGTACGTTCCAACTTCACTTACCGGGAATTCTCTTTCCAAGAGTAAAGCACTTTCAGTAAATGAAAACGTTCAAAGCGGTAAAGGGATAAAGTAAAAGAGTAAAATACTTTAATATTGGTAGTGAACTTTGTATGACTGAAGTATTTTTATTTGTTAACAGGGCACGCCGATTACAATCAAAGAAAAAAGAAAGAAAACCTAAAGTTGATCCAGATTCGCATTTATCAGCCAAACAGCGTCGCAAAATCAAGTCTAAAGCTATTATATCGTCGTCAGAAGACTCCTCAGATTCGGATGTAGATAAACTGAAAATAGCTGCGGACGACGATGAACGGTTAGTTTTCTTTCGTTTAGAAATAACCAAAAAACACTAGTCTTATTACACCGAAATAAAATAACACGTTGGGGTGCATGAAGAAAGTTCCTGTTTTAATCGTTGGTGGTAATCTGATATAAAGATATAACAGGAAACTGTACAAGGAAATAGCTGCCGAAACGTGACATAATCTTTGTAGCCTATTGCGGTATACTGATAAAGTTTTTGGGACAGTATTTTAACTTTACCAAAAACCTGCGTCCTAACGCATTAAAAAAAAGTTGTTTCAAACAGGAAAAGGCAGCTCTTAAAACGTCCCTATGAAGATGCCAAATAATTAATATATTACTTTGCCGAAATTTCGGACATCGTAGCCGAGGACAGATATTAAAAAAGGAGAGATAACGTCTATCGCACGCGGGTCTGATTGGTTAACAGCCATGTTTTGATCAGAGTATCCAAACATGGAAAATATCCCGTCAAAAATATGTTGACGCTTGTGTTGTACGCTAAACGATATTATTACGTTGAACAAGAAATATGTAATGGTTTTAGGGTGCTTGCATACTGTTATTCAAACCCACGATACGTTGACTTTCAAATAACTAAAGAAACACTCGCTTGTTTTTTCTTTTTCTCTTTTCACCACGTTCAATTGACTTAACTTTGCTGACCAGAGTTTGATCGTAAGCTTGTCTCTGATTAGTAGTCGATGATTTTCGAGAGAATTGCTCACTTCATCACAGTGGTAATCAAGTTATATGAGAGCTTTCATCCGTCGTTCTTTTATAGAAGAAATACCAAACGCATTTCCGTGTTTGGATGCGGTGATCCGAACTCGTGTTTTTGTTTTTTATTTTTTAAAGACTTGTTTTTAATACCCGCTTGTTTGAATCACAGTGTCCGAAGTCGGAAATCCATGTGGTATTTCTTAAATAATTTGTAAGCATCATTAAATAACACATTCTTTAAAGGGCAGTTGTACAAGGTAACATATTGAAGAGTTTAAGAAAACACGACCCGGACGTCAAAGACGACGAGACTTAACTATAAAATTTCTCCTCTAAAACTATAGAAATGAATAATTTTTAGTCTCTGGAGTATTCAATACGGCGTCCCGGCTCCACACAAAATGTGAAGGGCATTTCCACTTTTTCATAACAACATCGGTAATCCAAAAAGCGGCACGCTGTGGATCGTGTTTAACGAAAATATTGCCTATGAATTTGCCAAAGCCAGTCAAAGCTACCACTAGAAATAACCTCATTACACCACGGAAGACTTCCCACTTCACGTGACAGACTTCAACATCGTTTATGCAAGGGCTAATTGTGCGATATAAAAATAGGTACGAACAGTGACTGATTATCAAACACTGCCTGTCTAAATATTGACAAAACCCTATCGCAAATTATAACCTACTCCTAATTGGTTTATATTATTGTTTTCTCTGTTTTTTCAAACTTTAGCGAGGAGAATGTCGGTAGCCCAGACGAAAAATCTGCTGATGAGAGTGACAATGAACGTTCGGCGGAAAGTGAACACGGTTGGTTTTTTAGCTCTTCATTTAAACCCTGTCCAAACTGACGTGCTACAAACATTCTCATAATGTTGGATGTCAGAGAGTTGAGTTGTTTTACCCGACATTGTCGGAAAGTTTGTCCAGATCGTCTCTTTACAAATTATATAGCTAATCATTGCACTTTAGGCCTAATTTCAAACGTACATGCTCATATAGTTACTGGTAGAAAAGCTGTATATAACAACAAATGCGGACTATCGAAAGGTACTGACGGCCTGCGTGCTTTAGTACTCGTATTGTCAATTTCAAACATGCTAAAGATAACGGACAAGTAATTTGCAAAACAGCAAAATTGCCCCGTTCATTTTGTACGATGTTTACAGTATCTTTATTCCAAAGAATATCCTCATAATCTACCACTTGTCTTTGTGTATAATAACTCTTAATATGACTTTCCAGACAACCTGTGAAACTGACGTGCTCACAACTGCTTCTAAATTTGAGCATAATGGAGGTTATGGAAATTTTGTGAACTTATTACAAATTTATTACAGAATATTTGACAAATTTCATAAGAATAGGGGGAGTCTTTGCTCATTTTTGTTACCTCTGTAGAGTCTCGTAACTCTTTCCCTGCGACATAACACTGTTGTCATTTCACTCCGGCTAACGCCAGCCGATTTTAGTCGTCAAACGGGGAGCTCTCGCCGTGAAAGGGTAAGTAAATATTTATTTCATTTCTCATTTAGAAGAACAGAAGGAGTCAAGTGATGAGAAAGCAGAGAGCATAGATGAAGATAAAGGTGAAGAGGTGGAAGAAGGGTCAGAAGAAGAACAGATATCACCCAGTACAAGTGAGACAATTGCTTTCTTTAGAATGGGACCCATAAATGGCCATCCTGCAGCCTACAAAATTATTTCTGTTACAGAATATTTTAACTAACTTTGTGATGATAACGGGGTTATTCCTTCCCAATTTTTCGTTTTTGACGTAGAAAACCAAAACGCGTCAGGTGATGAAAAGGCTGAGAGCATGGATGAAGACAAAGGTGAAGAAGAAGACGAGAGGTCAGATGAAGAGCAGACGCCACTCAATAAAAAGCGAACTTTGTCTAGTGATGAAGACGAAGAGGGGGAAAAGGAAGAAGAAAATGTCACACCTAAGAAAAAAGCTTTAAAACAGCTGGCCAGTTCGTAAGTAGAAGTTAACGATTTCCACAAATTTTGTTAAGGTAAACTGTCAAACATTGTATCCATGCATGTAACTTTTATGGACCATACGCGGTCCCAATTTCTCGAACTGATGGTCTCCTTTCAAAAATTTAGCACTTTCGTTGGCATTGACTTATGCATTAAGAACAAAACAGACACAGTCCTATGATTTCCTGGTCACAGACGGCCTCAGACCGAAGTTCAATCTTGAATTGAAGGCGTAATCTTCAGCGTTAGACTCTGTGACCGACATTCAAAAATTTTCCTCGATTGCTTATTTTTTCTTAACTTTTTAAAAACTTGTTAGTTCGAGTACTAGTAGTTATACGCCTCGTCGCGCCTGTGATGTAAGTGTCACTGTGTAACTATGCACGAAAAACGAAGGGAAAACGTAGATAACATTCCCACCATAGTTGACCGAATTTCAGTAATGTCCTGCTTTACTACTTTCAGGTCCGAGTCTGAAGAAGATTAATCTGTTTCCTGTTGCCAATGTTGCGCGATAAGAAGCATTGGCTACCATCGAACTGACAAGCCCTGGGGCAGCTCTTTTGGATCCTGCAATCGAGGGCAATAATTCACTCTGAAGACAGTGTTCTATCTGTGTAAATACTTAGGTGTTCTCTCTGGCGATTTGAAGTACTCTACAGCATTTAACCACAAGGGTCCTATTGTTTCTATTTCTTCAAGAAAATGTTATGCGTGTAAAAAATCGTGCGCATTATACATCCGATGCGTTGATTCACATTTGTACAAAAATTGACTTTCAGAGGCCTTTTTGGTACTAAAATCATGGTAAAAAGATTAAATTATGATGTGTTTTGCTTACCCCGTGCCAATCGATCGGTCATTTAAACACGATATGAAACAAGTTAACGCGTGCGACCGTTCGCACGCATTATTCCCTCCATGCGTGTGTAAGGCGCGTACGATCGCTGGCATCAAGAGACTGAAAACGTTCAATAGTAAATTAAAATTAATGCCTCGTTCTCGCTTGCGAAATAGGTTAACTTAAACTAGTTTTTGCCGAACATGTATAGAATTTTCAACTCCCGTTTCGAATTTTTAAATTTTTCTTTTTTAATATCACTTCAAAATTCCGATACACTGGCTGTTGCTTAAAAATGTGCATAAATATTTTGGATGGAGAATCAAATTGAATGTGATGCGTGGAAAAACACTGTCGGATCTACACGATGCCGAGACAATCAGACAAATTGTGCATTATTTTGTATTCTTTTGGATGGATATAAATGAGCTACTGCCTCTTGTAGTTCAAGAGTAAAAATTTGTTTTTAACTTCTGACACAGGGAAGGGCTAACTGGTATTCTCATGAAGTGTTTCCCAAGGGAACTGTGAATAGTGGTTCATTATGCCCACTGTCGATGAAGTTTGTAGAATTTGTAAAGAAATACCCAAACGCGCATTGGGACATACACGCAGCAATCCGCGAAATGTTGCATGACATATCAGAGTAGAAAGCTTCAAAATGGCTGAATTTAACGAAAAAGCGTCCGTGAAGCTGTAGGTTCCCGTGAAAGCTAGCACCAAGTTTATCCAGACTACATTTTTCTTTATTTCTTGCCTGATCTCTAATCCAAGCTTTTCCCGCCGGCATGAAATCTCATCTTCGTCTACGCTATTTAGTAATCATTGCAACATTGTGTGCAATGAACATAAAAGAAAATTTGCCACCCAGGGAGGTAGCGAAGCCGTGGTAGTTCGGGGTGTGTGTGTAATACTACCGATGAGTAACCAACATATTTGTCCCCCACCTACTTTGGAAGACCTATGACCGACTTAGGGGGGTTTTGAGCGACTTTTGGAAAATGATAAATGGAAAAATCGAAGGGTTTTGAGAGACCCTACAGCTGTAAATACCATAAAGTGAAACCATATGGTAATTTAAGACGGGGATTTCTCGCTGCGCTCCAATGCATACCAAACATCCCTAACGATTTGAATAGATCAATGTGAACAAAAAAACTATTTTCGGCAAGGTTTGTTGTTAGGGATGTTTGGTATGTTATCTATTGTGTTAAACACCCAGGGTTCAGAAGGTCAGCGGTTCGGGTAATACCCATTTTAATTGATAAATACAAAAAACCTATTCTTTAGGCTCTTCTTCTTGTTTATTAGTTTTATGACCGTAAATATGCTTTGCAGTGGTAATCCCACCTGATATGATACCAAGAAATGGGATGAAAGGAGTAATTTTCTCTACTAATGAGTGAACATCTCTCTAACAATTCATCCTTTTTCAATTCATTTGTTAATTCATCTGGAGACTCTATAGCATTAAGACCTCCTAAAGTGTTGGCAAACTTACTTATCATTAGATCAGTTAGGAACTCATTAGCTTTTTGCATTCTCTTACGCTCATATTCGGTGTATAGCTTTTTGATGAACTTTTGACTGGCTTTCTTTATGTAGGCAACAGATTTATCCAAATCACCATCTTCTGCTAATTTCAGAAGTTCATCTCTTTTTTTCTAAATCATTGTCATCGTTTTGTGGTTCAACCTTTTCTGGTTTTTCAGAGGATAAATTATTGATTTCCTCATCTACAATATTTTCTGCAGTTGTAACTTCGAATAACTCATCAATGGTTTCAGGTTTAGTATTCTTGCGTCTTGGCATTCTCTATATATTGACATTTTATTTTTGCGGTGTATTGATTTTATAGTCGTACGGGTAGCGTAAATTGATTTCCAGTGTTGCGTATTTACTATTCATTAGTTTTTCAATTATTGATTTCCTGTCACTTTTTGTACTATGACCTAAATATCTACCAAAGATGACATTCATATCATCCTCATCAGGATTATAAAATGTGATTACTCTAGCTACATTGTCTCTATAAGGCTTGGATATACTGGTTAATTGCTGGGTTATGACTATTGTTGACATACTATAATGCCTAGCTGAAAAAGCCAATTTGACCAACTCACTGGTTCTATTTTTGACATCCTGACTACTTGCACAATCATCCAATATAACTAGAAATACGTGCACGCAACAACCCCTCGCTCACCCTTCCAATATATCTCTCGAAAATCCAAGTAACAATGATAATTTTTCGAAATTCTCAAAAAGACAAATCCTCCTGACTATAACTGGAAGAGGACATGCAATAAAAAAAATCCACACAGAATTTGGCCGCAAATAAACAACAATCCAAACTTGAAATTATTTTATATTTAAACTGCTTATAGTCATTTACGTTTAAAATTTAAATTCTGCTTTATTAAAACAAAAAGTTCGGCGAGAATAACGTTCAATGGCTTAACAAATGGTAAGATGTCCATCCTTACAATTAAATTATTAAACAACGAATGATAGGATCAATACCCTGAATTATTTGCGGGTTTATGGTAATTCGTGTCGTTTTCCAATTAGACTTCTCACTCATTTTGCCTTAAAGAAAGATTGTTTTATTAGATGACCGGACTTTCCGTCTTAAAAGTGGAGCATTCTCATAGGTTATCAAACGGATACCGGCATTACGGACAGCTCATGATTGAATATTTTTCTGACATTTTTTGACTTAAAAAATTTATAAATTATACGTTACCTCAAAGTTGGTAACAAATGTCTTTAAGATCTGCTATGATAAGGGTTTATGCTAAGTATTCATCCGGAAGCACAAGACTTTGGTGACGAAGATGAAGCGAATTGCGAAATCGACGAAGTAAACAAAGAAAACATGAACAAATTCTGCAGTTTTATCGCTGACCAAAAATCGGAAAATACAAAACATAAAACAAAATACGACAAGCAAAGCTTGTGCAAGTTTTGTCGAAAGAAGAACGAGAAGAGGGAAGCAAAAGACGTACTTTTTCCACGGTAAAATATCAATAAAAGGAAAAATGGCGTACAAACCTGCAACTCTTGCGTATTTTCAATTAAAGATTCAGTGGCACCTCACCACAAAGGGTTCAACGGTAAATTTACAAAAAGACGACTTTAAACTTTCTTGAGAGGTTTTAAAATCCTGATGAAAGCATTACCGATCGAATACGGTAAAGGTCATCATGCACAAATCACTCTTGAAGTGAGAAAGACTGAAGCGGACAACTGTTTTGCCGAAGGATAATTTGGTGACCAAAAACAAGTAGCTTTGCAGCGAGTTACCTGGTGGCTGTTTACCTTGCATTTTTGTTTCGAGCCAAAAATACATCCTAACGTCTTCAATGGGGTGACATTTCATAGCGAAAAAAATCCTGATTGAGGCAATGAAATCTTTGTGTGGAAAGCGGAGAAAGCATCCAAAGACTGTCATGGCCTGGACAACTCTTCTGGATGACGAGTGTTCTATCCCACTTCTCAAACAATTGACCATGAACGCTGTCCGGCTAAAATGCTGCTTTTGAAAGCTGCTCAAAACAATTCCGCTCGCAGAACTTGTACTCAAAGCTACTCGATTCAGACGTACCTGTGATTGTGCAGCTCAGGTAAGTGGTTACCAGAACGTGAAAAGTCCCAAGATTTATACTAATCGACATCTATTCAACTTCAGCAAAGAATGTCGTTTTAATACAGTTAGTCGCTTAGCAAATGTCCTGACAGCAAGCGAGTTCCCTTACGTCTTTTGTTCATATAAATCAGAAAGAATCAAGACAAAGCGTTGCTGCAAAAAGTGAACAGTTGGCAAATGCATATTCCAAGGAGCTAACTTTGAGAACTGCTCTGTCAAGTCATAAATTGTCCAGTTACTGAGGTGGCGAAACCAGTTGCAGGCACCAAGAAAGCCATTTCGTTTGCCAGTCTTAAATCATTTACTGGCTTCAGTGTTCAAATAATGTAAACAACTTGCGGAAGATCCATACAAGGGGAAAAATAACGAGACCAAATCGATTTGCTTCAATACGGTACCTAAGTACGGTTTGTTCAACAACATACCAGTCCCCGAGCTTGCATACGGCATTTTTGATTGACCGGAATCCATATATATATATATATATATATATATATATATATATATATATATATAGAGAGAGAGAGAGAGAGAGAGAGAGAGAGAGAGAGAGAGAGAGAGAGAGAGAGAGAGAGAGAGAGAGAGAGAGAGAGATACAGTTTGATGTTCGAGAAACAGGAGAGCTTGGGTATATTGAGGTAGATAAACGATCTTCAAGCTCAATACTCGGAAAATGATTTCTGAGCTCCAGACGGGGATCGAACCCGCAACCTTCTGATGACCGGTTAGACGCTCTAACCATTGAGCTACCGAGACTCAGATGGTGAGCTCAGGTGCAAATTCGAATATATGTGTGACCTAAGCGGAAGCCACTATATATTGATAATGATTGAAGCAGTTTGATGTTCGAGAAACATGAGAGCTTGGGTATATTGAGGTAGATAAACGATCTTCAAGCTCAATACTCAGAGAAACATATATATCGAATTTGCACCTTAGCTCACCATCTGAGTCTCGGTAGCTCAATGGTTAGAGGGTCTAACCGGTCATCAGAAGATTGCGGGTTCGATCCCCGTCTGGGGCTCAGAAATCATTTTCTGAGTATTGAGCTTGAAGATCGTTTATCTACCTCTATATATAGAAAGAGACATACACAAAGCGAAAATTTTTCTCCCTAGTCACAACGCATGTAACAGGACTCCACGCACGTCAAGATTAGTACCCTTGCACCGCGCTTCGCGCGGTGGGCGAGGGGAATATTCAGACCTTTTTGTATATTCTCTCTTTTCTTCATCATTTTTGATTTTTTGGTCATCTATTAATAGATCTTGTATATGATTATATTCATAATCTAACTGCTCATAATTCATATCATTATATTGTGGGTAATTTTCACCCAAATCTTGCATTTCAAAATCGAATCCTCCTTTAGCCATTTGTATATATTACGCTATATTTTGTATGTCACTCTCGGGAATCCAACTATTATGTTTACTGTCATAACTTAACCATTTGACAAGAACCATCTTTTTACCTTTTACTTTTTTCCTTTTCAGTATTTTTTCAACTTTATAGATATCGTCCTTTTTATCAACACCTGACAACTCCTCTTCGTAGAATTTCCCAATAATTGGTTCACCTTCAAGATCCTCTATTTCATAAACAGTTGGGTCACCACGTATAACCTTGACCTCTTTTATATTTTGATATTATAAGCATATCTCCTACCTTAAATTTAGGTAACGGTGACTCAGCATAGAGATGACCATATAGAGTGGACCAAACATCGTCTTCATTCTTTTTGTTAACATCCTTTGGTTTCATTAATATGGTGCTGTGCTTAGTATTGTAGTAATTATACACCAATTGGTCCAACACATCAATCCATTTATAAGTTCCTTTACTATAGAAGTATTTCCACATAGCAGTTTTAAGAGTTCTGTTGAATCTTTCTACAACGGCAGCCTTTTTATCACTATTAGTTGAGAAATATTTGATATCATGATTCTCTAACAACGATTTTACACCAACATTGTAAAACTCCTTTCCGTCATCGAATTGAGCTAATTTAGAGTAATCACCAAATCTCTCTTTGAATTGCCTCAATAGTTCTGTGACTGCTTTTGTCACATTATTAGTGTCTTTTCTGTAAACAGGAATGGCAAATGCATACCTACTAAGAATTTCAATAGATGTTAATATCCAGTAATAACCTTTGTTTTTGTTTTTATATAAACCCATATCAACGAGATTCATCTGTATCTGCTCACCAAAATAGTTAACTTTAGTTTGTCTAAATTTATGTTTTCTGACAATTGGTTTATATCTAGTGTATGTGTCTTGTGATCTTAACCAGTCTTTTACCTGTTTTCTACTAACACTTAAACCATCTTCTAATGCTTTTTGATATAATCTTTCTGCAGATTGGTAGCCAGTTTTAGGATTGTAATAGATATTTCTCAACCCTTGTTCTGTCTCTATATCTTTATCCATATACATTGCACTACATTATATGTAAGTCTAATAGTACTTTTCCGACACTTATTGTGTTCCCATCTTGGTCCTTAACAGTGAAATTGATCTTATTAATAACGCCCTTATCAATTGGCACTCTAGATTCAATATCGAAAAAATGCTGGACACTACCTTTCAATGACTGTGCAGTTGTTATCGGTAATACCGCTATAACGTCACTTCTCTTGCCATTTGTATTTATATTATCAATCATTTTAACCAAACTAAAAGTGATATTTATTTGTTGCAATCCATTATTTATATTAACTGAGTTACCACTTTTTGTTTTTGTATTTGCGTTTATTACTTGGTCTTTGTTGAATCCCAATATGGGCCCTATAGTTTTCATATTTATTGCATTGTCACTAGTAATGGAGCACGTTCCATCATATTCATTAGACACCAAAGTAACACTAACATAACTCTCAATCTCCTTTTTCAGCATATTGAATGTCCAATGACCCTTCTGTATAGTCTATTTATTGCCGTTATATGTTAATTCATTGTTTTTATCAGTGATATTATTATAATCCCAGAATAAAGTGGTCTTCTTGACTAACAGATACGGATTATCATTATTTATTAAAAATGACACATCCAAGTACAATTCCTTTGAGGAACCATCAATCAAAACACTTGGTCTCTTCATTTGTATATAATATATGATATATTATGTAATGGACCGACTTCTTAGAAAATATTATGGAAAGAACTATGACAAGGCTATGGAAAATGCTAAAGAAGAAAGAGCTAAAATTAAAGAAGAGTTCCTTAAAAAGTATCCAAATGCTGATTTAAGTAAATTTGAATTCGATGTTGATCTCAATGAGGACTGTACTATCGATTCCACATCTACATTCTTTAAGAATTGAGATGTGTCAAGCACAGACATTACCAGTGACACTTTTCCAAAAGACAGATCTATGACAAAATATCTTTATTCCGACAAACATCCACTTAAAGTCAAACAATTACCAACAAAATCAAACAAAAATGGAACAATTGAAGAAAATAATAAATTCCCATTAATATGGCAATCAAATGGTACAATACAAAAAATCCCTGAGCCAAATATACAATATGTTGAAGGATATCGTCTCACTGATAAATACCCAGATCACTACATATTGGATTACGATATTGAGATTTTCAGAATATATATCAACAACCAAGAGTATTTCCTGTCAAAGCTTCCAAAATTGAACATTACAGCAGATTATAATAAAGCTGAATGGGATGATAATGAAAGTTATTATCAAGAATGTTTTGCAGTATATGATGCATCATATTGTTGTGGAGTTTCCATACAGCATCTAACACCATCATCAGATGTTCATCCGATTATAACATCACTAATGCGATTCCACATATATTTTACTGTCAGACGATTGATAAGAAGAATGGAAGGACAAGAAAAGATGTCAGCTATATATCAAGAGAGTTTTCCGCTGGTGAATTCTATGGAAATATTGAACACACGTAGGAATATGATATATAGAACAAGAGGTGGAGTTGTCTATCAATTATTTTCCAGTTCATTACAGAGTGATTATAAAAGATATATTCCTGTTACAAGCAATGGGTTAACAAAAATAGGTATTCAGTATATAAACGAGAGTATTGAAGCGTTTATTTATTCCATTTTAGGAAGTCAGGCAAGGACAAAACAATCAATATACAGCAATAGAGCGAGTGCATTAGAAACACAGCAAGAGTTCAGAAAAATCGTGGAAGATAGTGTTATAAATTATGACACAAGTGTTTGGATAAACAATATGAATCAAGCAGTGACTGATACTAATGTGGTTCTCAATATCGCTGTTAGTCCAACTCTCTGGTTGTTGCCAAGCAATCTAATCTTATTAAACAAACCAATTCCAGGGTATAACAATAAGCTTAAAGTATCCGATGAAAGTATGAAATTTGGTTTAAATAAGGATATAAATAGAGCGCCTATTAAAGAGCCGCATTTAGATAAATTAGGTGATGAGAAATCAAAACAGGGTCACCAAGAGACGTTATTCAAACAACCAGAAGAAGAAAAACCAGTAAAAACGGAAGAAAAAGTAAAGACGTCTGGTGATGAAAATGATTTAATACCATTATTCGCTGCGACGGGATTAGTGACGTACTTAATAACAAAATATGCATTATAATGTAGAAAATGAGCTTATATTACGGCGATGAAGATAAGACAAAAAATGACATAGATGAATTGAAGACAAGCGTTGATAAAAAAACTCTCTTTATCAGGTGGTAAAATGGAATGTGATATCAACATGTCATCATGGAGAATAAAAAATATTCCAGCATAAATTAATCATTACGTCCCAATTTCCAAACCTGTTCTGGAACAAACATACTTAGTAGATTATAAAAAAAATAGTCGATTATAGAAAA
Source organism: Heliopora coerulea (assembly GCA_030142905.1). NCBI lineage: Eukaryota > Metazoa > Cnidaria > Anthozoa > Scleralcyonacea > Helioporidae > Heliopora > Heliopora coerulea. The sequence continues at coordinate 32,459 of JASJOG010000394.1, forward strand.
CGTTTAAGTGAAACATTGATGTGGAAATACTACATAAAATTTCTAACGAGTATTTATCGTTTTGATAGAGGCTCAAATAATAGTGAATTAGTATTTGATACTTCAACCAGGAAAGTGTCTAAAACTATTGATCAAGGTCTAGAAGAAAATGATGCAGTTCAAAACACAACCAATTTACAACCCACATTATGTACAAAAAGTTAAAAATTTGGAAATAGATATTTCTTAAAATTTGATCAGACACAAAGATTGATAAGTGATATTAATTTAAATGTGGTTAGTGGGGCAAAAGATATAGTAAATGTTTTCATAGTATATAGGATAGAAGCATTTGATGCTAATATTTATTGGATACGTAATGGTTTGTTTGGTCACGATAAACTTGTTTCTTTTAGCCCATCTGGTGATTTGGTTGTTTCAGGGACAACAAATAAGCACATTATTATTGGCAGTAATCCTGTTAGAAGAATACAACCATCAGCTCCATATAAGAATAAAGCAAATGCTGGAGTAATAAATAAATGGGTTTGTTTATTTATACATTGGGACAATTACACATCACCAACAGCTGGAGCTAGCAAGGTATATTGTAATTGACAAAAGCTAACAGATTTTTAAAGCAGAAGTTCACTTGGTTCAACTAAAATGATTTTCGGTGATATTAATCCAAATGGTATCGCTCCGTTAAAGGGTGATATTTCTTTTTTCTGTGTGTATAAAGGAAGATTAATAAATGAGAAAGACATTCTACTTCATCATCACGTACTCTGTAATTGGTTTAATATTGATACGGTTGATTTCAATTTTTAATATATGTTATAATATATGCCAAGAAGGAAGAGTATTGTTTACAATCACATCAGCAAAAATTTGTCTGAGGATGAAGTAACCAAACTGAAACAATGGTATCTATACTACCATAAGCTTTACACTTGCTTCAAATGGAAGTACAAGAAACTGAAGAAAACAAAACTTTCTCTAAATATGGTAAGTTTAGGGTTAACAGTATCCGGTACTACAGCTGGTGGTATCACTTTGAATCCTATTATTTTAGGATGTATTAGTGGTTCAGGTATTTTAATCCAAGGATATTTATCAAAACGTAATATCAATACCAAGACAGATATGTGTAGATTCGCTTACACATCATATGAAAAAATTCTGACGCAGTTAAAGTCATATTTGCGTGGTATGACATATGATGAATCGATATTACTGAGTGATCTAAAAATAATTGATGATATTGTTACTGATTTATGCCCACTTATTAATGGAATGTCTAAAAAATATGATAAAATATATGGTAATATATAATGAATCCGAAATTACAGAATCTGTTTATTAAGGTCAGACATTTTGTACGATGTTGTAAAAAAACAACTATAGAGATAGACGGTATGCTAGAGGATCTTAATAGAATATATTTAGAGAATCAACCAAAACTCAAACCAAGTGATAAAAAAGATGGTGGTTGACTTGTAGGTGATCTTGTCGACTGCTTACAGATGATGTCACAGATATTCATAGATGTTCTACAAATAAAGTATATGATATAATATACATGAGTGAGGAAACACCTAAGATAACAGAGGTTGCTCCAAAGACAACAAAAGAGAAAAAGGAAAAAGACCCAAAGAGGGTTGAAGCTGGAAAGCGATTGGCTGCTATATCTAAAACTGCAAAAGAGAGAAAAATGCGGGAAAAAATAGAGTCAGAGAACTCCAACAATGATGTCAATATTAATTATGGTCTGGTTTTCGGTTTTATAGGGACAGCTGTAGCTAATGCTTCTTTGTATTATAGCAGAGAGGTATATAAAAGAGAGACCTTAAAACCAGTCATTATTAATAGAGTGGAACAAGAAAAAGAGCCCAAACATGTTGAAACTATTAAATCAACGAAAAAACAGCCAGAAATTATATTAGACAATTTGGAATAACAGACATTTGAAATACATGAAAGGACTATCCATAAAATATAGATTAATGTATATGGAACATTTAAAAACTGTGACGAACAAGTTTCTCGGGATAACTTTAAATGTTTATACCCATAATGGTGATTTATGGTTCAGAGCGTTTGAGATAGCAACGATTTTGAAGTATAATAACAGGAGAGAAGTTATCAAATACAATATCCCTGACAATGAAAAAATGAGAGTTAAGAAGAATATAGTGTTCTCTAATGGTGAAACAATAGAAACACTGGTAACGATGGTCAATGAACCGGGATTGTATAGATTGATATTTCTGTCTGACTATGAACACAGAAAAATGTTCAAGAAATGGTTATACAGAACTATTTTACCATCTTTAAGGTGTGAGACTTAAAGGGCTCCAAAATGGGCAGCTTTGAAAAGTCCATCAAAAATCATGTCACCAGGACGGTAACGTGGTCAAAACCCATTAAATTGAAATAAAAATTATATAAAGTCATATTATATAACAGTGTATAATATGTCATTAACAGTCCAGAAATTTGATAACAAAGTTTTAAATGTATCCCTTGACACTTATGTCGACAATAAGCAGAATATTTGGTTCAAGGGTAAAGATGTCGCCACATTATTGGGTTATGAAAATCAAAGAAAGGCGATAATAGACCGTGTAGATTGTAAATATAAACCAGAATATGGAAATTTAAAAGGCGTAACGAATCGTTACTCCCTTAAAAATGTCCAACCACGCACTGTTTTTATAAAGGAACCTGGTCTTTACTCGCTTATTTTTGGTTCTAAACTAGAAACTGCGAAAATGTTTCAGGATTGGGTATTCTCTGAAGTATTACCATCTATAAGGAAGTATGGATACTACAGAATGTTCAATAACCCTAACACACTCACCTTCAAAATAGAAGATGAAAATGATCTACATACTAAAGTGGTTCAATTCATTAGGCGATTTTATCCAGATTTATTAATGACTGCTGGACTTGGAGAAAACCAAGACACGAAAGATAAACGCATCAAATCATTTAAAAAGGGTTACATGAAAGGTCTACCTGATCTAATAGTTCAAAATCTTCATAAGCATTATAATGGTCTATGTATAGATTTCAAAACCCCTCAGTGTAGTGGTATTATTACAGACCAACAGAAGCAGCTAATAGAGAGATATGAAGAAAATGGGTATAAATGTATAGTTTCTAATGACTATGGCCTAATCACAAAGGAATTAAACGACTATATGCACGATATTCGCATTAGATGTAAATTTAGACATGTAAAATATTTCCACAGAATCAAATGAAATATAATCTATTATATACATAGAATGACTACTGTAAACAAGAAAGAGTTAATGAACGAAGCGTATGACGCTGCCCTAGTAACCGCAGGTGTTGTGGGTTTATCAATGGCATCCAAGAAGGTCCTGGGTGAAAAGTTAACAGAAGCATCCTCTTTAAAGGACACAGCAAAGTTAGCAGTTGGAGTCGCAGCCAGCACAATGCTTGTAAAATGGGCACAGGATGAAAAGTATCTACCGGTTGATCCCTTTAATAAGCAGTAAATATATGCTATTATATACAGATAATAATGGCTAGTATTATAGGAGGTATGTTACAAGCAGCATTTGCTGGTCTTGCATTTGCTGGAAGTGGTTATCTCTTTAAGATGCTTGATAAAAATGGTTATGAAGCTGAAATGAAAAGACATAATAAAGCACTGGAGGAATTAACTGCATCCAAAGAGAAGTTCTTTGAAAATGAAGTCAAGCAACGTGATAGAATCCAACAGTTAAGGCAAGAATTATCAGATGCTAATGAAGACCTTGAGAGGACAAACAAAGCACTCGACAATCTCAGACGGGTCCAAACAATACAATACAATGGTAAAACATTCAACAGAGAACCGTAATTAAGTGATTTTTACCAACCAAGCAAAGAAATGAAAGAATATCAGTATATCACTATTGGTTCTGTTGGTATTGGAACAGGATATATATTGAACAGATATGTTTAAAATGTGATGTATATTAATATACAAAAGTAATGGATGCATTAGAAGCTCTGTGTCATGGGTTTAACTTCGAAGAAATCGTTGAAAATATAGATGATTTACCAGCTCTTTATAACAATGGAGAAAATGGTAAAAAGAATGAATATGGTAAATATGGTGAAATCTATTGCAGCAAATGTGAAATAGAGTTGAAGATCATAGATGGTATTTACATATGCGATGTATGTGGCACAGTTGGTGATAGTGTGATGGTCAGTGAATGGATTGAAAACATATGGTTGCATAGAAAGAAGTCCATATATATCAGAAGTCGAAATATAAGAATTAGGTTGGAGAAATACCTTCATCACAGCCATCTTCGTTATGTTTTTGAAGGCTTCCTTAAAGTTGTTGATATAATGACAAAACACGGATTGATAAAGAGAAACATATCCAGATATGACTACTACATAATAAGACTTCCCAGTAGTATCAATGCATTATTAATAAAGAAACCAAAAGACCTGGTACACAGTAAAACCAGAAAAATATTCAATGACAGACTTTTCGGTAGAGTTTATCCGCTTTTAGGGTGGGACAAAAACTGGAAATGCAAGTATTATTTGAAATGGAAAAGAACACTTAAAAAATGATTTTCTGTGTATATGGTATATGGAAAATGGTGTACGACAAGTTACATGACTCCACACATCCTAATGCACAAAGTCTGGATGAACTGTATGAAAATGTGGTGCAAGGAATGAAAGCTCTTGAAAGATTTTATATACTCCAAAATTTTGGATTAAGTAAAGTCTATAAATATCATATCTATGATAATTTGAATGAAAATTATGAATAATATACAAACGCTTTCATTAAAATAAGATCTTCGGATTAATGAATCTATGCAAAAATCGCTTAAAAATTATTTTACATAGAATATAGTATATGGGAAAATCGGTAGAAAAGTTACATAACTTATCACACCAAAATGCATCAAAATTAGATGAGTTATATCAGAAAGTCCTAAATAATCGAAAAGTATGTAGGTCTTGTCACTCTTACGGCTATCTTTTTGACCCACATGGTGTGTGTATGGACGATGAATGTATGGCTCTAAATAAAGCTTACAAGGATTATAAAAGAGCTTATGAGGGGTATAAGAAGAAAAGATTCATGAGTCATCAGAGGAAGATTTTATAGAAGAGGATAACGATCAAATAGGATAAAAATAAAATTCATTTTCACTTTAACATTATTTTATATAACATTATTATATATATATAGTGTTATAACTCAAACTGTAGATAAACCAGAACGTGGTCCCGGAAGACCCAAGAAATATTTCACTGACGAAGAGAGAAAGCAAGCAGACAAACGTTATGTGAAAAAGTGTATGGAAAACAACCCATTTCATTGCAGCGTTTGTGATCACATTTATCATATGGCAAGTAAAAACAAACATTTAAAAAGTAGAAAACATATAAGAAACATTGAAAAGAAGATACAATAATGTGTTCAAAATATTTAATTATATTTTTTTTTTTCATGCGTTTTGGCTTAAAGAATTTTTTATATATACCATATTATATAGTATATAAAACATTTTTATGACCATTGCAAAGAGAACTGGTTTGAAAAGAAAGAACGTACAAAGAGTTATTAAGGAACCTAAACGTTTCGTAAACCCTAAATATGTACTAAGACCTACATATCTAAAAGCATTACGTGAGAAGCAGAGAAGAGAGAAGTTATGGCAGGAGGCACAAAATAAAGTAGCTGAAATGTCACGCTTTATGGATCAAAAAGTGGAGAAGAAAACTAGTAATACGATCAAATTACTTGAAATGGATTTGACACTCTTTGATGCCAGAAATTATGAGATAGATCTTCTAATAGAAAAGCGTAAAACAAGGTTCACTCGAGGATCCAAATTTGTCAACTTATTCAAAAATCGCATAGGACCAGTGAGAAAAAACTGGGGAAGTGTTTCAGTCAAAATAGACGCTGTAATCAGAGACGATAGTGCACCTATATCTATACAGGATAGGAAAATAACATTTGGACCATATGAAGATAAAATGCCAATAGGATTTTCAATACGTGATAAATACCAGTTTTTAATGTACATTTTACTAAAAGACGATAGATTCAGTCCACAATCGGGTGAACATGTCGTAAGTATTGGTGGAGTGATTACAAAACTCCGGAAGCTAAATATGGCTGACATTCGTATGGGAGACACTAGACTTATGAGTGCTCTAGTTGACAAATGCAACAATTACAAAAGAATAACTCAGAATAAGGGCACCTGTGTACAGGACTATATTTATGAAGCTTATAAGGGGGAAAAGGGACTCAAAAGATACACTAAAACATCCCTTACTGAAGAAATCAATAAATATGTGTTTGATAAACATGTCAAAAGACCCTCAACTAGAGAATTATTAGACTGGAGGGATAACTGTCACACTAATGTGTCTATATATGCTTTGGACCCCTTCTATAACAAGTTTGTGTCCTCTCCAGCACCTAGGGATAACGTAAAGGTCGTTCGTCTGTGTTTTATATGCAAAGATGATCATTGTTTTCCAATATTGAATGAAAACCTAATAACTAAGATTACAAAAGGATCACCATTATTAAATCACTTGGATCTCATACAGTGGAATTCTAAACAGTCAGAAGAAAAAATAGTAATATGCAAAACCATAGAAGATTACTACAAAATATTAATCCAAAAGAATCAAAACCCATACAGTTCTAAATTGTTCAGCAACATCAGTGACAAACAGATAAAGGATTACGACAACTATCTAATTGTCCTTCCTGATGGACAAACTGGAAAAGACACAATGATTAATACCATGCAAGGAACAAACACATACATAGAATATTTCCACTACGATGGAAGGAACCAAATTGATGGGCTCATAACTCCTGATTTGAAAAATATGGTTTCCGTAAATAATGACTACGAACTGAGGAAAAATATTTGTGACCAGCTTTTTGAAAAATATCCAGTAGATGCTTTCAGATTTAACAATCAAGGTCTGACTTCAATAGCAGTAAATCTGTTTAAACAACTATATGGGCACTTAAAAAGTTCTAATTATAACAAACACACAATATTAATTATTGATGACTACTATCCAAAGCCACTGCAGCATACATTCCATAAAGAATTTAATAAGGATGACAATAATAATAGAAGCTGGATTTTATGGAAGAAATCTGATTGACTACCTACTGAAAAATAAATTTATAACACTCCAAGACATAAAACTGCAACTACTGTAGTAACTGATAAGTCGATCAAACACGATGTATTCAAAGGGCACATCAATTATGTTTTTAACAATTTCGACGAAGCTACTGCTAAAAAGTTGGCAAACCAATTTATTGGATATTTAGGAACGAAATTTGATAAAAGTAGCAAAGGTTTTACTTCCACTAGTTATGACACTGCTTGCGCTGTTTGGACTGAGGCTCTTGAAAATAACGAAAAAGTGAGTATCCATAAGGAAGATGATTTCTTTCTAATCCACAAAATAGATATTAAAAGAAGGATGGTTGAAAACTGCTCAATTAATAGTCACGTGATTTTGGGATCCATTATGAAGCTTTTGGAAGTGATTGAAGAAGCTTGTGATAAGCATACTATAATACATGGATACAATACTGATGCTGTCTACTGTGAAAATCCATGTATAGAATACCCAATAAAAGACAAACAACAGAAATTCACAACTGATATGATTGGTAAAGTGTATCAAAAGATAGGAGAAACCCCTTCTATGACTGACAAATCTTACCGCAAAAATATCGACTTAAATGACTATGAAATAGAACCTGGAAAAGGAACCTTAATAACAGGAGGTGCTGGATGTGGCAAAACTACAAAACTGATAAATGATGCCAAAGAAAGTAAAAATCCTATTATATTCAGCTTCACGAACAAGGCTGTGGATAACATTAGGAGTAGAGTTGACGATAGCCTGAAAAATAAAGTACATACATTTGATAGTTACTTTAATGAATTTATACCAGATACAGAAAACCTCAAACTATTAGCCAATAAGGATGTATTTATGGACGAATTCTTTATGGTTCCAAATAAATGGATCACTTTGATTTATCACAGTTACCTAGTGAACAATTTGAAAGTTAACCTATATGGAGATGCAAACCAATGCGACCCTGTTGAAGGCAGCAGTAGATTAAAGTATGACTATACAAAGAGTCCTGCGATACTGGAGATGTGTCCTAATATTATTGAACTGAAATACATAGAAGAGAGCGCTAGATATGACAAGAAAACCGATGACATGTTATCCAACTTCCTTGCGACCGGTCGGTTGAACCAAAAATTGGCCAACTATACTGACACATTTGTCAATAAATGCTACTTCAACATTACTAGAAAGGAGATCAATAAAATGTGCTCAGATGCATTTTGCGAAGATAAGAACTACCTGAAAATCAGCTTCTCCTACAATGGATGTAAACAAGAATGTAAAGTCTGTGCAGGCACTCCTGTGATACGAATAGACAATATGAAAGACCGTGGTATGTTTAACTCTCAACAGTTCACTGTCAAAGAAATCAACACAAATGGAGTCATAATTAAAGAAAATGACCAAAAGTTCTCTTTGGATGACTTCAGAAAGAAATTTAATCTGGCATTCTGTATAACAGTATACAAATACCAGGGAGCAGAGATAGACCAGCACTATAGTATTTTTGATACAGAGGTCATGAAAAAGAAACAATTATATGCTGCATTAAGTAGAACAACCAAATTCGAATACATACATGCAGAAAACTTGAAGGCAAATTATACATACACCGTGAAGAACAAACACGAAGTAGTATCAATAGGACACACAGAATATCAAAAAGGAAAGATTTATAAAATACAATTCGAAGACGGAAGTATATATATCGGATCCACAATTAAGACCCTAGAAAAGAGACTAAAAGAACACATATCTGACCCAAAAAGTATTTTATACAAAAACAAAGACAAGAACCCTAAAATATCACTAGTCATAGATTGTCCATGCGAAAACAAACATAAATTAGAAAAGATAGAAAAGAAACATATGAACGATTACGCTAAAAACCACGGTAATAAAGTATTGAACAAACGAGGCAATGACGAGATCAAAGAAAAACAAGAAATCAAATACAGTTTTAAAATAGAAAAAGAGTCAGATCTGTTAAATAGAATAGAAAAAATGGTAACTATAAAAAATGACGAAAAGAACAAAAAACTAGAAATATAATATCGCGAAAGCGGTAGAAAGATCAAAGTATCAAAGAGATATGGTCAAATACCAACCATGTGATGCAATGGATTATATGAAAAACCAACAGAAATCCATCAAAAATAAATTAATCAAATTATATTAAAACCATCACTTGTCATCCTATATTAAACAATACAAATGGCTTAAAGAATAGGTTTTTTGTATTTATCAATTAAAATGGGTATTACCCGAGCCGCTGACCTTCTGAACCCTGGGTGTTTAACACAATAGATAACATACCAAACATCCCTAACAACAAGCCTTACCGAAAATAGCTTTTTTGTTCACATTGATCTATTCAAATCGTTAGGGATGTTTGGTATGCATTGGAGTGCAGCGGGGAATCCCCATCTTAAATTACTATATGGTTTCACTTTATGGTATTTACAGCTGTAGGGTCTCTCAAAACCCTTCCATTTTTCCATTTATCATTTTCCAAAAGTCGCTCAAAACCCCCCTAAGTCGGTCATAGGTCTTCCAAAGTAGGTGGGGGACAATCGGTAGGACTCATCGGTAGTTCAGGGGCCGCGGAAGCAATTCCAAGGTGAGGGGCTGATTTATTATCTAGGTAACAGCGAGCGTCGACGCTCGAACCCTTGCTAGGGGGGTTCGGGGGCATGCTCCCCCCAAGAAAATTTTGAAAGTTAAAGTCCCAGAAAGGCGATTTCCAGCATTTTGGACGGCAAAACTCCATAATTTTTTTAAATATCAAGGCATGATGTTTCACAATTCTATTTAGTGTTATCGCTTAGATATTGAGCGTGTTATTATCACAACTACTCACAAGCAAGGGTTTATAAAGAATTTAATTTTTTGTTAAACTTAATGATTGCAACATTGACGTAGCTTGCATTAAATATTATAATGTTCAAGTTAAACATGAAATAGAGAACAACGAAAACAAAACGCTCAGTATTTATGTAATACTGTATTGTTCATAATTAAACTTCAGTCCAAAATAATAAACAAAAGAACGAATTGCTTATCATTGTAAGTCATTCTCCGTAAATGTTCCGAATTGCCTCTTACGGTTGTCATTGCAGACAAAATCGTTCGCAATCGCAATTATATCGATGTGGTCAGTGAGCTCCTGATAGTTATTCAAGATTGAAATGTTGTTAAATCGTTTCTGTGTCATTGTTGAGCGTTGCCATGTCTTTAAGCGTCGCGCAGCAGAAAATGATCGCTCACTATTGGCGCTTGTGGCAGGACTCATAAATAAGGTTCACAAGAGCTAGCACTTCCCCAATTACTGATCGTTCTGGAGCTGTTAGTTTCTGGATTGCTTTCAGAATGTCATAGAAGCATCCAATATTTTCCTTTTACATCATAGTTCTGAAAAGATCGAATTGGCTAGATAAACGATGGATTTTGATGTCATCACGATAGTCTATCGATCTGATTCTCCGATATTACTTGTTCCACTTTACCAATATTTTCATTCAATGCAGTAAGAAGCAGTGATTCTAAGATTAAAGCTCGGTTGGTTAAATTTGTCTTCGATATGAGATGTTAATAGATCCACAGCTTCAAAATATATTGAACAATAGCGATCCCTTGGAGTGGATGGATGTTCTGCTGGGGCGTTTCCAACTGCAAACCTTGCAGGAACTTGCTGTTTCCTTTTTAAAAGCGGCAGTCCTATTTGTGGTATTTGTTTTTTCTTGGCTAGAACGGTGTCAAAAAAGACATCGAATGAATTTGTATTGCGAATACGTCTCAAGGTTTCTATTGTTTGCTTAGCCAAGCGCATACTTATGGCTGCCGACATATTCGTTTCTTGAAGGGTCTTTGACAAATTATCAGTGTGTGCAAAAAGGCGTTCCCCCCAAAAGAATACCAAAAAAATAGTCAAACGTCTTCATCTGTGTTTGACAACCCGTGACACGTGCTTTTATTTCAGCACTCAGATTGCCCTGCTCCAAGACTTCGCACCAAGTATCTTGAAGAGCTTGGTAGTTTTCAAAAATTCTTTTGAAACATGTGGCACGCACAGTCCAGCGTGTGGCACTAAACTGAGCAAGACCTGGTGCATGGTCTTCTGTATCACCCTCGATATTATATCTGATATCACCAAGAATATTTTCACGTTTTGGTGAGAGTTTGATTAATTTAACAATCTCTCTTGATGTATCCATCGCATCATTTAATATTTTGGAGTTTTTAGTTGTATCTTTGACTCCAAGGCTTAACGAATGACAGTGGCAGTGTGTCACATGCGCTTTTGGTTGCTTATCCTGGATTCGTTTTGCAACTCCTGACTTTTTTCCAAGCATGTTGTTTGCACCGTCATAACATTGACCCCGACAGTCATCGAATGAAAGTTGCAGCCGGGAAATAACATCAATTAAAACCGAGTAAATTGTTTCTGCATCTATATTTGGCAACTGGTAAAAGCCGACAAAGTCCTCGTGTGAATGGAAGTCATCATCAATCCATCTGAAACAAACTGAGAGTTGCTCTTTGTTGGAAAAACTTACACTGACCATCTCGAATATCATTTACCAGTTCGCGAAGGACACTGCCAGAAGTTCCAAAATTTCATTTTGAATATCGTGGCTAATATAGGTGTTAGTTTTTCGCCTTAGCCATTCTTTTAGCTGCTTAACATCTTTGGAGCGCATACTTAAGAGCTGCAAAAAGTTTGATTGGAAATCTATATGCCCTTGCATTGCTATACCCTGGCGAGCAAGAACCTGCAGCGACTCGATAATCTTAATGAAACATCTTCTGATTTCTTTCATTGACGCTCGTATTGATGTGTCAGTCATCTCACGGATATTTCCTTATTTTGGAAGAATGTATTCATAAGTTGTACTTATAGAGTGGCATTCGCTGCCTTCGTGTGCTTTGAAGCATTCCAGAGCATCTTTCCAGTTACAATATCCTGTTACTATGAAGGCATTGTCTTTGTTTTTGACCGTTTCTAGTGTTCCAAGCGCATTTTGTTTCATACAGGTGTAGCAGAAAACGGCGTCGTTGTCCTGATTGTAATGTAACCACTTGAACTGCAAAAACCACTTGGCCTGACAGTATCGTCTTTGCTTACCTTGCAATCTTGCTTTGAAAACAAAACCAGGCGGCGGATGAAATGGAGAGGACGGAATGTTCACTGGAGACGAAGAGCTGTATGTTGCCGGACACTTTGATGTACTAATTGTGGAGGTGGTAGATGCCAACGTTGACGTCGTTGTTCATTTTTCTTATTATTTATACCGCGATGAGCAGTAAACATGTTTTGTGGAACAAAATTAAAACGCGTATTTGCCTGCAGTTGAGGCTATTTTGTTGAAATAGTTTATGGTAACCTTTCATTTAGTTTTAGCCGTGCCTGTGTTATTGCCAGTTGTTGCTTCACTATTTTCCATGTTACCATTTATCATGTGCGCCTCTTGGTCCGTGATCAAATTCGGATTGAACGATGATCCATTTCCAGAGGGATAAAAAAAAACGTCTCAAAAACTTTTTACGTCGAATGCGTTTAAACTTAATCAAAACAACTTCAGTCGAGAAAGGAGATCCATAGGCATAGTTTCTTTGCAAAGATTTCTCTTTTGAGCTTTCAAATTCTGAAATTTTAGTCACAAGATTGAAGGCCGTTACTACCAGATTCAAGAAGCACAAATACAATATCAATTTCATCATAGTGTGACCGTAGACGATTCATAAAAAATGTTCCCGGTTGACTGCACAAGCCACCGAACTTAAAAGTTGAAATATATATAATAAAGCCTTCTCAAGCCATAAATTATAATCAGATTTAGAAACTCCGTAACTCGTTTGTTGCCGGACTGCCGGTTGTAGCGAAATGTGCAATTATTAATAGAATGACCGTACAAAACTTACCATATCCTCAATTAAGAAAGTCTAGAGAGATATTCCGTAAGGTTTGTTCTTGTTTCGACTTTCGACTGTTAATCCCAACACATTTGCAAATATATATTTTCTTATTTTGTATATCTTAAGTTCTTAACTTCAAAGGAAGTTCATGAAGGAAGTGAAGGGACAGACTTGTCAAAAATTATACATTCTTTTTATATTCTGTTAGACTGTCACCGCGCCGACGCGGCGTCATTTGCCTAGAAAAGACTAAAGTGCAGTAAAACGTCTCATATTCATCACCCATAGACCATAGTAAGCTAGGCACTGTAATTTCTTAATGAGAATAATATAACAAACATTTTATAAAACAGCCTGTACTACGACGCAGTACCCTCGGCTGTGCTGAAGCGACGATTTTAGCCTTTTAGGCAGCAATCATAACCAAAGCGAATGATGACATTGCCTTCCTGCTCAATGCCTGTGGCCTTGTGTAATCTAATACTATCGGCAACGTTGCGGAAAGTTAAAGCATTTAACTATTTTCCAAAAGTCTCAGCTTTCGTTTGCGTTGTGACTGCGGGAGGCGTCGGATATGTTATACACATCCAATTCGAAGAACTATTTTCTCTTGATGGTAAACTAAATTAAACCAAAATGAATTGAATCTGTTATCACTGTTATGTTGATACAAGAAATTCTCATACGTATCCAAGCTAACTTCGTTTAATCTTCCTGATTTTCCGTATCGCAAATCTTGTCTTTCTCCCCTTACCAGATTTGTTTACCTGATTTTTAACCCGATTGTTTCATGATTTACCTGATTTTTTCGCATCGTCTCAGTTGGGGGGTGTCGCACCCCCCACACACACCCCGCTCGCTACGTCCCTGTTGCCACCACCTCACGTTTTACCACCAAAAGCCAATACGAGGTTTTCTAGGCCGAATTTGCTGAAATCCCCCTTGTTTCAAACATTGACGACTAAACTTTATTTTAATAACGAAGCTAAATTTTGCCGAAAAACGTACGATAACGTAATATATACCCGCTACAGATACTATTCATTGTTCCAGACAGTTTCACTTCGGCAACATAGTTTACTAATCCAAAATTTGGTTTCATTATTTACACAAAATTTTGTTGCTAGTCCGAGATTCCTCTCGGTCACTGACCTTCGATAGATTGCATTTAACGCGAGTTTTTAATGCACACTATGATGTTACCTGTACGTGGCTATCGGTATTGTTTGTGCGCAAGTCCAGTTCTGGTGTCATAAAAACAGCACATAAAGTTGCGAGTTATTTTTCTTCTTACCTTTGATAAATTTCGGGTATTGCTAAAAATTTTACTTGCAAATTTGTTCTTGAAAATTTAGTAGCATAACGTTACTTCCGCCAGTCAAATCCGCGCCTTGTGGCAAGTGGGCGGAAAAATATACTGTGTTTATTATTCAGATTCAAAGTACCATTAATGGTGAACGTAGAGCTACCTGGAAGGAGGAATTGTTTCACAGCATGTATAAAGCCACACACCCAAAAAACGCGCGCCTTGCTTCAGGCTTGATATCTCGACCGAACAAACCTGATATCAGGCCGAGCGTGCGTGTAGGATACATGCAGCTAAAAGTTACAGGGAATAAATTAAACCGGGTAAAATTTGCTACCGCAAATTCCTTCCATCGCAGCAGCAGTTCGTGACCGACTTCACTTGCGAGCTGGATTAGGCACAGACATTTTTCATTTGCGCAACCAATGTAATAAGAATATTAGAATTCAATGCAAACGCTAGTAAAAATGCAATGTATAGTGTTACCATATCATACACAAGATCATATTTATTCCATACGAATTAACCAGAAGAGAAAGAGCGGTACACATTTAACCCTTACACAGATTCTAGAGCTCATTGTAAACAAATATTCAGGAAACTTAAGTTGCCAATTGAAGAAAGAACAGAATTTAATTTCTTTTAATAATGAGATATTGGGTTAACATAAGCTGTTCTAATTCCTGCTAATTTAGAAAGTGGCTTATTTTTTCATAAAAGCGTTTCTTATTTAGGTATAATTAGGGTGGTTCGACATAGTTACTATTAAGCTTAAATTCACGTTTTGCACTAAAAATGTTGTAAATAAATACTTTTGAAGTGAACGAAACGTGATTAGAAGAAAACATTTTTGCGATGATTTTTTTGGTTTTAGAACAGGTTATTGGAACTACACTGGTGTTACAGTTGTGTAGTTGTGATTGTCTAACGATTGGGAGTAAAACTGTTAATGATGGAACGCGCTTTTAGCCGTGGGCTATAGTGAGCGTGACATGGCTACGCTAATGGTATGCCATGTAGAGTTGAGTGAATGAGTTTGAGTTTTTAGTTTCAGAGTAAATCGTGGAGTATACATTTGTGTTGTGAAGGTGTATTAGTTATTAAACCGAGTGCGATACAGGAAATCAAAACCGACCACCCGGCCTTGGGGTTTTACCGACAGTTAGACGGCTACGCAGTTGGCCATGCAGTGTAGAGTTTAATAAAGAAGTATGTATGAATACAGAGAGAAAGAGTAAAAGATGCGTAACATTGTCTCGTGCATAAATATCTTGGGACACAACCCTGGACGTATGTTTCGGCCTTCTGTGGTGGCCTCTTCAGCAGGGATTTGGGGTTGGCAGTCGATGTTATACAGTCGGAAGAGAAGCGATAATCAGTATAAAATCAAATAAAATAAAATATAAGTAGAAGGAGATAAAATGTGTGCTTATTTTTTTGGTTTTAGAGTTCTAACTTAACATCAATCTACCATAACATAATGCCCGTCACTATAGACGTTAGGAATCTATATAACAACATACCAAATGACTAAGGCATCGACGCCTACATAGGTATGTTAAAAGAAGACGCTGGACCCGATAATAACACAGAAGAGATCATAATTGAAACATTTTTACCAGTAACGACGAAAAACGTTTTTAAATTCAACATGGTGTCAAATAACACATGAACCCAGCTCGCAACACTACCCTCTTATGATCCAACACTTCTCAGTTATCCTCAAAGGACACATTTGATCCGCGCACCCTTTATTTACAGGGAACGAACAACACTACTCGCTTAAACTTCACATCACCACTCGTTCAGACTCCCATTCTGTCCAATGCTAACACGGATGCCCACCTTCTCTCAACATGCGGTAAACTCCCCTTAAGATTACGATGGCACGCAGAATTGGTCTTATTAAAACACACAACAAGACTGGTGAGCACACATTTTATCTCCTTCTACTTATATTTTATTTGATTTTATACTGATTATCGCTTCTCTTCCGAATGTATAACATCGACTGCCAACCCCAAATCCCTGCTGAAGAGGCCACAGAAGGCCGAGACGTACGTCCAGGGTTGTGTCCCAAGATATTTATGCACGAGACAATGTTACGCATCTTTTACTCTCTCTCTCTGCATTCATACATACTTCTTTATTAAACTCTACACTGCATGGCCAACTGCGTAGCCGTCTATCGGTAAAACTCTAAGGCCGGGTGGTCGGTTTTGAATTCCCATATCGCACTCGTGGTAATTACTAATACACCTGCACAACACAAATGTATACTCCACGGTTTACTCTGGAACTAAAAACTCATACTCATTCACTCAACTTTACATGGCATACCATTAGCGTAGCCATCTCACGCTCACTATAGCCCACGGCTAAAAGCGCGTTCCATTATTAACAGTTTCACTCCCAATCGTTAGACAATCACAACTACACAACTGTAACACCAGTGTGGTTCCAATTACCTACTCTAAAACCAAAAAAATCAAAGATCGAAAAATATGTTTCAAAGTGGCTTACAATGTCCGTTACATGTAAAAGGCATGCTATACCCAATTTTCTTTTCAATAAAACTTATTTTTTTTTCACGTAAGAACAATCGATGGGCAGATTTTTAAAAAAAATTTATGTACTGTCAAATTTTTCAAAAAGTAAAAAATCATGATTGTCCCTTGCAAAGATTTGGCGATACATAGTCTAATAAATCTAATAAAAATGACTGGACGGTAACCATGCACTTTTATGAGTTCAATTAATCAAATGCTACAACAAGCCTTTTCGATGTAATTACAAATTGGTAAACATATATTTCTATATAAAGAACTGAGGCTAAGAAATTAATAATTACTTACAAATGACTAAAATTAAAAAATATATTAACTATTCGTAAACTAATTAGTAAGATAACGCTTAAGTTCTCTTTATAATTGGAGACACTAAGATCTGTTGAAAATTTAACCTCATTATTTACGTAATTTTCTCGACAATGTAAAGTTTGGTTGTTGCTACTAATTTGACCATGTGCGAATGACATCCTTCTCAACCTTTTACTTATATAATCCAGACCTA
The DNA here is from genome assembly GCA_030142905.1 of Heliopora coerulea. Classification (NCBI taxonomy): domain Eukaryota; kingdom Metazoa; phylum Cnidaria; class Anthozoa; order Scleralcyonacea; family Helioporidae; genus Heliopora; species Heliopora coerulea. Next base: position 49,926 of record JASJOG010000394.1, read on the forward strand.
CATGTATATTGCTCCTACATTTAAAACTCATTACTAACATTCTAAAAACATAACGTATAATTAACTGGAAAGCAATTTACTTTCCGCAGTAAAAGTGCAGTATGTTTGTGTTTCCCATAATCACTAAATATTCGAGCGGCAAAATTTATCATCATTTCGTACCAACAAAAGTGACAAATCTTGTGGAAACTATTGCCGCATTTGATGTTGCCTAACAACAAGAGAAACTTTGTGTCTTCTGGACATGAACAGTAATTATATTAGAAACCATTTTGAAGCGTCAATGTTACAATAACATAATGTGAATCACTTCTCTTCCTTACAGTAATTCATCCCAAAAATGTTTCATTCTTTAATTTACTTTGTGTCTGTCGTCCCTTAGAAATACAGAACGCTTTTTCAAATTCACTTTTCAAATAATTGTGTGAAGCCACCATAATATAAAATAACTTTCCCGAAAGTCAAGCGGAAAGTCACTGTGGAAAATTCCCAGTTTTGTGGAGTCAAGGATCATCAAAATACACGTATTTTGGTGCGTGGTGTATTCTCAAGATCGTCATTTAACGTCAAGAGAACCTAAAAAACAAAGAATATTGGTGAAAAACGTTCTCAAACTCGTTAAAAGAGAGTTTAATGTTACCGGGTACCTTCAGATTTATAATAGGCTGTCGGATGATCTGAAATTTCGCTATCGAAAACGAGGTTCCTTTGCATACCTTTTTAAAATAACATGTTTTCTGTTTGTTCATGGTATTGATAATGCTGAATCAAAATCTAAAAAGTTTTTGTATGCTGCATCTGTAGCTTTTCTGAATTTGTTTACCGAAATCTTCAACAACTCCTGTTCGAAAAATGTGTAGCGTAGCCATTTTATCTACATCAACACTAGATTATATAACCACAAAATAACATATAACTGCAACGACTTCAGTCTTCCGTACGCGATCTAATGAGGCCGTAAATTCACGTCTCCACTCCAGTGACTCGATTCAAGGTAATCGAGAAAGCCAAACACTTTAAGCACCGGAATTTTGACATGCAATTTTGGATTAATATTTACAAGCTATTTAAATTCATTCTGATATTTGAAACAATGAATACACGACGTTTAACTACCAAATAGTCAAACTGAGAACTCTTCATTTCGCTTTTACGCACTCAAAATTAACGGTCTCTCCAGCAGTCCAGGGATCTGTCCAAGGTGACTTACACATAATCCTTTATTGTGTTCATTTACAGAATATGTATATCTGCAGTTCCAAGACAGATTTTGACTGAACTGTGGATTTTGCATAAAATGTTATTTTAATTAAAAATTTTGCAAAAAACCAATAAGAATGTTATTGTTGCACAATGATGTGTTTTACAGTCTGTTACCACGAACAAGAAGAGTTCGTAATGACAACTCTCCGCTGCCACATAAGGAACTGAATAAGTTGGCTCATCTGATTCAAAATGACCTGACGACCATTTTCACAGTTGGTGCACTCACGACTTAATAGACACTTCAAATCAGCTTTTGGGTAAGAGCATTCTGAATACTTGTGCCTAAAGCAAGTGCTTTGAGTTAAGCAATTCAATGCTGACCCTTTGTTAAAATGGCTACATTGCACAACGTTTGAACAAGAGTTGTTTAATACAAATATATACAAAAACAAACCGCAGAAGCAATCTGTAAGAACTTTGTAGACTTAGGTTGTACGTTATTAAATCTATAAGAACATGTAAATAATTTTCAGTTTAAAGAGGTGTGCAACTATTTGGTCTACTGCAGATTGCCTATATTTTAGTCCGTTATTGAGCTTAAAATCCCACAGTTTGAATTAATTATTCCTACATTTCTTCATAGTATAAACACTTGGACTGACCAGCTCCGATGAACTTTTTTTAAATTCAAGTTTAAAGAACGCTACTCATTCTCAAAAATTTCATTTTCATCTTTACTAAAGCTTTTATGATCAGCTTTCATATGAAATGAACCGGTAAGGAATAACAATTAACTGAAATATTCTGACGTTAGCCAGAGTAAAATGGTAGAATACATTGTCAGGGAAATCCTTTCTCTACCGAAAGTTTTCCCTTGGCGAGTAAAATCGTCCAACATTAGCCAAAGTAAAATGAGAGTACGTCCTTAGTAAGCAAAGGGTTAATGGATCAAGAAAAAAACCCGAAAGGGGTACGATCGAATTGGTTCTGGGTTCAGTCAGACAAGGCAAAACTGATAAGAAACAAAATTAACAAATTTTTAACAGAAGACTCCCTCCTACAAATACATCTTGGTCAAGTGTCCGACAAATAAGCCAATGGTCATGAGAGAGTAAATGAGAGGCGATGATGGGAGAAGATTTTCTAGAAACGTTGCCAAACTCCGGTTCATGTCAAGAAAAAACTTGTTTCTAACATGAATATCAAGCTAACAAGAAGACGTTTTTCGGTTTATGTTTTATTCTTTGCACCTGGTTACGTTATATGTGGGGCAAGGACAGCATGAGTGATACTCGAGAGACAAAAATCTATTTCAGAATCATCCTCAGAGATAAGTGAACAGAAATTTTTTCATGACAATCTGACACTGCCGAAGTGAACTGAAAAATGTTGACTCGAGCGGGGTTTTAACTCGCACCTTCGGGATACCGGTTCGCCGCTCTACCTGTTGAACACTATCGAGTCCACAGGGATTGGAGGCGAGTTTTATCCAACTTAAGCGAACGAAATATTCTCGCGACAATTTAACGCTTATTCATGAGAGGATGTGCAGTATTTCAATTCTATTTCAGGTAGAGCGGCGGACCGGTATCCCGAAGGTGCAACTTCAAATCCCGCTCGAGTCAACATTTTTCAGTTGACTTTGGCAGTGTCAGACTATCATGAAAGAACTATTTCTATTTTTTTATGAAATATTCGACTGTAAAGGCCTTGTCGTCTTGGCTTCCACGTGCTCTAGATATTTTCCCCGAGTAGTTGACGACTGGCCGGACCACAGTTCTCGAAAGAGAAAATATTTCTGTGATGTCACCGAGATCATTCACTTATACATTTTATATCAATACGTTATACAAAAGGTAAATGGACAAATGCAATAAGGACATGTTCAGGTCTCATATTTACCTCCTTTGTTTCAAATAAAAAAAATGAAAACGACGAAATGAAAATTAAAAACTTGAACTGGAGTATACATGAGGGGAATATTTAAAATGGTGATGTTTCGAGTTCAACAAATTGTCAACAATGGTGTTTTTAAGTTTTTTTTTACACGACCTTTACTTGCGCATAACCTAACATAATATCAGCTTACCATGAAAGAAAGAAATAAGCTGACGGAGGAAAGGAAATGCCAGACATCGTGATCATCGTAGAAATTAAATAAGACGCAATCTTCGTTGTTTTCTCTAGACTTCGCAGGACTTTTCTACAAATTTACAATTCAGGCAAAAAGAAGTGATAATGCATGATCAAGTAATATCACCTATTTCATGCACTATTGTCAATCCAAGACAGTATCCTACTATCCATTCCTCCCAACCACCAATGCATTATTACACAAAACCCGAACACTTCAAAATACATCTTGGTGGCAACAATCTAAAGCAGATGCCAGCAACCTCAATAGCGAAAGCCATAATCGCTTTGGATAGAGTTACAAGACGTTAAAGAATTTTTCGTCCATGAATGTTTTTAAATATCATAAAAAGTCACGGAAAAGTCATGGAATTTTATGAAACAAAAACCATATAATTTTTATCCAACACGTCGGTCGGTATAAATCTTTTTCACATTTAGACAGTTAACTAGAGTTAAACCTTTCTGTATTTCTTTATTCAATATTTCGTAAAAAACCAAAAAAACCCAAAAAACCCCAAAAAACAACAACTGACATTTAAGAATAACCCCGGAGTGAAGTAAGAAAAAAACATATGGCGTAAACAAAGATATGGCACTGGTCTTGTTTCACCAATTTCTTTTCACAAGTTTTCCGAGTGACCTAACTGAACATTCTGGGACTATACCAGTGGCAGGTCTTACTTTAAGCCACACAGCAGAATTTTCACTTCACTTTTCACAAATTTTACGATTATTAACATTTTGCTCCGCAACACTTCCTTTGAAACCTTTCATTTGCTTTTTTTTCCATTTTTGTGACAGCAAAAGCAAGGCACAAAACCATTGGTGAATAACAATCCAACAAATCGACAAGAATGAACTTAATCCACTCGTATCCTACATAAAACGATTTATAATTTACCTCGATCAAGAGACTTGTTAGAATGCGTCAACTCATTTGGTGGATCGGCTTGAGAAGTTTGTTTTTAGCACTTGATGCGTATCGTGAAAAATTTAGCACTTGGTGAGTATCAGACTATAACTAACATATTTGCCCAGACGAAACGTCTTGCAGTTCAACCTCGGACTGTGACTTACACAACTATCCTAAAGAAGTACACTGAAGAATGACGGACTACGGGTTGTAAGTCTAGGTAAAGGTATTAGCAATTAGATGAACGATAAACTAATGAAAAAAGACAAAAAACATACCTCCCAAGACGTGAGGCCTTGAAGAAAGAACGTCAAGGAACCTGCCCATCCCGCAAGGGTCAAAATTGAACAAAACACAGCAATTAAAGGAATCCGCTCCTTATTTCGCAGCTGAAAAAAACAACAAACAAAAAAGAAAACCCCAGTATAACTTAATTAAAAACGTATAAACGTACTAAACATGCCGATTGGGAAATTAACTAAGTTCTGGAACGTTGCTCAAAACTATCCCAGATGGAACAGCTCATTCCGCTAGTCACCCATTATTCCATGAATATTGAAATTCGTTCACGAACAGTGAGTGAAGTCCGTTTAGGAAAACGGTATATCAAGGGTGACTGGGACAAAATTAAACAGACAAATGTGACACGAGTTGTCATGGATAAAGTGTTCCTTTTGAAGTTGACTCCACGTGTCCAGTAACTCCCTTAAATTTAGTTCTGATTACCTTCTATGCGCGTTTTCGTAAGAGGACTTACTGATACAAGACGTTTCAGTCGCAAAACAATTATTTTTCACGAAGAACAGTTGGGACGACTGCAGTTTAGCGGGGTAAATGATGGCATCATTTGGTTGCTAGGAAGAGCTTACATTGGCTGAGTCCGAGTCACAATGAATTACGAGATTTAAAGCAATTTTACCAACATTAATTCTAATCCAAACTCCAACCCTAACGTAACCCTAACCTTAAACGTCTGTCAAAGCGATGTTACGGATACTAATCTTCACTCAAAATTCAAATTTTAACCTTAAGTTCGTCCACGATATGTAATTCGATGGCGTGTACAATTTTATTATTGTGTGCATTGTCTCCTCTAAAGAACCGCTGAAATGCCGTTGGTAACAATTTTTAAAATACTGTTATGGATATTTCTTGTAACCCAAACCCTAATCCAGGCTTGGACTGGTCATTGTGCCATCGGGCCACAGAACAGTGGCTGACTATTGTTCCACGGTAAGATGGCACAATGGCCAGTCCAAGCTTGCCCTAACCCTAATGGCGTGTACGTTTTTGTGATGGCGTCATTAGTACCCGCTAAACTGCAGTCTAGCCGAACAATTTTCATACGACCAACCAGGACAGTAAATGACAAAATTCTATGGGTAGAACATGGTGGTATGGGACATTACGTTTTGGTAAAACCAATAAAAATTTGTTCTGTTCGCTTTTTCAATGGAGCATGTCAGCCTGGTGGACGATAAATTCAAGCACTAGGACCTAAATATCCAGGCAGGCGAACTAAAGCCAACTTTGGTTCACATGTACCCTTCAAACAGGAGCTAAATGACACGAAAAAACTTTTAAATGAAACAAATTTCAAGAGGCAAATTACATTTTCATCACTACTGTCTACGTTTTTTAGTTAATAAAGTTATATTTAATTTTATTTCATTACGCCAAGTATATTAAATTATATCAATAGAGATAAAAATGTTATTTTTATCATTAAAAATACAGAAGATGATAAAACAGGTAAACCAGATTATAATTTTTTGATCGAAAATATTGTCGTTCACTGTATTTTTGATAATCAAAATGGAGATTTTTTTATCTCCATTGATGTATATTTAACATTGATATATTTTCTGACATTATTACCCTTGAGCAAACACAGTTTAAAAGCGCTTGCAAAGGCGTTTGGCAGCCATTTAAAAGAGAAATGTTCGTCATCGACAACAAGTGAGATGAAAACTTCGCTAGAATAAGCTGTTGTTCGACAAATTATACGACGAAAAAGCATGTGAAACAATACGTGGAAACATACATTATATTTAAAGGTTGTATTTTCTTGAGTTTTTATGCGTCAAGATCGAGTTTTCTCTATTTAAAGCAAGTGAAAATATGACTCGACAAACGGAGGTAATTCTCCCAAGACAGTTTACAACTTGAAAACCCCATGAAATCCGAAGCTATATAGTGCCGCGATAATCTCAGTTCTCAGCTGGGACGAAAACTTTCCATAAGCGTAGAAATGTCTTACGACCAGGATGACGAACAACAAAATTTCCAGGGTGATGATTGGATAGTTAAGTAATGAATTTTATACATGAACCGTATATAACAACATCGGAAGCATTATGAGGGGTAGTTTTGTATTTCTTAGCCTGTTAAAGCGACTTTGTAAGGATCGTATTGGGCTGTTATATAACGTCATGCTATTTTGTACCCTTCACTTGAGAAGACTTGTTTAAAATTATTAAGTGCTCAGTTTTGTTTAGACATGTTCATACCAGTGAAATAAAGATAACAAGCTAATTGTAAATGTTTAGTCCAGGCATAGCTTTAAAATCACTCGCACGTACTTCGCTCATTTATGTCACGATAAACCACAACTCGTTATCTACAATAGTACGCAAGTATTTACTACAAGTGATTTCTATTTACTAAACAACATGGAAAACGAAGTAAGTGATTTACCTTCATGACAACGTAGAACAACAAATATACCAATCCATTTATGATCAAGATGGCAAGTAAGTAGGACGCAAAGTCTTTTGGTTCTGTAGTTATACCATTGATAGCCCTATGAAAATTGAAGTATTGTTACCAATACCGCCTTGAATCAAATCAAGTCAGCGAGAGCTTTTACTCAGGCATATATAGCAGTTTCACCAGTGAGGCAAAAGTTAATCAACGACCTCGCGGGTTTTCGTTTTCGGTTGGACAGAAGGTGAAAAAAATATTGTATTGAAAACTGCCCAGGGACGCTATTGATTTACTACCAGCTAATTAAACACTTCCAAAACTGGTACTCCGATTGTAAGAAGGTTGTGGTTGAAATTAAATCACTACATTTAGTTACCTCCAAAATGTTCTTGATCTAGTTAAGTCTTTTTTAAAGTCTAATGTCTTGCCAGTTTTGATCAAAGCCTCAATGGAAAGCTCATCATCGACTAATATCACAATGTGAATTGAAAGGAATACCATTAAACTTTAGCCTTCTCTAACAATTGTTTCGCATGCTCTCAAAAATGTCGTATCCTTCAGTTTCAACAAAGTCTCATGCGCGCTCAATGGATATCCATATTAAGGCCTAAGGTACTTGTAAAGAAGCATTCTATAAAGATGGAAAACTTCTAGTATGCAAGATATCAAATTCGCATTCTACTCGCGCAATGTCCACACGTACGCATAATGTTGACATTAATGTAATATTGACATTTAAAGTAGACAACATGAGAATAAAATTGGTGAGGTGAACTTACGAGTGAGAACAACGTAGCGAAAGCACTTTACAAGACTAAATTGAAGACATGTTGCTGGGAATAGTTATGTAAAACTATTCTGCTGGTGTAAACAATAACTTTAGACGATACGTTGTGCAACAGAAAAAGTGTTCGTTTTGAGAGGTATAGCCGAATTTAATGAGGTTCAGGGGCGTGGTTAATCCATTCTGATTGGAAGATGTCCAGCTTAGTTTGCCAAAATATTGTATCCTTTCAAAAATTGCCCAAATTAAATCTAACATGCATTCAGACCAGGTATGGTGCAGCATCACTTGCTCAACACTAATACATAAGATAACTATAAACCAGTAACCAAAAGGGATTTTGACCTACCTTACCAAACCAACTTTGCCTGAAGTTTAACTCTCCAGCTATCTATTTTGCCTGTTCTTTTACAAACTTTGGGGGTGCCACATCCCCCACACCCCCGTAAACTGTGGCCCTGATGAGTTTAATAGTTACTGGGTGGATCAAAGTATGAAATTTCGTATGGACATTTCTAAGGGTATAATAACCAGTTTTAACCAATGAGTCATCGTAAAATCTTTCAATTATGCAAGTCAGGTCCATTACAACGAAATCACTTCACACGTTCGGCGTCATAATTTAATTTTAGTACTTTCAAACGTTGGACTACTGGTTTTAACAGAGCATGCCGGAAGAACTTTATTACAAAGATTTTTATTTATTTTGTTCAACGACATAGCTGTTTAGTTATTTAATTCTTCGTCATTTTTTCTCCTAATTTTGGAAACAAAACGGCCGAAAATTCAAACTTCAAACTTCAACAATTTTTGACTCGGATATGAGGTTTGAGCATCCTTTTCGTTTTTGAAGTTCTTGATACATTTACTTTAAGAAGCATTTGATCAAACATTCGAAAAAACGAGAACTTAGATTTGGCCCTGCGACAGTAAAATCGGAGTAAGCAATTTCGGAGAGATGTGAAAGAATGCTTGAAGGATAAGGATCAGGAAGTTTCTTTTCCGTCAAAGCAAAGATCCTCAAGTTTTCTGCGACTCGTGTCTATAAATGGTAGGCTATTTGGCTCAAATAAAATACGTCACAGCATTGACACGTCAATGACTAAACCACATAAGATTTCAGACTTTTGGGAAGTTTATCTTTGAAAAAAAAAAAAGTGTGAAAGACCTTCGGTATGGTGGAGTGGCAGCACAGTGGTAGTACACGCGTCTCTCACCAGTGTGACTAAATTTTGATTCTGGCTCCGTGCAGTAATCAGATTAAAGTTACCTTGGTCACATACGAGAAGAATGTTGTCCAGTTGGACTCAACCAAGCATCGCAGGTTTTCTCCGGGTGCTTCGGTTTCCTCTGTAGTAACATTGGACCCATGAGGGGTGGCCCTTAATAGACCTCTCAGGGAGAACAGCTTGGGTAGCTGATACGGTTATCCAGATTAAAAAAAAACACTTAGCAGACGGTGTCTGATAAGTGGAAAGGCAGAAGTACAGAGTTTTTGAGTTTAGAAACTATGCAAGCCAGTTCAAGGAAGGCAAGAGTGAGTGATTTTTTGGGAGCAGTTAAGACCTTAGAAGTCACGTTAAAAATTTTTTGAAGAAATAATTGTACGTATTTATGCCAAAAATTAGTAAGACGGCCATTAAGATTGAACATTTTCCTAAAAATTTCAACTTCAAAATAAAAGCTTTACTTCGTCGAACAGACTAAGAAAAAATCAGTTAACAAGGGCTAAAGCTGCTTTTGCAGACTCCAACTAAAGTTAACAAGGGCTAAAGGCTACTTTTTATAAAATCAGTTAACAAGGGCTAAAACTGAACCTTTTTTATACTAATTATCGACAATAAATATAATCCTTGTTGGTCTCCTGTTTGCATATACATTATCGCAATTCAATTGTATCAAAGGTTGTCACACAGTGCTACTTACAAACCCCAATTAATTCCATTGGCTATCAGAAAAAGCACCATACGGTCCTGAAGAAAACGCAAAAAACATCAGCCGATAGATAGATGGACAGACAGACAAGCACTAAAAGGTAAAGTAAAATGAGAAGATAAATTATACCTTGTACGCTGGCCACGAAAATATGTTATGTTTGACAAGCAAAATTGATCGAATCATCGCGGAGAAAGCTGAAATATCAAACCCAGACATCTTGATCACTACCTCTACATTGGTTAGAAACCGCACTGCAGTGGTTGCTCTCCTTGCTGAGACCCAACCAAACGCAATTGCAAAACAAACGACCATCCACTAGTTTTGATAAAAATTAATATATTACAACTTACAAAAACGAATTCTTCCCATGTAATACATCTGAGTAGTTGAATACAAACTGAAAGCAATGAGCACGAAACAAAATATCGCCCAAAATGCAAACGAGCTAAAGACCTAAAATAAGAGAGATCATTGCATTTTAGACAATTGAATAAAACGACATTTGATTCAACATATTGTAATCCAAGATGTTTTACTAAATAAGGTTCTCGACTCGTTAGTAACGTATAGTACTGGTGTATCTGTCGGAGAACCAGGTCCATGATCACCCAATCGTCAAGAGGTGTCAAGAATATTGGAATTTTTCTGCCATTTTCAAATGTTTGATGCAATAGCAAAGATGAGAAAAGACATTTTTAATCAATGGGAAGAGGGAACATCTCAATCTGATCACCTTTAATTAGCAAGGAGTTCAGTGCACAGCAATATCTCTCATGAAGTTAATTTTTTGCGAGTGTCAGAGAGAGATGTAGGACTGATAGGTCATTATTGGTTGTCAGAAAAAGGGTTTCAAAAACCACCCAAACCCCAAAAAGCTTGCTATGAACTCACGACCATTAACCTGAAAGTCTCTGAAACTATGGATTTTAAACCACCTTTGAGCTAATGAAATTATAACTGAACAGCTGAAATAATAACTGAATTGAACATACAACCTTTAAACTGAAAGCTTTTGAACCAACGATTTTTTAACTCACAACTATGAATACACGACATGTGAACTTATAATCTTTTAACTAACCATCTTTGAATTAGCAAACCACTTTTGACCTTACAGTCTTTGAACTAAAAACCTTCCATCTCACTAGCTTTGGACTAATGTCTTTGAACTGACCATGCACGAACTAATCAGTTTTATAGACTTTCTAGCCTTGAACTAATCACCTTTAGTCTCCCTAAATTGAACCACCTTTTAATGGATTGAACCCATACAAGTTCTACAAACATATAAATCATTCTTAAATTATGAAGGGTTTCATCTAGTGAGGGGCAACTAGGGCTGAAGCTTTCCCCCAAAGCCCAAGAGAGTAACAAAACCTAAAAGGCTAGAAACGTATTTCATAAGCAAAAATCCAATAACTAACAATGATCAGATTGATGTTTCGTTTTCCAGTATGCTTCTAAGAACTGAGCCTGAAAAGGGAAGCCACGGACGACATGTTATACTTTTTGTGCTGAACTGGTGCTGCGTGCGTAAAGTACTATTTAAAAAGCCTTGAGAAAAGGTGAATGAAATCAATTCTTCTGCAAACTCTTATCAAGATAGAACCCACTTAAGGTCTCTTAGTTGTGTTAATTTGTCGTTTATAATATTTTGAAAAATTAATAAACACTTCATTACCACACCAGAGACGGCAACCAAAATAATTGCAGCAAATGTACCAAATACAACATGCGGTTTAGCGGCCAGGTCTGGATGTCTCGTTTGATAAAGTTGAACGATAATTAGACAAGCAATAATGTACATAAACGATGTATCTGTAAACAAAAGAAACAGTACAATTTGAACTTGTAAAAATGTATTGGAGTCCCCATCATTACAGACACGTTACAGACCCTAAGAAGTATATGTATAATGACGAGGAGGTCGTACTAAGCGAGGTTCTTATAAACAGTTGATAAGTTCATAAAAATTAATAATAGTTGAAAATGTACGAACGGGGACCAAAAACACTTTTTAACGTCGTATGGGACATATGGAGAGGGGAATAGGACAGGGCATTCCATCTTCTGGACCAATAATGGCATAACTCTTGAAATTGCTAAAACATACCATTTGATAAATATACTATGCAGTGTGCAAGAATAAATAATAGATACATTACACAAGTGAAATATACCAATCATTCATTCTCTGATATGTTGCGCGACGCAAAGAAACGAAACGTCTTATATAATAACCAATTTTACAACGCTAATATTTCCTGCTTTTTGCTTGCTACTTCGCCTGTGATTTTCGCCTGGTTTGTCTATTAATGAAGTTATAATTTTACCTCCCAAAATGGCGCAGAAAATCCTTCAGGATGGCCATATACAATCCTAGGGATCCGTTCAAGATCTGATCTTTGCGGTGAATAAGATAGTCTTATCTGGTTTAAATAAAACGGCTTTTTTCATGAATCCTACTAAGCGTTCAAATCAGCCTCAATTTTTGGAACTGAAGTACTTGATTTACTCCTTGTAAAGATAAAGTGCCCACAAAGTGACTAAAATCGCAAATTCCTACATATTCGTGTTCTCTTGTACTGATGAAAGATTAATCAGCGACAAAAGATCTCAGACAATATTATAGCGGAAACTATGTCGACTAAAACTTGCCAATCCCCTATCTGAGTAAATAGATTAAGTAATGGAATGTTTAGTGACTTCAATACATTTTAACTTGAATTTTTATCAAACAATCAAAATTAAAAGGAATTTTTATGGTTTTCCATGGTGGCCCAAACACCTCAACCCCCTATAAATTGTTTTATTTTTGGTGTGAAATCTGCTTAAATGGGAAATAATTTTGTCACTCATACTACAGCAACCGCTACAAAGTAACAGCATTTGATGCCTAAGACGTTTTTTTACCCCACTCTTTCTGTTTGCGCATGAAACTAGTATTCGTCCAATTTACTAAAAAAGGTATAGAACCGTATTGAGCTGGATCATTAACGACTATCACAAGGGACAAAAACTCTCTCCGTAATAACGAGGTGTACGCGCATTAAGAGAGAATTTATGCAAAAAACAAAAGCAGAGACCGTTAAGAGGTTAAAGGGGTGAATCTAATTGAAATAGTTGTCACCCTTTCCCGGCAGGGTGTTTCCCCTCAACGCGTAAAATTGAGTGGCATCAATCAAATTTAAATTATAGAAGTCTGATCCTTGCGGGAAAGAGCAAGATAAACTCTGTTAATTTATTAAGTCAATCGACAGGTTTTCCTACTCCCTCTACCAGTTTTTTTGGTAGTCCTCTACTGTTTCGTCTGTCCACTTGTTTGATGGTTAGTTTGGTTTGTTGCTCGGTCCATCGGTTCCTTTCTCAATCAGTCGATTTGTTGGTCGTTCCTCAGTTTTTCGACCGCTCGGTATAAACGGCTCAGTTTATTGTATGATTCATCTGTGTGCCTGTTCGTCCGTTCATATGCTTGCCTTTTTGTTTGTCCGTCAGTCCGTTCCTCTCCTGTCTACTAGTCTCTATTCCACCTCCTTAAACAAACTTAAAATATACATTAATAATTCATAAAGAAAACACAAAAGAAATTGGCTCCTAATTACTACGCTATAAATCGGATACAGAATCGTCCTGATTTGGATAAACTTTCCCTTCGATTTTTTATGTTAAAATTTCCTGAAACTCGCCGGTAAACATGGCCATATACAGGTATTCGTATTTTAAGAAAGATACAACATTCGCGTCTGAACTGTATGGGATTTACAAGGTGAGCCGAAATTCTGTTGCTCGTATTGTATCTTTTACACTATTACATTGGTTATGAAATCGATAAAAAAGCACAGTTTGTGAAAATTCACTTGTCACAACAGACGAATGCAAGCATAACTGTAAATAGAAGTGAACTGACTAGGTGTATTGCTGTGAACGTTTAAGTCAAAAAATTAAAACTCAAAATCCCATTTTGAGGTATGTTCTACATACCAAATTGAAAGTTGGTGTAACTTGGACAGACGTGGTAACAAGCACTTAATATTCCTTCCATTATTAAGGATAAGCCTACAAACAAAATTAACCAGAGTGGACAGTTTACAAGGAAATGGGAAATCTGATAAACTTACTACAGTTTCTATTATACTTGATACTCTGAAGTCTTGAGCAAAATTTGCTCGTAGTAACGCTGATTTTTTGCCATTGGTCATGTTTTTCTAATAAAACGTGTACTGCTCAGGAACAACTGCTCTAAAACATCAACGACGAGGATAACGAGGTATGTATTGTTATCCATCAGCAGCAATAATTAAGATAGTTTCCCAATACCCTCGAATTCAAAAACTCTTTTCTTTCTTATGCTCTACATCATGGAAAACCTTTCGTTTTGACGAGTTAGGAATATTTTATTTCATTGTGAATGCTCACATCACACGTACGTACAACATGAAAGGCTTCTGACCTGAAGAAGGACACGCCATTTGAATCACCGTCCCAAAAAATACGTTAGTGAATTACATATGTTTGTTTTGACTTCCACCGAGTTCTCCTATTTTCCTCTTTTACTGCTCCGAGAAGTCCTTTTGAGAACTTAGTAAGATCCTATTATAAAATTTTGCAACATAGCAGAAAAAGAACAATTTTATTTTATGAAGATCTAGTCTAGTAACCGATTTGAAAAATTATAATATTATTTGTCAGCGAAGCACCCATGACTTCCAGCCATGACTCAAACAAGAACGATGCCCAATAATTTTGACGTACAACAGGTGTTTGCGGAACACCACATCAGCACTGAGGAGAAGGGTTAGCACCACCTGAAAAGTTTTGGTTGTTTTCCAGTCACCAAAGTTAAGGCCGGATGGAGGAGGTTAGTATTCGGATCGGCGATAATATGTTAGTCCGCTCCACACACTCGTCTCTCCTCACAGTTATTTAATGGTACCTACTATGTTCATAGACACACTACAGAACATAATGGCTAAACGAAGACCTATAGTAGTCCACGTACAGGACTCGTAGTCGTCCAAAAATCCGTGGCACATAAGTGCACTGACCGATATATAACTGAAGCGCGAGGTCAGGACCAAAAAGTTTCTCCAAAATGACGGCGTCAGCAAAATGAAAATTGGAGCCTAACGATCATCGATGATACCATTGACCCAAGATTTATAACTGACTAATAACAGGACAAAGGCTGGTATGGGAAAGTTGTTTTTGACTTGCTTTGTGGAAAGTCCAATTTTTCTTATGTTAAACTTCAGGCTGGAGTTTACCATGAAACTATCGACTTAAAACCATTTGAGACTACTTGACAAGCTTCTCGTCTCGACCATGAGCGTTAAGCTTCAGTTTTCCTGATGCTGACGCCATCACTTTGGGGACACATTCTCAACGTGATGGTATTCAACACCCGCAGTCCAATTATATAATCCGGTTAGAGTCAAAACTTCGAGATAACAGGATACGGGACAAACGGTGATCCAAGAAGTCGTGTTAGATCAGGTTTGGATTGGCCATTGTACCATCGCGTCACAGAACAATGGCTGGCTATTGTTCTACGGTACGATGGCACAATGGCCAGTCCGAGTCTTTGTTACATAAAAGAAATATCTTGCCTAATTGAAATTTTATTAACCCTAATCTATAGTAGAATGGTGTTAATGGTCGTCTGTTGGCGCTATAGAATGGCCTTTGATGCAAATGGTTGCGTATCTACGCTAGTGAATGTCGATTGAATAAAATGAATGTATTTTTGCGTTAATGAGTTTGAGGTTGGCGTTAATGATAGTATATTTTCTGGTAATTAACAGCAAAAGGTGCAAATATATTCTTGTTAAAAATTCTGCGCTAAAAAGTGTACATTAGGTAGACTTTACACTGAATGAATTGTCAATGTTCATACATTACCTAAAGCGTAAAATATTCCATAGTGCTGCTGAATCCCTACGTGCTATAACACCAAATTAAATTAGATTTAGTAATGGATAGTAACAACGCTATATCAAGTAACGGAATTTGCAATGTTTGATCGTTATCTCTGGATTCTCTTTTGTAAACACGAGAAGCACTGGTGTATGAAATTGTTAACACTGAATGTTCATGGAGTAGAGCAACTCCAGTTACATGTAAATAGTACTTAGTGGGGAGCCAGAATACAAATTTAAGGGACTCTTAGCATGGACAGTTTCCTTTTGTTATAGTTAAAACAAACGACATAAAACTTCAAAGTCATTTAAATCTGATGCCACCATGATACACAGACTTTGTACGATCAAAGCACTTGTTTAAATAAAACAAGTCGACCTGGATTGCCCAACCTACCTCGTCATGACTTACAGATTCTTTTCGATGGATGTCATCCCTACAACACAAATATAATAATTAGAGTATGAAATATGCAAGGTAAAGAATTTGCCAGTGGTTTTCTTAATAGATAAAGGGAAAAAACGTGTTCAGCACGAGTAATGAAATCAACGTCTGTCTTTAGTGTAGGAATGCGCAATATGGGTCTGTGTTGGTCCTTCGAGTAGCCAGCAGAGACTGTGGCGTTGGAAGTGGTGGGCAGGGGGCGCACCCTCCAAACTTCATTGTACTGTAGGTGGGGCGAAATACATTTTGGTACCCCAAAAATTTAGGCCTGAAAAGAAAAACAAATCATTTTCCTACTCAGTTTCTCAAGAACTTATGTATAGGCAACAGCTTGGTTTCGAGTGCAATTTGAGGGAAACAAACGAGAGTGAGTTTTTCAAAGACTATTAAAATAGCAGGAGTCCGAAGGAAGAGTGTTATTTGAGGTTTTTGAAAACTCACGTGTGCAAATTATTTAATTGTTCTCTTATACTACCAGTCACCATGGTATCAACGTACCTAAATTTGTCACCACGACAAAATTATTTTTTCTCCATATCAGGACGTAACAAATAAGTGCAAGACACTTTCGCGAAGGAATGCCGCGAGGCATCCCTTCATGAACATTTTTCCGTTGAAGAATCCCCTATAAACAGTCCCTGAAGGAATAGCAAGTTCAACTCACAAATTTCGTCGTACCATTAGTGGGCGTTGTCCTGAACTCGGGAAATACTCCAAATGCAGTTCTATACAGTACAAGGACGGCTTTGGTTGATTATTCATTCTCTATGCTCCAGATGAAAAATGTCATGCACATTTACACCCTGATGGCTTAAGATCCCTAATACCATTTCATTTTGACTGCATGTCCTAAATTCTGTGAGCCTACTTATCAGCTGTGACACAATTTTACGGTATTGTGTGTACCTTCTCCAAACCAACAAAAAGAAGAGAATTCCCAACATCACATAGCCAATATTGCTGTACACATTATTGAATGACCTAAAAAAGATTTAAATATATTGTTCAAATATTCCCTTAACTGTACTCTCACATAAGCAGGGTATTTTTAACACTGCATGTTAAAGTAACAGCGCATGACGAGACGGTTCAGCATATAGGATACACAAGTATGTTATAATAAAATGTAACTTGACACTCACGACAACGGTCCAAGTGGACGGCTACAGTAAAAATTGTAATAACAAATGTCTTGATCACCACTTGCATTTAGCACCTACGTCAAGATAATCACAATTGAAACTGATGGCAAACAATGGTTATATAAAAAAACGTTAAAATGTTTTTATGTGCACAAATAACCCAAACAAGTATTACTAAACTCTCTAGCGTTTAACCGGCATATTTTAACGGTAGCAAATACTAATCGTCAGTACACTTATCTTCTATAAGGGTAGCTTTCTTTTCTGGCTTTTTCCAGTCTTTTCGTGGCGCAGCACTCGGCGTGGCATGGATACGAGTGGTAATGGAGGCAGACCACGCACTTTAACTACTTAATATACCGTTTTTCGTTCATTTAATCAATTACAAATCATTGGTTTTGTCTAAAGGCCGAGGCACACTGCGCAGCATTGCGTGCAAAGTTGCCGCGACTACTAAACTGCATAGGCGAGAATGACATTTCAAGGCACTGGACATGATCAGGACTAGAGTTAGGCTAGCATTGAAAAAATCCCAGCTCAAGATATGTTTTAAATTAGGAATTTACTTATCTTTACCTTCACTGGGATTTTTAAATCAAAACTGACCATCTTAAAATATTCTACTCGTGTATAACGTTCGGGATTTTATGCAATATTGCGTGCAATGTTGCACCGGGTGTCCGCGGCTCAACATGAGTAGATAAAACATTAGCTTGGGTCTTTAAACATTAACTTATATGTACCCACAAATTATCATTCCCTTACGTCCTCTGTCTCTCCTGTTGTCTTTTTGCTAATGGACGTTCAGAACAGTAAATGGTATTTCAATTTTTTCTTGTTTTAAATAAATTATCAAAATACTAGCCATCATTCGAGCTAATTCGTTTATATGGAAGTGAAAGGTTGTATGAAACAGATGAGTTTTGGGTTTTAACACCTTAAATACATTATTCCTCCGCATGCGTTTGCGTATTTTACATGTTCCATATGGTTTGGTTTTCAGTAAGTTTTTTTTTTTTTTACAAGTGATATACACCCTATATCATTTTTGGTTGGCTGTACAATCTTCTTTAAATGTGACATGCATAAACTATTGGACTTGCGGGTTTCATGAAACATGTAATAAACCACTGCGTTGTAATCTAAGTCAGGTATATTTCGCAGAATTGTATGTATGAACAGATTATTATATAGTACCCTGATATATTCCATATTGTACATAAGTGCATTGTAAAGTATATATGTCAAAAGCGACAAAAGGAAAACGTACAGACGGCTATATAAATGCAAATTAATGAAGTTCGAGCATACCCTTTGATACGTGAACACTAACTGGACAACTGGCAAGGCATAAAATATGGAAATGATAATAAGGTTCCTGCAAAAGTGGTGAAGAAAAAAAACACATCATGTATGCTGCATTGTAACTGGATTAGATTGTTGTGTTTATCACGTTCTTTTTAAAACGATTTATTTCATAATTTTTACGAAACATAACGGGAGCGTAGAGCTTCAAATGAATGTTATGGAAAGTACAACCATTTAATTCACAGCCACTTCCCTAGATATAGGTCATATGATAAATCTCTTTGTCATGGAATTTTTAGTCCCGTAACTTGTAAACGATAAGGTAGAGTTATGGACTGATTACCAGAGGCTTAAATTCCAAAATTGAGAGAAGAAAAGAATGAAGAAGAGAAAAAAAGAAAGGAAGAAAGACAGAAAGAATGAAACAAAGAAAGAAAGGAAGAAAGAGGGAAAGAAATAAATTTTCTGTTTTTCTCTACGTTTGTCTCACTTTTTCCCTTTAAGGACCGGATTCCCAAGAGGCTGAAATCTCATGTGGTTTATTAATTAAAATAAACGGAACATTATGATGTCAACAGCTCGCACGTTTTCCCGCCACCTTATGTTCTTGACATACGCATGCGCAACAGGTACTTACATCTTGGATAAGACGAGAACAACTTTTGAATATAAACGCACTTTCAGTCTTACAAGCACTTTCATGTAATATAATGCACTTCTTAGATCAGAATAACTGTAAGCCTTATTCCAGGATAATTCAAGTGTTTTGTTCGACTCGCATTACAAAAGGCATGAATACCATCTTTGTACTGTTTGTGCGAGCGTTTCGCCTCTTATTTAATTCACATCTTGCGTACGGGGTTGTAGTTGGAACATGGACATCTACAGGAATTACACAGCTATATTCTGAAGAACCCATGCAACAACACAAAGACTGAAATGCATCGAAAGATTAGCAGACCATTGGTAAAGATTATATTTCTTCTGAAGCCTCTTTCTTTTCTTTTTAGATAAATCAGACAAGAAAAGCTCTTTCTAGAAAAGAAAAACACAATCGCTTGTTGTAAATAAACTACAAACTAACAGTTGATCCGAACACAACGTTCACAGAGCATTGTAACTTCAAGAAAGTGTTTAAAATAGTTAACTGTTCAAAAAAGTTAACAACTGATTCAAACAATTTTTAACTGGAAATTGTTTTGGAAGAGGTTATCCGTTATTCTATTTCAAAAATGTTAAAAAATATGCCACATAGGCTAATCATTAGATACCGAGTAATTTAGCCTAACATATAAAAGGATTTACAATATAATACTAATCGATTCCTACTTAACTTAACACAGAAAAACTGGGATAACAAGAAAAATAAAACAACGCCAACCGATATTTGGAGAAAAACTGATGAACCATATGAATTCTAAAGACGTATGTACCTTTAACAGGTAGACTTCTTTATCTTCTTCAATATCTTTAAGAAGGTCGAATCCACCATCAGACCCGCCATCTGCATGGTCGACCACATCCTCATCGTTCATTACTTGCGAGTCAGGAATTGATTGTAACGATTGTGGTTCTATACGTGTAGGGCGAATTGCATTAAAAAGGTACCGAATATATGGCAAACTACAAGTACTATAGTGTAGATCTAAAGAGAACTAACAGATTGACTGAAGGAAGGAACGGACATCTACACAGGCGCAAGGATTGGAACGCAATGGTCAGGCCTCGCGGTCAAGCGACTGCAAGTATATGAGTTGGTCTGGAGACTAGAAACATATTACGCTACTGGGAAGACATTAGACTAGCGACCGCCAACTTGAGGGTAAAGCCGAAATTGCTTAAGGACAAAAGATGATGATGATTCGTCAAGTCAACATGCACAGAAACAAGTCGATATTGGTAATTTTGTTTGTCATTTACAGGAATATAAAAACAATTTTCTTTTAATCTTTCGAATGAGCCCTCTCATATTTGACGAGTTGTTTCGCCTAATTTGTTTAGGGACAAGAGCTACGATGACTTCAAGAGCAAAAAAGGATTGCAGGTCCCCTTTGCCCCTTACATGCACGTCCTTGCGTATCTTGACTCAGTTATCTCGGCTACCTCTTCTCTCAGTGGTCCTAATTTGATCCTCTGTGAAGCTGAAGCAAAGTTCATTTTGATGAATTTTTTCCTTAAAGATCGTACAGCATAGATTACTATCTGAGCAATTATTCTTATACTGCACCACTCGCTCTCACGATTAATGCAAGCCAGGTACACAATGACTTGAGCGCTCTAGAGGTTGAAGAACATCTTCCTTTTTACCATAAGTTGATTAGTCTTGCAAGAATTTCTCACAACGCACAAGTATTTAAAGGAAATCAGAACCTGTTTACTTTTTGAATACAGAATTTTATTCTATAACTGCATCATACAGCCTGCTATGAACTATTTAAATGTCATTTGGTCAAACTGCGACACAGTGGCTTTGAAAAAGAGATATTACACGAAAAAAAGCTTTTTTCAAAGGCGAAGGCTCATTCCAAACCTTTGTAAAACAACTACAATCCTGGCCAATAATAACTATGACAGCATTGCAAATGACTCCCTACTAACAGTACAAAAGATGAAAGAAGGAATATCGCTCGCTCTTCCCCGTCTCCCCCCTCCATCAATGTTGCTTCATTCCATCGTGTAAAATGATGCTGGCTGTGTCATACGCAAAGCGAAAAATAGACCAAAAACTCGCAACGTTGAAGGGGGTGTGTGTCAAAAGTATGTTCATCTTATAGTGTTGTCCCACTGTTTTTGGCCAGGATTGTAGAACCCCCGACTAGAAAAATATATGTTGTTTACCAAACATGAGGTCTGTACAAGAAGAACTTTGTTCGACGTCTTAATTTTACGGACTGAGACTGTAGGTCAAGCAATTACGCATACAAGATTCATGGCAAAGTTTGCTCTGTACGGAAATACAATGTTTCGCAGGTAAAATTAGTCAAATGAATGTAGTTTCGTTGAAAACACTTGTTATCCATTTCACTAACATATTCTTAGCTAACCCTTGTAATGCCCCTTTTGCCCTGTCAGCAACTTCCAACAGTAGTTTCGAAAGAGTGGTTTCCATATAATCGCTGGCGATCGCTGTTGATCGCTCCATCGCTGAAACCTTTCAACCAAACAATCGTTGCGGATCGCTATCAATCGCTAGCATGTGTTTCGATATGATCGCTAGGTTTACTGCGCGTGAGCTCCCGCTTACATATAATTCAGCAGATATCAGAATCAATGCGCATTCGCGAACTCACTAGCACACGGCTTCTGTTGTATGTTGTAAAAGAAAGAGAACGAAATTGAATTGTTGCTTCAAGCGAACTATTTGTTGCTTCTATATTCAAAAGGAAAACAGTTCGTCGAGAAAAACCGAAGGAAGCATCGCTTTTGGGTTCAGAAAATAATTAAAGGGAGAAAACGGCAAGGACTTTATCGCACGCTCGTTGAAGAGCTTCGTCGGTTCCACAGAGAGCATTTTTTTCTTTTCTTTTCTTCACAACAGACGCTACACGTTGCGACAGTAACAAGAAAAGCGTTGCATATTGGGATACATTTCGATCCGTTGATCGGTCGATCCGTGAATTTTGTTTCCATATGATCGCCGGCGATCGCTGACGATCGCTGACGATAGCTCTCGATCGCTGAGATACAGCATTTTCTATCCTGGCGATCGTGGGCGATCGCGATCGCTTATGATGGCCGGATTCCTGGAAAGTGTTCCCATATGATCGCTGTCGATCGCGGTGGATTGCTGGTGATCGATAGCGATCGTGAGCGATTATATGAAAACGGGCCTTAAGAGGTGTCACAGAACTCCCAACCCCAAACCTCTGGGAACATTGCACGAATTGTTAATCACATCACCTTGCTTATTCACAAATGAGCAAAAAATAAATACAGCATGTAAGATATAAAGACAAAAACGTACATGTGAAAACCGTGTTCCTAAACGAATAGTTTGGTAATTTCCCCGACCGGATCTTCGCTCGCAGATTACTGGCTGCGCGACAAAAAAATTTTAATTTCTAATTTTCATTAATACGATCTTAATGTTCCACACCAATGCATTCATAAAGATAAGAGTAAATTTTACAGTTTCATACCTGGCTCAGTAGTTCCGTAGCCTGTAGCACTGCTATCAGGCAATATTCTTCTACCTAAAGATGCACCATTAATTGAGCAATTGGTGTACTTATAAAATCCCCCCCTGTTTGACACATTGCTTTTAAGGATCAAAATTCAAGAGTCAAAAAGTGGTGTTACCGCATATCTTCTCCTCTCCCCAATTCCAGAAAAAGTGATGAAGACGTGTCTCCTGTGTCACCTAAGCCTACGAACATTATTACAACTAAACTGCACAAAACCAAAGATACCAATCGACATTTTGTAAGTTCTTACCTTCTGTAGTACCTTCGATCGAAACTTCCAGAACATGTTTCTTATCATATTGAGTTCTAAAGACAAAATTTCATTTACAATCAACACAAGAACCATCGTCAAACGACCTGCTTCAACCCCTGGCTTAATACAAGTATGGTCAGCGGGCGTATCGTGTCTGTGATAGGACTTTGAAAAGCCCACGACCTCGAAACAAAAATAATGATTTCAGATCGTTAAACCCTAGGATTACCAAACCATAGACGAAATTCTTATTTAGAACAAGTACCAGGATGTTTCACTATCCTGTCGTTAACTGTACTACGAACATATCAATATCATAATTAATCTGTGACATCACATATCAATATCATAGTTAATCTGTGACATCATCATTACCACACACCGTAGTTTCCGAATAAACGCCTCCACTCGAATAGACGCCTCCCTGACCTTGCGAGATTTTAACAAACGCCCCTTCCGAATGAGCACTTCTTCTCGAAAAAACGCCCTCCAAACACGTACAAAGAAAAGCTATTAAAGGATGAACTTATGGATGAGAACTATATTCGAACTGAACATATAATGTCCGATTGTTATATTGCAGGTTATTGTTGTAAAACTTGTTATGTATAAGAAATACATCATAGAGTACGTGGTGATGTGTGATGTTTTGTTAATAAAAGCTATGGTAGAATTTTCTTAGTTAAAACTTTCCTGTGTTCGGAGAATAAACGCCTCTACTCGAATAATCGCCCCTATAAAAGTGGGAAAATTTAAAGAACGATTCGCACTGTTCAGGATGGTGTATGTGACTGAGTATACCGATCTGCGAAGTGGCGAAGTGTACATGAACCGATTATTACTGAACTTGAGGATCCGAATTGTCTCAGTTAAATGTTTGAAATGAGTATCAGAGAGAAACAAAGAGTAATCGAATGAAAAACGTTTTACTAATAACACAGACGTTAATACTTGATAATAGGTTAAAATTAAAACCTAAATGTTTTCAATGATTAAAATCGTCTTCAGAGGCTAATGGTGAAGTGAAGCTGGAATCAAAAATTTGTACATATTTAAAGATATTTTGAATAAGATTAAAATAAAATTAAGTTACTCCAACAGGGAACTTGGTTGAAAAAATTAGACGTGTTTATTAAGTTCAGGTTGTTATCCGGCTATGTGGAACGCTTCAATAATTCTTCATCAAGAATAAACAACAGCGAAAGCGTAGCTAGATCTTTTCAACTTATTTATAGTGACTTATCTATTTAAATTTTATTCATATTTTAAGATTAAGGTATTTTGCAGGTTCTCTTCGGTTCAAACTTTGAAGATGATCTTTATTATCAAAAACGTTTAGGTTAACAGTTTTAATATATTATCATTTTTACCAGTGTTTTTAAAATAATCTGTGATTTTATTGAGGCGATCATGAGAGAAAAACGTTTCGCTTCATTTTATGATCGCATCGACGGGCACATCACCAAAAAAAGCCGGGATTTAGCTTTTAAATTTGCGAAATTTGCATACTTTATATACAATTATTAAATTAAAACAGATACACTCTTGTAACGGCATACTTGGGAGGTTTTTCTGAGCAGCAGTTTCCTTCATATTAATTAATTTCTTCGTCCGAAAAAAGAATTAAATGAGAAGCAGCCATTCTGAAATTTGCACGCAATCGTATAATCAGCTGGCGCGCGGTAATTATAACTAGATATGCGGTCAGTATAAGCTCAATTAATCAGGGCACAACAAACGTAATCACTTCAGATATTTTACTGATAGCTTTCGCTAAGACAGTTACCTGTTATTAAGAAATAGTTAATTTAAGACTTGTCGTCCAGCTCGGAGCGAGGCCGCTCCATTCCTGCGTGAGTAATTGTTTGATCACTCACCAAGTTTCTTCTACCATTGCAAGGCTCAGATTACTTCGAATCGCAAGGTATACATTAGCATTTTTCGGATGCAATACTTGGTAAAATACAAAACAATGGTAACTCCAAATGTTGTGAACATTTATATTGATTCTACATGTATGTTTCGACTAACTTACAGTCATCATCAGGAGTAATGATGATGACTGTAAGTCACGCGATGACTGATGATGACTAAAGTTGGTCGAAACGTAGAATAAATAAAAATGTTAACAACATTTGGAATTACCACTGTTTTGTAAGTTATTAAGATACTGAGTGGTTCCCGCAACTTCAGTACTTAGCAGCAAAATAAGTTTTCATAGATGTTGTGGTCATGTGTGCTGTTGAATTTTCAGTTTTTAGAAGCATTCATCAAGGCCTGACAACTTTTAGTTAAATATCGAGTTCGGTAACATCCTTTTATATGTTTATCGGCGTTGTGTCATCATCGTCGTTCAGTTGAAATGTGGAGTTCTGACAGATTACATTGTAGTTTAATGTTTGAGAAAACGTGAGAGCTTGGATATATTGAGGTAGCATCGAGCTTGAAGATCGTTCATCTACAGATGACATTGTTGAACAAATTTTCATATTATGGCGATGTGTTTTTTATTTATCTTATTTTTTAAAAGTAAATTAGACGTTGGATTAGCTTCTGAGGTGGCACTGGAGTGTGCAATTTATTTATCTTGTGCTTCATCGCACGACGATGTCTTGCTCTGCCTCCCCTCTCGGACTGTCTTTTTTTTTTATTTTCTACCCTTGGAAGCAGGGGCTTGCAACCGGTTCTAATTACTGCGCACATGGGCTGTATATTTCTACGATAACATCACTTATGACTAATGCCTATACAGGGTCGGGGTACAATAGTACCCTCCTTTTGCATATAAAACAATTTGTAAACTCTTATAATCGTGTTAAAATTGAGTTTGTGGCGGAATTAAAAATTGAAATTCAGTACAGTTACATTTTGGGTTCTCGCCAGATGTTCGCTTGTTGTTGTGCCCCGGGAAGTTACCAATGAAGATAATTTGTAAGGCAAAAACCCTTGTGGCTAACACTAACCAGAATTTCTCTTTACCAAGTCGTATCATATCTAAATATGTTTAACATGATGGTACGAATAGGCTAACTTAGCTACACTTTATCATACCTGATGTAAATTAGTACCGCCGAAATCACGTAGAAACCCAAGAACACGACAATGGGCACAACTATGGCCTTCCAATATTCATCCTCTATAAAATGAGATAAATAGTTTAATGATGCACATAAAACATCACCCTAACATAATTCATCGGCCAAGATTTTCCAACTGTGTATAATGTTGTTGACGGCAAAGTTTTGATATTGTATGATACATTCTCTAAATACTTTACATCCCTTAAAATGCAAAATAAATTGATTCGTGTGCCAAAATTTCAGGACCAAGTTAAAGTTCTCTTAAACAACCTTTCGTCAAATTACACATCAACAAGATGACCTAAGGGAAGATGTTATCACACTAAATACATTAAATGTATCCTCCATTGGGACAGAATTTCGAACTTTTTTCCACAAGACAGCTGGTCTGGTATACATCATGGCAACGCAAGTGTACAAGACTGTCATGATGTTCACTAGTCCCATTGCTTAAGTAAGATGAATTTCAAAAGGGTTTGTTCCTTCACGTATCGGCACGTGTTTGGGAATTAAGAAGATAATAACATCTTTAATTTCTGTGCACAGAAAAAGCAAACAAGTTTGAATTTTAAGTATTGTTAATACATTGCCACGCTTGTACGCTTCAATAGTTATATGCCGCGTATCCAGGAAATGAAATAGAAATGGTACGGCAATGCAATTAAACTGTAATAAAAATAAAACAATAGAGTACTGTGTAGACAGTGATAAGGTAAAAAGTTAAAAGGTTGATGACTGTCGTAAGTGATCTCAAGGAATTCCTACGTTTCGAGCAAAGTCCCTTCGTCAAAGAAAGAAATACGTTCAGAACACGTTTCTTTCTCTGACGAAGGGACTTTGCTCGAAACGTTGGAATTCTTTGAGATCACTTACCGCAGTCATCAACCTTTTAACTACTTACAATAAAAATATAATTTAAATGCAATGGAAAAGAAATGTAAAGTAAGCGAATATGAAATGGCGTTTTGCTATAATGAAAATGAAACTGATATGCACTATAATGGATATGAAATGGAAATGAAATCCAAATAAAATAGAAAAAAACAAAACCCTAATTGAAAAGGAAGTGGAAATGAGATGGAAATAGAAATGGAATGAGAGGATGTATAGAAGGAGGGAAGGAGGAAATGAATGAATGAATGAATGAAGGAAGGAAGGAAGGAAGGAAGGAAGGGAGGGAGGGAGGGAGGGAGGGAGGGAAGGAGGCAAGGATGGAAGAAAAACTTTATCTAAACTCGGATATGAAGTAGCATAAGGCACTAACATCTACGAAAGTACAAAATAATTTTTGTCTGATTTGCAATTTTGGAACCACTTGCCTTAGTTTGCCACATTTTGTCAAAAATCTATCGAAAATTTAGGTTGAATGAAGTTTCCGCATGCGGTTGAAATGTGAAAAAGTGGATCGCAAGTTCCTTTTAAATTATAACTTCAAATTAGATTTTCCCCAGTTATAATTTATTTTTTCTACAAAATAATGCTTACAGGTGGCCTGTTGACTCTACCTCTTCAATCGCGCAAATTTTCCCACGTAGCTATGCATCATTTTATTATGTGATTACCCAAATGTGGTCGAAGTAAAGGCAAGCACGAACATTCGGCCGCAAGATGCATACAGTGAACACAATTAATCAGTGGATCTGTTTTTTTTTCGCACAAGCGATAGGACTTCACGAATAACTAATGCAATCCAAACTTACCGGAAGGTATCTTAACTACTTTTACAGTAACATTTTTTTCACGTTCCTTTGAAAACGTAGCCATATTATTTGAATCAGAATCTGCAAGAAGAAAGATTTTTGATGAAACGAACAAAAAGTAGAGATGCTTAGCCTAAACTGAGTAAACGTTACGCCAAAAATTACAGTATTTTGAGCCATGTCAGATGTGGATATAGAATACACTCTCCATAGTCGACCAAAAAATAGCACTACCTTGTTTCATCACAATTTAATGCCACAAATAACAACCAATACGCAATTAATTTGACTTAACGAATTGTGTTGGTTTTCTTTCCTAACTCGAGACATTAATGCGGACTCACGAAATCTGATAAAATTGTAATATGACAGCATCAGATGATACGCGAAGTTCAAAATCCTCAGAAAATGTTTTTAAGCCCAACTCGTAGAACTTTTGATGACCAGTGAGATGGTTTGGCACATGTTCCTACTGATTCTACGGGCATGAGGTAACAGGTCTCGCCATATTTAATCAATCGCAGTCTAAATTCAGTGCCACTAACAGACTATGTTACCAATTGTTTCTTAGGGGCAGATCCAGAAAAAAGAGGGGGCAAATTCTGGTGTCAGGGGACAAAACATCCAGGAGATTTTGGAGCCACCCTCTCTAAGCCCTTTCGGGATGTCCACATTGCACTTAAGAAGACATTTAATTATAGGAATCATACTATCGTGCCCCCTTGGCTTTATATCCACGATATGTTATTCCTAGAGCAAACTTGTACAAAATAAAGATCTGACAGGTCCAAATGCACTAGTCATACTGATATTGATCCACCACCTCCGCTTATATACTTCACTAGACATACCTTGTTGCTATCATACGGTTATAAGGGGTCGCCATACGTTTTTGTGAATGTAGTCGATTTTCCGAATGTGAAAGTCCTTTTATCGCCATAGTTGTGTTGCTTTTAAAAACCTTCAATGACTTCGCCTTTTGGTTCTTTTTTTCTTCATGTATAATTAATATTGTTTTTAACCCTACGTTATTTGTTTGGTTTGTTTTTTAATTCTGCGCGAAAACGCAAGCAGAGGATAGCAGCCGTTTCTGTACATATGACACAGAATTGATCCATAAAACACCAGTGTTGGCAAATATGATACAGAAACGATGTTTTATTTATCAATTCTGTGCCATAATTACCAAAAACTGATTGAACATAAATTTCGTTTGCATTTACAACATCAATTGTTTATGAGTTTTAGAATGTTGGCCAGGAAACTTGCTTTCATTCAGATTATTTAATATATGAGTAGAAACCAATGTGTTTAATTGAAAATCAATTTCTGGCGCGTCGATTCTCTCAAACATCTGGTGCGTGCTTGACCTTGTGGTGATAGTGCGCCACCAACCTAAATCACTCCCAATTCAAAACATTACTAGAAAAATAATAGGTACTATTATTTTTCTCGTAATACTACTTGTTACTCCGTCAAAAGACCAGAAAACGAGGTACTGGTCTCTTGAGCGAAAGTCCGTCTTAGCAATGACTTTAATATCAGCGTATTACCTCGGAAAACATCATTATTTCTAAAAGGATTTTTGTTTCTTTTTCCAGACTTGCATCTTTCATCAGTGCCAAGCACAACCAATACAACATAGAATTCATTAGAAGGGAAATCGTCTTTCTACAATATAAATTCAAACATTCAGGTTTAGATAAATTTGTCTGAAACCGACAAAGAAAAACAAAAATACATCCGTTAAGTTATGAATGATGGCCTTTCCCAGATGAGCAGTGAAACATATTAAATATTTAAGTAATCATAAGGTTTAAGGTTCCATATAACATTAATTAACACTCCTGTGCTTTCCAAAGAGCCCAAAACTGTGTGAGACTCGATTCCGGACAAAATACTCACTAGTGACGTACATGACAAAACTAGTAGGAAGTGACATAAGTGACGTGCGAAAATCGCTTGCCAACGAGGATCTACTTGGCTTCGCTCGCAACTTCTTCAAAATTTCCTATACTCTAGAGGTGCTATTTATTTGCTTTCCAGGTGTTACACAATTTTTCAGTCGATTGGAATGTTTTAATCATGCCCGGAGAAATTTGCACTGCATTGCCTTTTACGGTACTTCATTACCTTTTTCCCCCATGTTACCCTAAAACTGTACTAATTTCAGGCAATCAGAAATGAAAATTTTTTCACGTATACTATTAACAACCACAGTAAGATACTAATATTAAGTTCATAAACTGGAGGCACGAGTTGCTCACAATTAGATAATATCAGTGGCGTGGCTAGTGAGTGACATATGGGGGGACAGTGCTCCTTCAAACGTTTAATCAGTCACCTAATTTCATCATGATATTCTTATTTCATCCTCATCTGACGAGTTTTTATAAGACAACTCGTGTATTGTCACTGTTTGGATCATTGCTTAAACTCCAAAGTTGTTGTCAAGTGTGTACTTATTTTTCCTAAAAAGAGAATAACAATCATACGACAGCCCAGATATTTTTAGAAGACGCTTCCCAAAAAGTTTACGACAGCCGGAAATATTAGGACACAAACATCAAAAGTTCCGATAATAACTTAAATATTTTTTGTTTCCTTATACAATAATAACGCCGTACCATATACTAGTGTTGACGCAGAACCTCTAATTCTTGGACACCCAACTGTCCTATCCAGTTATTTTGGTTTCGTCATGCCACTGGTGAACATTTCCGAAAGATTAAATCAAGTCCAACGGACAGTTTCAACATGTAGTGAATAATTACCTGGGGGAACAAAGCGGATTTATGGCATTATCCAGACAGTGAACGACCGAAAAAGTAAATAGGATAAATTTATCAGCTGAACAGGGGGTTATCAACTCGATGACAACGGGAATAAAAAGGTCAATCAAGCCTGGAACAACCGACCCCAGTTGTGTCCCCACTTCTGAAGACATTTAAGATCTACAATCTTAAATTTCTTAAAGTTCCAATCTTCGGTAAAGTTCTAATCCAGCAGCAACTAGAACACAGTTTGAACAGTGGAACCTTTAACTTTAGATAAATCCGTCACGTTCTCGTGCCGGAACGTTTTATCGTGCCAAGTACATCGAAGTGGAAAATAAACTTTGAACTGAAGTGAACAACACATATCCTTAACAGTCTTTAAGCTAACGTCAAATTAAACTTTGCAAATAACCAAGTATTTCATGAGGTTTTGCGATAAACAACTAACTCCACACCAGGTTTCAACAGTTCTCGTGTATTTAAAACATTGTTAAGTAAATAGGGTATGACCTATTGAAGTATTGATAAACAAATATTAAAACTCTCCTAGAGAAATAGAATAAGAATTTGCATTAGTGTACAATAAAAATATCTGATGAAACAATTGTTTTGCATGAAATTTGACTTTTCTTTAGTAGCCTTTGATGAAATAGTCCATCCGTCGTAAGAATTTACCATACTATCAAATATGTGAAGTATACAAACATAACATAATTATTACAACTATTCATTTCTATTTCAGAATCATCGTCAGGGTATTACGAAACGAAACCTTCAGTATTAACCTACACTGCCGAAGTCAACTGAAAAAGTTGACTCGACTTCGGGTCCGGTATCCCGAAGGTGCGAGTTCAAATCCCGCTCGAGTCAACTTTTTCAGTTGACTTCGGCAGTGTAGGTTAATTGTGAAGTTTTCGTTACAACTATTCATAATTAAAGAAATGTATCAAATCAATTATAAGAATAATTGTTAAACAATCATGACATATTTACAATGCAGTAAAATAATGAATCGTTTTACCTGTACAACTATTCCAGATTTATGCCTCATTGTTTGAAAATTTCCAGTGAATTCAACGCTTCTCGCTAAATCAAAGATTGGACACTACATGCCACAAGAAAGGTAAACTATTAGACATGTAATATACCAACAAACCAAATTTACTGAAGGGTGAAGTCCATATGAAGGTTTTTCGCACATGTTTCTTTCACCTCAATTTTACAAGTATTTCAGTTTCGACTAGTTTATCTGTGTTTTTCTAATTTCCACATCATCAACAGAGATTACCGATATGCATTTTATTTCAGTAAAATTGCTTACGAGTTATCACTGTCTAATAATGCTTTGCATGAGAATTATGTTGAAGTGTAATTTGCTTACTTTGAACCAATTTTTTTTTTCTGCTTCAGAGCTTGAAAAATCACAATTAAATAAAAGTAGAGAAATCGCTGTCATCCTGACCGTCAAAAAATTGTACCTGCTCACCGCCGGTAAAAGTCTGAACATAAGTAAGACTGAATTCTTGGTAAGTACATTAATATTTCAGAGGATGGCTGTCAAATTAATAGAATTAGTGACACTAAATCATTGGGTTTAAATATTGATAGCTTGACCTGGAACAATCATACTGCTAAAATTTAAAAAAAATGTCCCCTGGCATAAATGTTGTTAAACATATGAGACTGTGCATAGAAATAGACACTGCGGCAAAGATGTATAACGGTATAGTCAAAGCTTATTTTAACTACCATAGCTGTGCATGAGCTGGTATAGGCGGCAGATTAGATGATAAGCTACAGAAGTTACAGAATAGAGTAGCTAGGGTGATCACAAAATCAAGTTATGAGGTCTCGTCGAGTTTTGTCTTACACAAACTACATTGGGACAGGTTATTTATCACGGAAAAGAGACATAAGCCATCTTAATGTATAAAATACTTGGTAATCGTAGTCCGAATTACCTCCATGATCTTATACTCCGCCAATGAATACTTATAATCTACGCGATTCCGAAAATAAGTTATCTTTACCGATGCCTCAGAAGGACTATCTAAAGCGTAGTATAAGCTATAGTGGAGCTTCTCAACGGAATAGTCTTCCAAGTGAGCTTAGAGAAGCGAGATCTCGAGCCGTTTTTAAAAATGGTATCGGTGTTTTCTTTTCATCGGACGCCCACATGGCAATCTTGTAAAACAGTACATGTACGTTTTCTGTGTGATTTCCATACTTATTTTTATATTTTCTTAAAATTGTAATTTAGTTAATTACCACCGAAGAATTTTCCGTGTTTAAATAAAATCTGTCCGTCTGTCTGTAACGGGGGACGAGAGGGTATAACTGGAATATTATTTGTCCAGTCAGTCAAAAAAGTCAATCCTGAATCTCTACCATCTTGACTACATCGAAAGTAAATGCCAACATTACTTGTAATGTATCCAACGTTTGCTGAAGTAATAATACACCACATCCATATCATTTTCAGCAAAAACACCGTCACAAACGCAATCACCGAACAAGATATATCAAATGACGAGTGATTAAGTTTCATCTACTGTTTATTATGCTTTATGTAATATCTAAAAAAACAAGCAGCAGTGCTTTTTCGGATTTAAAATGTGAGCCCATAGCCGAGTGTTTTAGATGCGATAAAGCAGGTGCTGCGACTTTTTTAAATGACTACAAACGCGAACCTCTTAATATGCTAAATCGCGAAGAAAGTTTAAAAATCAATGTTTTCTAAGCCTGAAAAATTTAAAAAAAAAAAACAAGCATGCTTTTGTCACATTTAAAAACACGATACGGTTATGATTTTATTTTTGTATTTTCCTCATGAATTGTTAATGAGTTTTTTGAGTTTTTGGACCTGTCGTGTAATTCCATCGCTTACTGATTTATTTGTGACAAGAGATAAAGATTGTGCAAATAAACTTCGTAATACTAAATGTATTAGTTTAACTACAATAAAGACGGAATGGAGTAAACTATGTTTCTGTTACCAGGGGCCTTATCATTTGAACGAATTACCAAACAGTATTTGTGAATGTAAATCACTGAAGACTTTTAAAGAAACGCTTCAGACGGTACTATTTAATCTCAGAGTTTGTAACTTTTTTACCATATTGTATATTACGTGTAATTTTAATCTTTTGGAAGACCAGAGAGCTCAGCCATACGTTTGTATGCCACTGACGTGTCTTTTCCTCACCCTCTTGTGGTTGAAAATACCAGAGATGTAAAGGAGGCATACTCAACTTCCCCGAATCTATCAACGTATTCCCTCTACTTTGCTTGTTCGTGTTTCCTATGTAGGGCCTGAATGTTGGTGCTGCGATAACTTGGTGCATTGGGACGAAACACTCTGACTTCAAGAAGTTGATTGATTGATTGATCTTCTTGGATGCAGTAAATTGGCTACTTACTTCAAATACTAGATTTATGATGTTAAGTCCTCCATAGCATGTTGGTAAGGAGAACAATCTCCTTTCTTCATGTGAACATTGAGTCCTACATGTCAGAGCAAGAATCGATTTCTCACTGATGGCATCGTCCAATGGTTCAAGTAAAGCGCCAATGTTTCCATTAGTTCGCATAGTGTACTGTCATGTTCCCATGATACCATGTGTAAATGCAGCGCATGCTGAATGGGGATATAATTCAGCTATTTTAGTGAGCATTGAAATGTCCTCGACCCATTCCATCACTTTGTCTGTCACGTCTTCTCGAACAAAAGATACTGTACCAACAGCCGAGCCAAGTAATGTCTGCCCTTCTGTTGTCAACTCAATG
Organism: Heliopora coerulea; assembly: GCA_030142905.1. Classification (NCBI taxonomy): domain Eukaryota; kingdom Metazoa; phylum Cnidaria; class Anthozoa; order Scleralcyonacea; family Helioporidae; genus Heliopora; species Heliopora coerulea. The sequence goes on from JASJOG010000394.1 coordinate 84,199, forward strand.
CCTGTCCCTTCAAAGATCTTAGAAGCTTCTTCAATAAATTTCAGTATAACTACCAGAGAGGTTTTTACTGCATTTGAAAAATAGCCAAACATAGGACCAATGTCTTTAATATAATGCCACCACCTTCGAAGCGCTTGGATTCTTCCTGCAGCGGTAGAATCGTCTCCAAACCCCAATTATTTTACTTCCGGATCTTCTTCTCTTAATCTTCTAATCAGTGGAATAATTAGATCATCTTGTGTTATACCTTCTGTGGACGAAGTCTCTCCTCCTCTATTAACAAATAATCGAATTGGTTTGCTGTATGTGTTGTTTAGAATAGTTGATATACCAGGACATATAACCCTGATATTATGCAAAAGCTGCCTTTCGATTAATCGTGTTGAAAGCATTTTCAGCATCACACCAGAAGTAAGGCCTCTGTATCATCCAACGCTTGTATTTGTTTCATGGCATGAGCGGCAGCTTCACAGCCTGCTTCATGACAAGCACGTTTGTAAAGGCCCTGCAGCTGACTGGATATCTTGCCCAATCACTTTTAAGATAGACTTTGCAATAATGTGTCTTGGAGCTTCTCCAATCCCAATTGGCCTTACTCCGGGATCTTTATTCAGTGGGATTAAACGGCAGGTAACAAATCCTGAGACACTTTCAGGTGGAACAGATGATGTACATAAACGGCGTACCACTCCAGCCAGAGCGTCGCACAAATCTACAGAGTCGTTTTTAAGAGGAAAAAAAAGGCACCATGCATCGGCTTCTACCCCTGAAGGACCAGCAGCTCTCTGTGTTCTATTCGCTGCTTGTTTGATGGTTTCCCCTGTTATTCGTTAGAAAATGATAGGATCACAATAAATTCAATCGTTCTCTGTTTATTGGAGGAGAACATCTGATGGTGGAATCTTTCCTTCAGGATGTTTTTGCATTAATAAATCACGGGTGGTTTGATTGGTACAAGGTCGTCCTTCATTGATACCGTCCTTCATCGCCTCCCATTGGTACAAGGTCGTCAATTGACAGAAGACCTTTGTTTGCATTAGAAATTAAACGAACGGCTTGACAAACTTTTCCTTGTAGTATCAGACGATTAAAGCCTCTCACAATCTTCTCGACCTCATTTGTTCTACTAGCATTTGACATAAGATGTTTTTGGATAAACTTCCCTTCACTTAATAGACTATCAATCTTTCCTTCTGACCAAAGTTTCAGCCACCGGTCTAAATGGATTATATGTTCTTTTGCTTTACTTTTCGAATGTGGCTTTTGAAGAAGCAAACTGAGCATAACTAAAAAGACTTTCACTACAATACACGCTAGTGGAGAAGTATCGGCATAAGTTTGATATAATTTTGCCAATAATATAATAACAATATAATATAATTTATATAGTGCTATTTCCCGAAGCTCAATAGCGCTTTACAAGTTTGTTAAAAAGTTAATAAATAAGAATTTACAATAATATTAATATTTGTATTAAGAATATTACAAAAGGTATTCTATGATTATAATGTTTACATACAATATAAATAATAAATATAATCAATTCTAAGAACAGTAGGAATGTTAGTTAAAGGCTTCCTTATATAATAGTGTCTTTGATCTAGTTTTAAAAACATCTAATGATGGACTAAGTCTCACACCTTCAGGCAGAGCATTCCATAATCTTGGGATGGCAGATTGAAAAGATCTTTCGCCGTAACTTTAAAATTCGCTTTAGATGGTTTGAGAAAATGTTTTGATGTTGATCTAAGTTGTCTAGTTGGATTATAGCAGTGGAGAAGATCACTTAAATACTTTGGTGCCATTTCGTTCAGTGCTTTGTATGTAAGCAATAATACCTTATAAATAATAACCAGTGTAGATCTTTAGTACTTGGTGTTATATGTTCGTATTTGTGGGTTCAAGTAATCAGGCGTGCTGCTGAATTTTGCACACATTGTAGCCTACCTAAAACATATTTTGGTAAACCATTAAGTAGTGAGTTAAAAAAATCAAGTTTACTCGAAATAAATGCATGAATAAATGTCTCGCTATCATGTTGTGTTAGACAGTCCCTGATCTTAGCTATGTTACGATTATAGGTTGATTTACAAACATTTTTTACGTGCTGCTCTATGGTCATGCTTTCATCAAATGTCACTCCAATGTTTCTGCAGTATTTGAGGCATTAATATATTCTCCAGCCACAGTGATACCTTCAATAGAAGGACGCACACGATGTTGCAATCCTGTCACAAGAAGTTCTGTTTTATCTTTATTTAGTTTCAGTTTGTTAGAGACCATACATGCATCAATATCTTTAATACAGGCTTCGATGTTTAATATAGACGTGATTCGAATTTATATAGAATAATATACCAAAAAGTATAGAATCATGTCTCCAGGTACATCGGCCTTCTGCAGCTGCCACTGAGCAATTTGATAACATATGAAGTTGAGTCTGGCTGTTAGATGAACACACATTGCATGATACAGATGCACTTTTATCCCAGCGTTTTAAGATGGAATTGTTTGGAAGACTGAACGTTAATGCTCTTATTACAAATATACAAATGTTCTTTGGCATTTGGCTGCAGATGATTTGCCAATTTCTGATTGACTTATATGAAGATACTTGTTTGATATGTCTCATTGTATTTTGTTCTTTGAAGGTTGAAAGGTGTTCTTTTACTTGTTTGTTGTAACTTGTTACTTGTTACAACTTTTGACTGTTGCTCTCAATCTGATTTAAAAGGATAGATTTTGGCTTTCCTTCTTTATTGGTGATGATCGAATCTATTGGGATATAAATGTATTTCGTTAGATGAAAAAGAGCTTGTATCTCCTGGTTGATTGATTTTTGTAAAATCTGTCTCAGACTCAGTTTGCAGTATCTGTACACATCGGATATCAATTGTAATCCGAGCCCAAATTTACTTGCTGAGAGTTTTAAATGCAATAAATTTGCTCCTTGGTGAAAATGAAGCCGTCGTTTTATGTAGGTTACAATTTTATCGTCCAAGTTACGGATAATCCAAGTTTCCGATAACTGATAAATATTAAGCATGTATGACTGCGAACTAGAGTTACTGTAATATGAGCTTGTGGGCTATTTTCGCCAAATAGTATTTCCGGACAGATGGTCTTGTCCAGATCATGTATGAGTCAACAAGCTTATCTGCAGACTTTCCAAAAGGAATTTTACGTATTATTTTCTGGGAGACCAGTGGTGTATGCTCTCTTAATTTTCTAGGGTCACTGATACCAGGTACTCGTCTGAATTTTGATACTATCTATGGCAGCATATTATTTTTCGTACTAGTTCACTATGCAAGAACGTATATCTTAGGCAAAACTTGGAAAATATAATTCCTCATTCGGAAAGAATTGTTTCCCATAAAAAGATTCGGGAATTTTGAAACACGGTGGCGCAAAGTAAGCGCTCGAGACATTCATGTAGAGAGGTGGTATGTGAGAGGCGTGGTCTAGAAGTTCCCGAATTTTCCATTTTCCATTAATGAGGGCTCAGAAACATTTTCTCCTAATCAGGGCCTGAAGAACGTTCGCATATCGACAGCCTTTAATCGAAATACGCGCAAAAAAGGACAACATAAATTCGACAGTGGAAGTCAAAACAAACACAACATAATCGACTTTCATTCATTTCTCATACATAACATAACTCGCTTATCATACATTTGAAAACCTACTTTGTGAAAGTACAAATTCATATAATCAAGTCTTTAACTTTTGGAAAGCCTTTCTCTAAGAAAAAAGTTTCCAAGATCTTTAGTTACGCTATACACCCCAAAAGTGCATGAAAAATTCCTTAGTACTGTTCAGGAACCGACTTTCGTCAATTTTCTGAAGTAGTTAGGCAAGCAAGGATTTTCGTTCAGGGGTTTTCAGAACTGAAAGATGGCTCGTTCTTACTTCAGATTCAATCACCACTTTAGCTTAGCCTGCTTAGCAACATAAAGAACAAGGTTGTTTGTCCAAATCGCATCATTGTTGGCATCAAATAACTTTATTTCTGCTTGACAGTTCGGATTGAATTTATACTAAAACCTTATCTAGCCTATGCTTTTGTTTTTTGAGAAAGTGTCCTTTCTCAAATAGACTAAAGAGATAAGGATGTAACGAAAAACAATTCTCATAAAACACTGCTCTCTGCAGTAACTAATAGTTTGTTAGCATTTATCAAAGAGAAGTGCCGGTAAGCATGATACATTATCATTGCTTCCATCATCAAATGTGGGGATGTGCCAGGTAAGGATTCCGGAATCCAGGAATATCTAGCAGTGTATCCTCCAGGAAACTTGTGGTTAGTAACCCGCTATGCTCGCTGATGCGAAAGCCTAAGTACTGCCATGTCCCAAATTGGTCACGGTAAACTGTAAGCCGGCCGCTATACCCTGTCTGCTGCCTTGGAACAATCGATTTCCCTCTGTATGCTGAAGACTACGTCATAGCATTGATTGTTTGCGCTCGTGAACTACGGTGATTCAAGCCAAGGAACTGGGATGGGTAGTACTTTGACCCCACGGGTGAATTTGAAACAGTAGAGACCATATGACAGGCAATTCAAAAGAGAATCAAAATTCTACCAAAATTAAATGACCTTTTTTATATAACCTGGGACTTGGTCTTCTTTTCCAGTACGTCCTTGATGATTCCAGTGCCCTTGACTTGGCTAAAGTGCTTCTTTATCTGCCACATTCAGGTTGCACGTTATAAATCCTGCGAAAAACGCTGTCTAGCTGTCCGGAAGTATCCGACATCCGGTAAAATTTACCCTATATTTTTCTCTTCAGAACAACTTTACACGTTTTTTTTAATAATATGAGAAAATTCTCGTAGCGTAACAAAGAAGCACGGGAATTATCAGTGTGTGTAGCAGTCAGGTAGGGAAGTTTTTAGCACGTACGATTGGGGCGAGGAAATTCTTATGGTATTGTCACACGAAAACCTAGCAGAGAACTGTATTAGGTTGTCAACTAAATGAGGGAAAGTGTCTGGGTTTGCCACGTCGTAGCTGACTTAATAATGACATTCTCGCTGCAAAGTAAAGCACAGCAAAAGTAGCTACAAAGGTATACTTCTCACAGTGGATTCATGACGACACAGTCGCAAGAGAGTGATGACAAGACAGACTAACAGAATACACCTAAAGTGAGGTAGATTACAGTACTTACTCTGGTACCCTGCACTGATAAAACGCTACAGGGATTCATATACGACTCTGCTTTAACAAGAACGGTGTCCACGCCATCAGGAAACTCAAATGCATAAATCTGAAAAGTTTTTGGAAAAGGATTATTTTGCGAGTCGTTTCAACAGCTAAGGATTTTAATGTTTGTAAATTATGTTTGTACATCTAAAAAAACAAGAAAAACTATGTAGTTATTTTAGTACATTGCTCTTCTTGTATTAAACAACTATATTATTTTTCTTTTATTAAACAATAAAATCGTCTGTTACCCCATTACATGGATTTCGACGTTAAAGGCTATTATTATCTAAGTACATTGGTCTTCTTGTATTAAACGTTAAAATCTTCTTTTAGCCTATTACATGAATTTCCTTTAGAAGGCTAAAAACTTGAGACCAATAGTCTGATATAAACCGAACAAAAATAATATAAATAAAAAGCTAAATAAAAACTAAACTAAAGCTGCAAACTAAAGAAATTCAAACATTGCGTAGCTGACATAATCAGTATGCGGCGCACGTCAGTAATATTTCATGACTAGAACATAGAGCGAATTTAAAATCTTCGAAAGAAAACTGGAATCCACCAAGTACAAAATTTAAGAGAAATCAACAACAACAACAACAGCAAAAATTCCTAAACACATCGCCATCATAATTTCATTCAAAAAGAAACAGACACTAACTTTTTTTTACGATGTCTCTGTAGACGTTACGTGGTTTCCGTATTACTTTTTTTCTTTAATCTTTGTTCAAATTTCTCTTATTTTTCTCCATAACTGCTTTCAATCGCTATTTAAGTCAATGAATTAAATCTTTGATTTAAGATGCCCAGCTTTTTAAGGCGTCATTCCGACAGCCAGACCCTGGTCGGTTCGTGTGCACTGGTATCCAAATGTTCAGATTCGGAAACGAGATCCCTCTAGTCGAATGATGAGAACCAGCTTCAAGAATTCCCTGTTTACTATCTTTCATCCAGTAAACGACTGCCCTGCTTTCTTATCTTAATAGCTCACTTTGAAAAAGGTAATATTTTGGGGGAAAGGTGATATTTTGGTGGAACAGGGAATCTTCCACGGGCTAAAATCTCTTCTAAATTGCGGTCTTCCGGTGATTTTACAAACCTTATGCTTACACCTTTCCAGTTATTTTTAATTGAGATATATTTCTTCACATTTTTCCCTGAAAGTTTACACTTCTTTAAACCCCAAACTACTCTATTACCCCAGGCCTGGCCGGCCATCACTTTTTTCCAAATTGGCTAATTGATCCCATGGTTTTCAGTCTGGTATCTGTTCTCTATAACTGTTTAACACTAAATCCTATCTTCTGTTGGTAGTTCTCATCTGGATACCCTTTAATCTAATCATGGGTTCTTATAGTGAATAGTTGTTTGATCTTAATATTTGCCTGTTTTAAGCCCTTTTAGGAATAAAAAGTTTGACTCACCATTGGTTCAGACGGAGACACTTCGGCAACCTGCTCTTCATCAAGCCTGAAGTACATAAACATACGTCAAACTAAGAACGTAGCCAAGTAAGAGAGCAATCAGCCAAAGAAAGACAATTGGAGGCAAGAGAGCAAGTAATTAGCAAGTAAGCAGGGAAGCTATAGTAAACAGATCATTGACCAATTCGGTAAACAAATGAAGCAGAAAAGCAAGGAAGTAAACAAGCAAACAATAACAAAAACAAATAAAAGATTAATTCTCTTTTCTCACTGTTGTGTTGCGGTTATATTATCTGCGGGTTATCATTCTGTACGTATCCTCTGAGAAAATGGCGAATTGACATCGGCTGAAGTTCTAACTGCACTACTCAAGTCCTCAACTTCCTTTTCACGCGCCAAGTTTGTTAACTCAATATCTCTATTTAGCTTGGACCTTAAGACCTTGCTGCTGCTGCAAGTTTGTTGTTGTAAACTCAAAGATTAGGGCTATTTATCTCTGCAGTTCAAGTACAGCCAGACACCTTGTGCTAACCCGAACCATTCAAATATCAATTACTGTAATTCGGAGAATCTCCAGATGTGTATTAATTGACACTAGTGGAACATTTGCTTTTGAGTAGGGTTCGTAAAAAGTAATTTTCGTAAAACCAAGTCAAAGTCACAAGCCATTTTGTCCAGGTCACAAGTCCAGCAACATATGGTTCTTTCCAATTCCCAAGTCAAGTCTCAAGCCAGACTCTAGTTCGACTCTAGTCAGGGTCTCATTACTCAAGTCCACAATCCCACAATATACATGAGAGAAAGTAAGCCTCGAGTAAAATAAGATACAGTCAGTCATACAAATGGTTCGTCATGAATTTGTTTGCGATGTATAGACGGTCCCCGACTTACGATTTTCCGGCTTTACGATGGTGCGATAGCGATACGGATTCAGTAGAAACCGTACTTCAAATTTTGAATTTTAATTTTTTCCTGGGCAAGCGATATGCGGTACGATACTCTCTCGCGATGTTGGGTAGCGGCAGCGATCCGCATCTCCCAGTCTGCCACGTGGTCGCTAGTGTATACAACCAATACTCTGCAGTGTTCTATGTTGCCAGGCTAGGCTAGGCTATGATATTCGGTAGGTTAGGTGTATTAAATGCATTTTCGACTTACGATATTTTCCACTTACGATGAGTTTATCGGAACGTAACCCCATCGTAAGTCGGGGACCGTCTGTAATTATAAGCCGCAGCAGATTCAAGTGGCAAAAATACTCGTATAAATTCATGGGTTGTGTATTATTTTAGCTGTCGCTAATTTTCTCTTCTATAAATGGTCATGTGACTACCGTAGTTACGATTAAATAAGAATCTTGTATTACAAAGAAATTACATGCAAATGTCAACTTACTTCAACATAAAATGATTGAAAACTTTAGCGTAGAGTGAATAATTTACAGCAGACAAAGAGTAGGAAGAAAGTGACACCAGGAATTCAGTGCCTGTTTGGTTGTCTTTTGAATTGTGATTGTCTCCAGGACAAAGAACATGGGACGTTCTCTTGTACAAAGTTCTGTAATTAAAAACACAACAACAGCAATAAAAGATGAAGTATCAGTTAAAATAACGCAAAATAACCGTAATGACTCACAGGGTGCAAAATTATTCCCTCGCCTTAGTTATCCCTGATGTAAATGCCTAATGTTTTACTACATGATTTGGGGCAGGCCCTTGCTCCTGTTCAATTAAAGAAAGTAAAAAGTTCCTTGTACAACAAAATTGATTCTATCTTTAATATAAGAGGAGTGCTGCGCGGCAGTTGTTTATCGTACAGCAAAAGCCAAATAGTTGTGTAGTGCCAAAAAATATATAGAAGCAGGAAACTGGGTTTTCGAGCGAAGGCCCTTCGTCGGAGTGAAACGTAACAGTGAATCATTCTTTCAATGAAATGTTATAACTAAGGGTATTTTGTGACTTGAGTCATTTCATCTTTTCATTTATAAAGTTAGGGACATTATTTGTCGCAATTTCCACATTTTGCAGAACGATCCTGAGACATCAACCATTTCTACTGATAAACCAGCAGTCTCTTTCCGACGCATTAAAAACATTTGGGATTGCTTAGTTCGCAGCTCCCTCAAACAAAATTCATCTGCATTGCCGGGAACCTTTTTTTGCTCTCGTGCCCGTTGCTAACACGTGCACTTTCCTGAATACCATCACTCTTATTTACGGACCTAAATCTGATTTCGTTACTCGACATAGCTTCACTTGCACCTCCTCAAACATTTACTGCATTTCCTGCAATAAGCGCTGCAAACTCTACCTTGGTGAAACTGGCCGTCGTCTTTCCGACAGGTTTGCTGAAAAACCGAAAAACCCGACTCCTGTCATTTCAATAGTACTAACCATTCAATATCTAATATAAAAGTATGTGGAGTTTCACCCATCTCTGGTGGTAAAGATAGCCGTAAAAGACAAGAAAAGCAGCTCATCTTCAAACTACGAACCATTCATCCCCCACGGGTTAAACGAACGTTTTCCTTTCATATAATCTCTGATAAGTTACTGCTTTTGTCTAGCATGTGGGGATAAAAACTTTAGCTTGAGACCCTTTTTTCGTTTGGTTTTTTTTCACCTACGACACGTCGCTATTTCCTTGCAAGTTGATGCTTTTCACTAGCATGGGCGGATAAAATCATTAGCTTGTGCACCTCTTCTTTTTTTTTTTGTTTTTTTTTTTCACCTCCTACATACCGGAATTCTCCAGTGTTCCCTTTAACATTGGTCTCCTGCCGGTTTGCTTATCGACGGTTAAAATAGCAAAGACTTTCTCTAGCTACATCTCATTAATTATTTTGTAATTATTATGTGATATTCGCAGTTCATTGGCTACTTTTTTGTCACATGATTACATTGGACAGAAAAACCTTGCTTAGTTTTGATTCCACTTTTACGTTTCACTCTGACGAATGGCCTTCGCTCAAAACATCAGTTTCCGGCTTATGCATAGTTTTTGGCAGTACACAACCCTTTGGCTTTTTCTATTTGATTCTATCTTTGTTCCATTCACTTTCAACCTCTACTACCTCTTAGGTCGTTACATTATTTACCCCTTCAAAGTCAATTTTGCTCAACGACTAATTGCTTAAGCATTATTCAGAACAACTACTTTAGTATTGGCATTTACTACGGTCCAAAGTAGCAAAACAAAAGAAGGTCCGAGACAAGGTCACTTTGCAGTTCGCTAGACTTCACCTTAATTAGTTGATTTACTGTGTTCGTTTTACTGTCAATTCAAAGCCAGTCTGCGAGACACAGAAATTGTAACGCGAAAACGTTCAGAACTCATCAGTATTCTAAATGCAAAAAAAGGGATGCCTCGATAGGTCTTGGGATCACCAGCAGGTTTCGTGGGTTTCAAGATTGCAACTACTTTTGCTTGTCGCCATACTGCAGGAATGGACAAGGTCTCGACGCAATTGGTGAGGAAGCGACGGAGCCATTCACGAGCACAAATTCCCACGTTGCACAGGAGCTCAAAGTGGACTACGTCGATGCCAGGAAACTTTCCCTTCACCAGATGGAGAATTGTGTCTATCAGCTGCTCCACGGTGATGAGTTCCGAGATGTCGTTTGGGGTAGGCTGGCGGCCCATAGTCTCTTTCATGTCTTCGTTGACTTTGTAGCTGCACGATTTGGCATCCTCGCTTCCGTCCTTCCATTTCCTGTTGTCCACCGAGATTGAGGCAATGGAGCTGACAGTAACTGGGCACGGCTTGGTTTCGCTGCTGCGGCCGGGAAGGCAGTCGATGGTGGCCTACGCCCTGGGGCTTGAGTGTGTCAAATAGATGGAAATTACAGTTCTCCTCTCATCTAACTCGACTCTTCGCACCTAGAATGTACGAGAGTTCACCACTCCTAGCAGGCTTCTTTTTGGCATTATCGGCAGGTGTCTCACATTCTTCATACAAGCAAGAGATGTACTGATCACGTCAGCCTCAGGGGATGGTTGCCTTTGCCACGCCATGCCGAAGACTAGGTAGATGTCAGTGGGTATACCTGATGAATCTGGAAGGTCCTGCGGCAGTGTCGGTGAGATCAGTGAATTTGCTTCAGTTGCCTTTTCGGAAGTTACACCGTTTCTTTTGCCAAGACTATTGATCTTCAGTCCAACTTTAGTGCCGATGATAATTGGGCAGTACCCAGATCGTGGGCACTCGTGCAGGACAATCTGCTTGCAGAAAGCTGCAATGCTCGAGGACACAAAACACAGATCAGGATTGGACTTCACGTCGTAGCCTAGGTTGAGATCGAGAATTTCGCCCCATTGAGCGACTGCCTCTCCATTTGGATTGGTGTCAGGGTATCTACACATGGAGTTTGCCATTTAAGTCTCCTCAGATGGAGCTGGCTGCTGCAGATGGTAGATTTCGCAGGTATGCAGTAGTTGGTAGAGGTTTGTAAACGTTTACTATTGACAGGTCGTGAATGTTCATGGTGATCCACTTGATTAGGCTACCTGTTGGTGACCTCTGGATGGGTTTTACATGAACTCCTTGACGGGTATAAGTGGTAATAACATGGCGCTTGCTTGGCACGCGTGCGAAGGTATTAAAACTTGTAACCTTGGATTGAGAGCTGTTCTTGATCATTGCAGTGGGTCTCATATAGTAGGATTGCGTTTGCGTTGTTTTCCTCTGCCATGTGCCGGATGAGATCCTTTTGGCTCTGATAAGCCCTTTGATGTTGAGTTGAAAAATACGGATATCGGTACTAGTCGTCGACTAGTTTTGAAGAAAACATAAGCTCCCGATTCCGGCTGACGGCGCATGTAACGAAAGTTCATGTATATAGCGATATCGCGTTGAGGGAAGCTGTGTTACTGGAAGTGGTGACCACATACAACTTCCATACTATTATATTTTCTGGGTGATATCCACCCAATGTGGTGACCGTACCGTACTTAAAATATCTAACTTTACCTGTTTGGAGTCTTACATCTCTAACTAGAGTAGCATTCTACATTACCTCGAATTTATTATCTGGTTGCAAACTTGAACTGTTTACTGTCGCTCAAAGATTGTTCCAACGCCAACTCAGCAACTTTCCCGAAGTAGAACCCCACCTGGAATGACATCCTTTGGCGTTTTAACACGTTGCTGATGTAAGACTCGTATGAACCAATGGGAATTCAAACGAAGGTCGTGGTCAAAAAAGAAAGTAGCACTTTTGAAAAGGATTTTGGCAGGTGTTCCTTTTGCCTCCCTCCTCATTCTTCCTGGCCATTGTCGTTACACCCGGAAGCAACAAGCCCGCCCCTTCCCCAGACAAAACGTCTGCCTCGCAGGCTACCTGATAGCGGGCAAAATGCACTCGAATATGCCAACGAAATGACCGCACTCTGAAAACTGCTCGTAGCGTTAAGCATTACGGCCATGACCATAAGAACTAATGTCCCTATCTAACTTGAGAATTTGCCAATTTGAGAAAAAATTATCTTAATATCGTGTGCTGCTCTCCTGCCCTCCACCCTCAACGCGATTGTCTTGGTGTTGATAAAGAACAGAGAAAAAATTACCCTGAAACGTCTAAATTTGTAATGTATATCAATATATAATATCATTAATATTTCCGGATAAAATAGAGTTTGCTTCACTGACGTTTCAGCAACATGTGCGGCTGTTGCTAAACATTCCAGAAGTCTACCGCGGGAAATTGTTAAACGAGAACACAATGGCGGAGAGCATTCGATGACAAGGCGCAAGCATTGGGAAACAGTCGATCCGACAAATTAACAGCAAATACCAGGAAACGTGAGTTACTACTGAAAATCATAGTAATCTGACGACAACGAGGACATGGATTAACTGGCAAAACTGTTCCTCTGAGGATGGTAGCCGTGTAAGATGTCACTGAAACAAACACTATTTCACAAACACTGATAAAAAATGAAATAAATACAGCAACTCCTCTTTCAGGAAAGTTGAAAAGACAGTTTTATTTTAGGGGGATTAGTCATTTCATATAGGTGAGCTACAAAACAAGAGACCCATGACCATGTGGCTATCATGTGTACGTTGTTAGGGTTAAAACGTGGTGTAAGCACTTACAGTTAAAGTTATGTAAGGTTAAATGTTACAAGTTACCATTAAAAGTTACAAAAACAATAACCAATGTAACTATTTACAGTGACAATCACCATGTTACTTTAAGAAATCTGTGAACAGGTACAAAATTACAATCATTGGTAATCAAGGCAAAGCAATACAACAATTGACAAGTTACTTTGCAGAATGATTGGTCTGGAATGCTTTGCAGCATGGTTTAAAAGGTAAAAAATCAGGCAATACAGTAAATGGCAACAAGTCACATCCTTCACCTGAGTCATGCAATGTTACATGATGTGAATAAAACTATAAACAAGTGTGACAAAGGCAAAGAAAAGCAACATATGCCTTGAAGCAGATGTAACAAGTTATTGTTACTTTTGTAAATTTTGTAACTGGTTACTGTCAAAAATAACTGTCTGTACAAAACTGCAGTGCAACCCCCATTAAGGGGTCAGGCACCGCCATCAAAGGATGGACACCCCATTCTACTTACAAATCATCTAGTGATATTAACCAAAGTTATACAAAAAAACCAGGTGATATTTTCATAAAAATTAGGTTATATTTTCAAGCTTTTATGCAATCAATTTAATGGTTTGAAAGCCAAAAAACCAAAAGGTAATAAAAATACAGCAGCAAAAATTGATGCAATTTTGATGGCAAAAACTAAAAACCTCTGAATGGAAAAAGACTAAAGGATATATTCTAGCCTGAAAATAACTTTCACTGGGGTGCCTGACAGAATGTCATGTGCCAGACAAATAGTTGGTGCTTGAAATCTTTTGGAATCACTGTCTGACATTAAGTTTTTTTGTACAAATTTTGTAAAGATATTAAGTCAATAGATATACAAACAAATGTGCCAACTCTGGCATTTTCCTCTATCAGAGGAGCTTCAGGGCCTAAATGTTGTTATCCACCAAAGACGTCTGTAATCTTGTAATTAATAATGATTTACTGATGGGGTAATTTGTGGAGTTGGCATAAATAACATTATTTAGTCTTTTGGAAAGAGGAATGCACAATTATTTAGCAACAAATTAACTCTTTTGGGTCCATATTCAATTTTGGTATTTTACTCCGGCTAATGCCAGACTATTTTACTCATCAAGGGGAGACCTCTTGGACAGGAAAGGGTAAAAAACTATCTCCCTAACCCTTTCAGGTCCATACCTGACATTGGTATTTTACTCTGACCAATGCCAGACAATTTTACTCGTCAGAGACCTCTTGGACAGGAAAGGGTTAAACAATGGCACAAAGCATGCAGACCATGCTAAAATGGCCTGGAACTGATTTCAATCTAATTTTCCTCCTATGTTCCCCAAACCAGATTGGGTCAGTAGATATGATTACTGGATTCAATGAATGAATCAAAACAACAAACAGTAAAAATTGAATGATCAAGAAATTGGTAAATTGTGCTTCTGGTCACTTTGACCAGTGCCCTGAGACCAGCATTAGTCAAATAATGTTTTGTATTTGTCAACTGACCATGATGGAATGCTTATTTTCAGGCTTGCCATATGCCCTGGAGAAAGTGCACAGGGAGCAATACTGCACAATAAAACATAGAATTCAAATGACAGCTTATCTGCAGATAATTCACACCTACTTTCCTTCACTTGTAAATGGCACAGTCCAAGATGACACTCCTTTTTGTTGCTGGACAACAACTAGCAAAGGGAAATCTCTTGTTGCATTAGTTTCAACTTTTATAATCACAGCCTAAGACATAAAGGAAAAGTACAATGTATGAATAAAATACAGTACCGCAATTCATTATTTGATTGCAGTAGAACCTACTGCAAGTTTTATGACCCCTGTATTTTATAACCATTTGTTGTCAGCAACCACATTTGCCATACCCAGTATACTCTATCAAGGTTGTTAGAGCCAGGGCAGCTGCGGCTGGGGCGGCCTTAGCTGTCCCACTTTTTAATGTTTTGACAATTTTTTTATTGTGAATATTTTTGTGAATTTGTGCAAATGGGCATGCATCAACGTCCATGAAAGTGTGTCTCAGGTGTGCAAACTAGTGAAGCTGCTACTTGTGATACCTGCTACCTAGGCAGGAAGTCCCGGACGTGAGTGGTCTTAGTGCAGTGTGACACATCAAGACACCTTCGCTCAATGACATCTCAGCAGCGACTAAATCATTTGATGTTCATGCACATCCACAAGAACTGCACTGATTGCCTCAACATCATTAATGTTGCCAATGAGTTAATTTGTGGTAGTCACCACAGGAAGAATCTCTTCGGTGCAGAGTTTAAGCCCTCAGATCTGCTATGAATATGTTCTGTAAATGTAATTTTCCAATTTTACTTTTCATGCAGTAAAAATTTTCAACAATTTATTCAAGCTTCCTTTGTTTATTGGGTAAATATGACATAAACTGTTTCAAATTTAATTCTTTCCGGTTTCTGCTTTGTAAATTGCTCCTATTTAAGTGTTTATATATTAATTCTACAAAGAACTACTAAAATTTTAATGCGCACAAACACGTGGTAAGTTGTTTCATTTTCCATGCAGCAGTTCTGACTTTTTTGCATCAGTTAATTAATAAACTTTGGAAAACTTCACTAGATTTTCCTTTCTAAACCTGTCTTATCTTCTTTGTAAAGAAGACTAATCAGAAATAAATTTTAAAGTTACTTCCAGTTAGTTAACCTTATACTACACCCTGGTTTCTCAACTAATGTGCATGATAAATATTAATATACTGTAGAGCTACTGTAAAAAATACTTACAAATAAAAATTATGGGAGGGGATTCAAAAAGTAAAGACATTAAAACAAAGTGGCAATCAGTTACATATGTATGTTGGTTATATACATGTAAGTGGAAAGTCAGGTTTAGGGAGAATGTCATCCTTGCAAAGCTCTGACTTAAAATGCACAGAAGTTAAAACTCAAAGTAAGTCTGGTGACTATGTACATGTTTTTGTTGAACGTTATTTGAACACTGACATAATTAATTTTATAGTAAGTATATATAATAGGAAAAACTGCTGTATATAAAAGTAAAAAGAATGATTAAATAAAATATCACCAAGTCAGAAACAGGACTTGAATCCAAATATAGTTACACTACAACTTGGAAGCATAATTATATACAAGTCACTTTCCCAAGAAACCAACTGAGGGAAAATAGTACTATTCACAGTATCATATACCGGTAACAGTTGTCAGACCTAAAACCATACAATTATGCCATTTTCTCATGATAGGTTAGGGTAAAGTCAGATTTAGGGTTCTTCTAGGGTTTTATAATACATGGTAGTTTTTATATCAGATGTTACCATAGTCAGTTCAATCCATAGTCACATCCTGGCTTACTGTTTACAAAACTGCTATATTAAATTCACCATTTTATGAATGACAATAACAGTAACAAAGTGCTAGTCAGACAATGGACGAAGTGCTACAACACACGAAATCACCACAACCTTTATCACCACATGCTTTTATGCCATGGTCTGGATAACCATACCACTGAGTTCATTATACACCTGAATAGCATGGTGCTTAACTGGCTTTCTGTGTTTTGTAGTGAACATCAATCATATCTCTTTGCCTACTGTTCCAAAATGCTCAAACCAACACAAAAAATATCAAGTTAAGAATACCAGAGTAGTTGGGTATACACAAGCCTTGAAATTAGTGCTGGTCACTGGTCATTGACCAGTAAAACTATCCTGTTTGACTAGTAAATATCATCGTTTGCTGGTCATCTACGACTGGCAACTTTTTTTTCTCAAATAATGCAAGTGAGATTGAGTCTTCTTTTTTTTGAAAGTGTTACTTCCGTTATTGTTGTGGACATTTAGTTCAGCAAAAAGCTGATGTTTCACACCTCAATACACCACAAGCATTATAGAAACTCCTCTAACTGAAACATATCTTTGGTTACAGTGTCACATTAGCATGCAATACCTCATGGCACATAGCAGTTGTCTTCACTCTTTGCTAGTCACTATGGAGAACAATTGATCTGTCTGTCATCATCAGAATACTAAATATTCATGCATAGTTTGTGCAGTGACCATTTGTATTGTGTGTTCTTGGCAAAGAAAGTTATTGGGTTGGAAAGTGCCAGATGTGTTCTGACAATAAGAGAAGTATGAGTAAGTTTTTGCTGGTGAAAAGTGAACCGTGAACAGAAATCAAGCTCAAGTGAGTTCTTTTTTCATGACACCACTGAAAAGCAGTGAAAGTGCTGAAAAACATATGATGTCTGTGACTATTATAACCATAACAAAAGAAAGTGGTGTTAATTGGCCAAAAAGGAAAAAAGCAAATGTGACCATCAAAAAATCCTGTGTGACTGGCAAATTTCATTTTTTACTGGTCATGATGACTGGTAGATCTCCATGATTTATTTTGAGGCTTGGGTATACACATTATAAATCATTTTGTTTCTTCCAACTTAACTAATTAAAGGGTAGGGCTCACACCTTTAATCAGTAAAATAATCATGCATTAGCCAAATTAAAATGTTAAAGTGTGCCTTTACTCCTTAATGGGTTAAGGAAATGGCTGTTAACTCATTAAGGGGCATAACTCACTCCTTTGATGAGTAAAATGTTAAAATGTGCCCTTGCCCCTTAATTGGTTAAAAAGGGTAAAAAAAAGTGAAACCTAGCTTTTAGACTAACTGTCCATCACCCTATCATCAGGGTTAAAAAACTTAGGACCTACAATATTTAGGACCTAGAAATCCACCAGTTAGTAGGTCCTAAGCATTTTTACCCAGATGATGGACAGTTAGTCCAAAAGCTAGTGTAAGTTTCACTTGTTAAACCTTTTTAAAGTTGGAAGGAAAAAAAATCATTTATAACAAAAAATCTCTTCTGTTAACATTTTGGTTCCTTTGCATAGAATTTGGAATAAAAAAAAACTTGACTAAGTCATTAAAATAATGAACTGTTGTATGAAACAAAATTACTGAATTACATGTAAGATATGTTTTGTTTGAGCATCTACATCTATGTTTGATACGTTTGCGCAGCTTTTTACATAAAAACTGTCGACAACTGTAGGTGCCGTAGCGGTAAGTACCATCATCTTACACTCGTCCCACCCCTACAATAGTGCTAATTTAATTTCCAGCCTGATCTGGAAATTCATTTATTTAATTTCGAATGTTTTCATTTTGTTCTTCTACTAACCTGGCTACTATTTAACCTCTTGGTCAAGTTGAATGCGTAGATGTCTTCCTCAGCACTGGAAACTATTCCTAGTGTTTCCTTCCCCATGGTTCCATTCTTGTACACCGCAAAGCCGCCGTTGGAAAGACCGTGTGCACCATCAATGCAACATAGTACAACGACAAACAATACAAACTTAAAGTAAAAAGGATCAAAAGACTCTCGAGACTTCCACACATACTTCCTTATTCCAGTCATCCTTCCATTCCATAAAGAACGACCAAACACTGACCACAAGGACCGAAGTGTGACGTCATAATTAAATTTAACGCAATAATAGCAATAATAGCAGGGCTCGACACTAAAACTTACCCGCTTTCCATTGGAAAGTAAATTTACTTCTTGGAAAGTAAAAAATCAAAACGGAACCAAAATACTTACCCGATCTGGCAAGTAAATTTTGGGCTAAATGGAAAGTAAATCTTACGGTTAAAAAGGTTTAAATGAAAAAAGTGGGCAAAAAATAAGGCACCACCCGAAAACGATATTCAGTCTTCGAAAATTACTGAAGTCTAAAGGTATTGAGACGTGGGGAAGAATTTTTTTTTTATTATTAATTTATCATGGTTAGCACTTAGCAGGTCTGCCCTTCGTTTTGGGAAATAAGATTTTGAAATGGAAAGTAACATTTGAAACCTACTTTCCAAAGTGGAAAGTGTTGTAAAAAGTTAGTGCTAAGCCCTGTATAGAATTATTAAACTAATAATTCTATGGATTTAATCCACATTGTTATCAAATATACTATTATCATGCCATTTGACAATTCATTATTTTACTCTGGCTAACGCCAGTCGATATTACTCGTCAAGGGAAGACCTATTGGCAGGTTGACCAGCAAAGTGTTAAACTCAAGAATTTCTGATCATTTTCAACGTTTTTTAAAACTTGCAGTTCGAAATCAATTTGTGCAGTAGTTCCTACAAAACTAATATGCAGTTCTAAATTGCGTAATTTTAAGATTGTTTGTGCAAAAAGATCATCCAATGGAAGTAGTAACATACGGTGGCCCGTTAGTGCCATCGCCGCACAAAATGACGTTTCTCTCTAGAACGGTACTCTCTTCTTGAGTGGGGTATTCCTCTGCACAATAGGACGTTTCTTTGTTGAACAATATTAAAGAATGAACCGTCTCCGCAGAATGAACCGTCTCCGTAGAATGAACCGTCTCCGTAGAATGAACAATCTCCGTGGAATGAACCATCTCCGTGGAATGAACCGAAATGCAATCTACCGCCAAATACGTGGAGACTCTTGGGTAATCGTTCTTTCACTTGCACACACTTGCACGTGTGGGGTTTGTCCAAGTAGTCAAAAATGTTTTGTCAGAATCGTGGAACTAAGTTAGTCGTTGGTGGGGGTTTTTTTTACCATAATTTGCAGTGAAAAAATTTCAGGTATGTTAATACTTGCCTTAAGTTACGGCTTAGCTGATTTACCTTGGTTGCTTTTGCTTTTGTCGTTCAGTTCGTATACAAAGTTGATTTATTTGTGTGCCTATCACTGGTGTGATTGTAGTATGGTATGATACCAGCTGAATAAACTCAGTTGCACATCTGTTGTCTGATGAATATGGTAATTTCTTTTTCACAGAAGTATTAAAACCGGGCACCAGTGATCCGGTGAAAGCGTCTCCCTCGAGTGGCACCTCCCCAATGTCGACATTGTGGTTCGAGGAATTTAAAAAGAGGAAGGAGGACAGTCGATCTTCTTTGTTTACCATGACGACTTTTGCAAAAAGAAAAAGGATGTGAACGAAGATGTGAAAATTCAAGTGGGCATTCTCCACATGGTGGATGGGAGACTGAGGAAAGTAAAAGGAAGGACCCTTCCAGTGACAGCTTCTCCCAATGTTGACGTTGGTGGTTTATTGCAAGCTGCCATGGAAAAACATGTAAAGCACTTCCACCAGTTTGATGGCTCCCACCACTGACCAGTATGTTTTGTTATATCCAGACTACACTTTGCCAGGAAATGTTGCCAGGAAATTGCCAGGAAATGTTGCCAGGAAATTGCCAGGAAATGTTCAAGAATTTTCTTTAGGTAAATACAAGGAAGACTTAGGAAAGTCTTATGCCAAAATATATGTATATGGCTATACAAATACTCTGATTTTCAAGCAATTCAAGCTGATCTTACCGTATCTGACGATGAGGGAGTTGACCTTATGCCAACTTTGGGGGAAAAAAGGATGAACTTGGAAACCATTGATAAAAAGCCATCCAACATAGATGCAAGTGACACAAATCTAAGCACGAATCCATACTCATCAGCAGCCACTACTTCAATGTCTGATCCCATCCTCATAAGTAGCCAGGGCTCTAACCACAATCCTATAGTCATCCAAGACCATGACTCAAATGCCAACCAGACATCCAACATTGACCTCACAGGGGCTGACGTCCATGGTACAACAAGAGTAGCAACAACTTTATGTCCAACATGTTATCGAAGAATCCCAGTTACCATAATAGAGGAACATGCTGACCACTGTGCAGATAACTTTGATCCAATTGGGGAAGTTATTGATACAGAGAATATAGAAACAGAAGTTAACTTAAATGATATTGAAGGTCGAGTTGAAAGTGGTGCTCTAAATACATGCACTTCCCAGCTAGCAAAGGATCAGAAGATGAAGGCTTTTGTCACTGCGGAGACGGTTCACTTTACGGAGACGGTTCACTCTAAGGAGACGGCTGACGGTTCAGTCTACGGACAAGGTTCATTCTACGGACACGGTTCATTCTACGGACACAGTTCATTCTACGGACATGGTTCATTCTACGGACACGGTTCATTCTACAGACACAGTTCATTCTACGGACACAGTTCAGTCTACGGACACGGTTCATTCTACATAGACGGTTCATTCTACAAAGATGGCTCATTCTAGGCAAATAGCCTCAATCTGCAAAGAAATGTCCTATTGTGCGGAGGAACACCCCACTCAAGGAAGAGAGTACAGTTCTAGGAAGAAGCGTCATTTTGTGCGGCGATGGCACTAACGGGCCACCGTAGTAACAGAACATTCGTACAGCCTCACACTGTTAAAATTTTGGGCACGGCACGGCTAAAATTTTGGCACGGGTGCCGCTATTTTTGGGCGCGGCACCGCCACGGGTGATTTTTACAATGTAAACGGTGCAGATAATAAGGAAAGGAGATTACCTGGAAAGTATTTCTCACATTTTTAAAGTTACAAGTAATCAAACATATAGCTTACGGAATAATAACTTTGATTATGCTTTAGATAAGCCCAAAACAAATTTCCTTAAAAAAAGTATTAGTTATTGGGAGGCTAAAACTTGGAACGACCTACCAAGATTTTTTAAGGCGAGCAATATCTTCCTAGGGCATTTTAGGGCTCTACTGAAAGACAGATGGACTCGTGCCTAAGCGTAAAGCTGTTTTAAATATTTGTTAAGTAATATTAATAATGTACAAAAAGTTAATGTAATCTTTTTATCTTAGTGTATTGTAGTTTTAATTTAATAAGTTAATAATTAAAAAACATACAGCTCCTTGGAAAACAGACTATTGTAAAGACTGAAGGACAACAGTATATGTAAATAAGATTAAATAGAATAAAATAGAATAGAAAATATTATGGAATAACCCCCTCAAACTTCGTCTCGGCGATTATTCAAGAATATTTACTTCGCCTTCGGCAAGTAATTGTTAAAGATTAATTAAAAACATTTTTGAAAGATATCTTTGGTTAAATTTGCCACCAGATAACGAAATATGGTTGTCATGGGAATTCTATTTTTGTTCTTTTTTATTTTAAGAGTGAATGCTGCGTCATTTGAATTTAAATGGTATGAACCGATTCCAGGTAGAATCAGGGGTAGCGCTAGGAATTCCCTGACGCAAGGGCTAATGCTATAACGTACCTGGCAGGGTGGTAAACCAAAGGGGATAGGACCACGCCCCTTTATAATTTCCTTATTTGAAGGTCGAAAACTATTATTTTTATTTTTCGCAAGAATAGTTGCAACAACTGACCACAAACAATTTACTTTTACATTTGACTTGAAGAGAAGAGTCTATTATCTTTCTTGGTTGAAACACAAACAAGTAGTCATAGTTTGTATAATATATAAATGTTTTATCATCAGTGAAAATTCCCCGACGGAATGGTTAATTTTTCCCTACAGGGGGGCTAAGGTTCCCCTACGAGAGGCTGTATCCCCTCTGCTCCTCCTCTGGCACCACCCCTGAATAGATGCGAAGATTTGAAAGGATTTCAAAATATTGGTATTCCTAATGGATATTGTTGATAGAAAGATATTGCGCAAAACAGGTCAGCGCGGAAGTCACGAGAGCGGGATGCAGATCAGGAATATGACTTGGCATAAACAAGGGAAGGAATAATAAAGCAATTGCCCCCGTATCAGATATTGTCGTGACATAGCAGAGAAATATGTATCATACGTAAAATTATTAACAAAAAACGATTAAATATGAGAGGAAGGAGAGGAAGGTTTCGATATGTGCGAACAAAAGAAAAAGTTGAGTGGAAAGAAAATGAAGCAGAGAGATAAAGTGAAATTCTAATGACAGGAAAGACGATAAATAAACCACAAAAGGCGCAAAATGGGACACAAGAGAAACAAGAAAAAGAAGAACAAGTAAAAATAACTGATGAGTGGAAAACAAACACCCGTCTCTCGACTCTCGTATTCATAACTAGCTAGTTTTATTACAGAAATAGTCTTAAATACTAACGTGTGTCTGTTACAGGGGGTGGATCACCGATTTCATGTGGTCAATACATAAAGATATTAGTAGATGGTAATGAAGTGTTTCGTATAAAACCGCCAAGGGAGGTAGCGATTGTAAGTTGAAGTAACATCGACTCTGCAAAACAACCTGATGACGTCGGTCACTAGACATCTGGCTTCTTTCGACATTTTCTTGTCATCAGTTCCCGACACTTATCTTGCACTGTGCAATACGATAGGTTTTGTTGAACTCGGGCCAAACAACGAGTATCGCCTTTGAATGCAAGCTAGCCAGTTAAGTTAGGAGGAACGTTTCACGACAAAAACGAGAACTAGTTTCGAATGGAAATTATAAAGTGGACTAGGTATTAATCACGAAGAAAATTTTATTTGAAAAAACGGAATTCCGTTTTAGATGTTAATGCGAACTCTACACCGGAAAAATGCGAGGTCATTTCAAAAAAGCATATGACAATCTTATTAAAATGATTTCAATCTTCAGAGTTATTGTTGTTTTGTACATGACGATCTGATTGGTTAATATGTTTTGATTGTGTAAAAAGATCAGCGATTGTTTTTGCAGTCCTTTTGGTCAGCAGGCATATCCCACATGAAATGATCTGAAGACAAATAGACAACGGATGACAATATACCTGAAAAGTGGTATTTGTATTCGTGTTTATACATCGTAAGCATCTTTGTAGCGATAAATTGACTGGAACAGCCAAAGGGAGTACTGGGAATGTAAGATATCACCCGGGGAGTTTCTCTGTGTTGTCAACCCAACGGTGAGTACATCGCTTTTGCTTCGCTTCTCAGTTCATTTCCGCTCTGTTGTAAGTATTTCTGGTACAAAGCGCACTGGCGATATTATATTGAAAGTTTACTTCGAGTAGTGTATTGTCTTTAATCTGGTGTACGACAGCAGTAAGTTAGTAAACTTTGGTTTCGGAAGATTATAAAATTCAACGGATTACAACCCGACCAGCAACTAAACATACGGTTACTGTATTAAATTTCTCGCAACACGCAGCGCGTTATTATGAGTTTTATAAAACATTCATTATTATGTTGAAACTCCTGTTTAGCTCATCACGCGTTGAATGTTTAGTGTCACGTAGACTGACTTGGCGAATAGTTATCTTGTCTGGTGAAATTAAGTGGAGATGAAACATACACTTTTGTGCTTCTCATTCAAAAGATTTGGTGTTTTGCCGATAAAAATTTAATTTGTGGTTCGAATTCTGAGCGTTCTAACAATTGCTTTGTTGCGGTATTTATCGATCATTTAGCAATAATGTCGGCCAGGTTTTCTTTATTATTTAGCACGGTAAATCAAATAAAAAAGTTCAAGGTTCTGATGTTGGGAATATTTCTGTCTCTTTGCTCGTAGTCTATAATCAATGATCTCAATAAGGTTCTGATATAATTTTCTCATACAACGTGGCCAGTTAAGGCCATAAAATGAGCCTTGCATCAATAGCACACGGACACTCAGTTTGAATTTAAATCAGTATAAACGTCGGCTGACGAGGATTCGTGTTGTTACTTGGAACTCTCGGATGAACGTCATTCCTTTCTTCGTTGGGCGAAAAGTGGCTGGCCATTTGCTTTCATTGTCAAGCGAGCAGAAGCTGCAAAATTGAAGTGTAAAATATCACGAATTCAAATGACAAACCCAGTGACGTTTCAAGCTTTCTTGAATGACCTCATGACAGGAATGATATATCGTGTTGAAAAGTAAAGAATTTCATTTCATGACGAAAATAAGTTTAAATAAAAAATACAGTAAGCGGCGCCATTCAGTCACTCATTCTTTAAGATTTTGATTACCAGCTGATGTGGACAAAGGGGAGAGCTCTAGACCCGATGCTGTGGACTATAGTCGTTAACAATAGTATGAAATATAGAGAAAATAAGTTAATAGATTTATAATTCACCAAGCTGGATGCAATTTCTCATATTCTCACGACATTTTCATCATACATCTTTCAGCGTTGCCCGACAATATGTCCGTTTTTGACGCTAAGTAGCGGGGTCATATGATGTTTAATTCAGTAGATAACCCAAATCATGTGCAAACCCTTTTCTATGTCGCGTTTCTTGTTTCTGTAGGGGCTTGCGAATCTGATTTCCTTTTTCATAATAATACAGTGGAATAACACGACACAATCTCGATCATAGCGTTATGTTTCTTCTCACTTTTGTTTTGAAATCAGAAATTCGAAGTGATAGTTTAACAAATGTCTGATACTTTGTTGTTCTGTATCCTTAATTTGGAGTTTGCACTTTACATGGTATTTTGCGTTAAGATAACAAGATTGTGGGGATTTTTGCACATACAGGTAACTTAATCGAGTTTTGGTTCACCAGTCTGTAATACACATGGTGAAAACCTCACCATTCTAATAAACTGATATGGCAGTGACTGGGTTTAATATTATAAAATAGCTTTATTACAGTAGTTCATCATTGTGATTTGAAATGTAAGTTATGCATGTAATTCCAGCTGGCTGTCCATCAAAATTGTGAAAGTCATCCTTTAATCATACAGTGAGAATAATTTTTAAGGGGCCTGATTGACAAGCTCAACATGTCCTGGTGCTGGACCAGCTTAACACTGCATCAGTAACCAGTCCAGAACAGTCTGGTTGTATGAAGTAAAAAATTTAATAGTTGATAACTGCAGTGACTGATCTCAAAGAATTCCAATGTTTTGAGCAAAGAGCCTTCATTTGAGAACTCAATGTGTTTCTTTCTCTGACTAATCTGGCTAACACCAGATGATTTTACTTGTTATGGGGATAAACCCATGGGATTAAAGGTTTAAACACTGTCTGTTAAACTGTTAAGGGGTGAGGGTTTACTTTAGTATTTTACACTTCAGACAATTTTACTTGCCTAAGCAATGAGCCCTGGGAGTTAAATGGTTAAATTGCACACAGTATTCCTGGCATTTAAACTTTTAAAGGTTGTATTGTTAACCCATTATGGAGCAAGCATGCTCTTTATTATTTTACTCTGGCAAATGCCAAATAATTTTGCCCATCAAAGGGATGAGCCCTTCCCCTTAATGAGTTAGAAGGCTCCACCATCATTTTGTATGTCAGATTGGACAGTCAAATGTCTGATGAATGGAATTAGAAAACTCATTAATAATTCACAAAGAAAATACAAAAGATTTTGGCTCCTAATTGATCAGGTATGCTGTAAATCAGATACAAAATCCAAATTAGAATTATGAACTTTACCTTTTTTTACTATTTTCTGTGTTAAAATTTACTGAAATGTCAAAATAACTGGGTTAAGAAAGATAATATTTGTGTCTGGTCTGTATGGGATTTACTATGGCTTGCCTTATAAGTCCCATACAGATCAGCCACTCATATTGTATCTGTTACATAAACTTCTAACTTAACATTGATATACAACCTTTTTTGAGCTGTTGGAATTTTTTTGTTTGAAAGCAAATCATTTCTAGAGGCTTGTACACATAATTTTTTGAAACAGTCATACTGGTACAAATGACAGATTGGAGTTGTTAAGTCAGAATGAAATTGTAAGGTGTGCCTTTACCCCTTGATGGGTTAAATATCAGAATTAACTTGCTGTTTGTTAAACCAAAATTTTATCAAGAGTTAAAATCTTTACTGCAAACTACATTCTTGGTGTAAACTTTCTTTGTTTATTGGAGTGTACACAGCCTAGGTAGGGGTGTGAATTAAAGTTTAGACATTCCATCTCTCCTATTGCTATGATGGCAATGAATGAACAGACCTACAATATGCTTGATGAAAATGTCCCCAAAATTTATGATTTTGAATCATAAGTCAAATCTCTTTTTGTTATTTACTACATCATATGAGAAGTGATGAAGAAAAAGAATTCATGCAGCTCAGATGATCCCTTTGCATGGCAGAAAAACTGGTGCTGATTGACTGAGACTCAAATGTGTCCCAGTTGCTGATGTCAGATTATGTTATCTTGTGCTAAACCCCTCTTTGAGACTGACACTAAGAGCAGTCCCAAAGCTGTTTGCCGTAAAGGGAGATCAGTGTATGTTTTAATCAAATGAAAATATGCAAGAGGCAATCTACAAAATTGTTGAGTTTTAATTAAAATAGCTTTGCTAAGCTTTGAGTTACTTTCTTTTAGTATGTTTAACTGGGCTTTAAACTTCAGTTGCTTAACCAGCAAATATCCAGACAGTGCTTGTACACTGTATTGTTTTAGATTTTCATACCTGCTTGCAGTTAGGAAATCACATGTAAGCTAAATTCATTTCAAAACTCTGTAAACTAGATTAAAGCTTGATGTTGGGAGAAGTACTGTGTACAACATGCCAAAGTGAATTTAGGAACGAGTGAATTGATTTATAAATTGTTAAATGAGTGAATAAGTAAATAAATAAATAAATGAGTGAATAAATAAATATATACATATATATATATGAACTAATAGTGTGAGATTAACCACTTGGGTGAGAAGACATAAGGATATATTAAAACAACTTCCAAGTGAATCAAACCCATACTGGGTAAGTAGAGAAAAATTCCACTTGACCATGGCTGGGATTCGAACCTGCGACCTTTGGTTCACTAGTCCAATGCTCTACCAACTGAGCTACAAGGCCAAGCCGGGAGGAGGCCATGGGATGATGTATATATATGTGTGTATATATATATATGTGTGTGTGTGTGTGTGTGTGTGTGTGTGTGTGTGTGTGTGTGTGTGTGTGTGTGTATTATATGGCTGAACTTGCTAGTCAGTCTGTATGCAGAATGACGCACACTGATTGGCTGCCTAGCCGTGCAATAAGTTTTTTGTACAGACTGGCTAGTTTTGGCGGGAAAATTTCCGAGTTGATTTGAAGAAAAACAAGCCAGAAATCAGGTATGTTTTACAGAAGATTTATAAAAACAAACTACGAACAAAGAAGTTAAATGATCTCAACAATAATTTTAAGTAGAAAACTAGATAAATAGATGCAAAAAGTCATGAAGAGATAGGTGGAAACAAGCAAGTAAATCTAAGCTGCTAACTCGTGAACACAAAGCTTCATTAAAAATGATGAAGAAAGGTACTAAAAGCCATATGATAAATTCCTTATTAACCTTGTTTGTTTGGTCTGTACTGGAAAGTATTTGCCCTTGGGTTTTTCCGGACAGACCTTGCTCCTTCATCACTTGGTCTATATGAAAACCTTGGGCAAATATTTTCCTGAGGTTTTACAAATACAAATATTTTCCAAATATATGTATATCTAAATTATCTATCTATCTATCTATCTATCTATCTATCTATCTATCTATCTATCTATCTATCTATATATATATATATATATATATATATATATATATATATATTTATATGTATATAATGGGAAAAATCCATTGTTCACTCAATCTAAGAGTGCTCAATACAAGTGTAGAGCAAGATAAATCGTTTAAAACTATTAATGTGGATGAACTAAAAGTTGCTGCAGTTTCATGCTAAAAGTGATCATCAGTCAGTCTGATGATCACTTAGTCATTCATCATAATGTTACTAAGGTTATTGTCTGCACTTTAACAGTCAATCAAAATACATTCAAAACTACAGCAAAAGAAAAATTTACAAACAATGTGATTTATTCAAATGGTTTATCTTCTTCACTTTCTGAATCAAAAGGATTGTGATTAGAATTGTGAAAAGCATCAGAATTTTCAGAATTATCTGTGCTAATTATGTTATTCTCTATGCATTGATTGCTGCCCACTTCTGATTCCAACAGTGTAACTTTACTTGGAGGTTCAATTTCTGAATGTTTAGTTTTTCTTCTTTGTTTTTTCAAGATAAATGTCAGTTCTCAATAACTTCACTTCTCTCTACATCATTCAAGTTTTTGTCATTTGCATGAATTCTTAAAATTAACTCCATTCTCCTATGGTTCACTGAAAGGCACTCGTTTGATAGTATGTTAGTCAAGATGGTAAAAGCATGCTCAAAGCTCAAGTTTGATTTGCTTATTGCAATTAAAATCACTGTGAGGGCATGCACATTTGAGTACTCTCATCTTCTAAGGTTAATAATCTTTTGCCAAAGATCTTTAACCTCCAGGCTCCTGTGCAAAACTTTAATGTAATTTTGTAACATTCACCACTCATTGAGAACTTTGGTGGAGTCATATCTTGGGCCTGCTAATGTTGCTTGGAAATCATTGGCAAGACTGGTAATAGTGTCATTTCCATAGTCCTTTTATTCATCCAATTCTTTGGGACAGAAAAAAACGCATCATCACCTATGTGTGGACAGACTGGCTTTTATATGTTTTTTCCTGGTATTACTCGCCTTCAACCTGTTATGGTTGTTCAGATAACACATATTTTCAAAACTCATGCAAACGAATTTCCTGTGTTTGGCAGGTTTTAGCACTTCACCTTCCTTCAAAAAATCAGATGAGAGGGAAAAAATCCCCTGATCTTCTATCAGCCTAAAATGAGCTGGATAGATTTTAAAAAAAATTTGTCGATGGTGCCTGTGGAGTTCTAAGTAAGTGCAATTGTCCATTTCACCTCATAGGTAAGGAGACCAAGCACACATGAAGGTGACCTTTTACATGTGCGACAAGTAGCACACGCAGTTTGATTTGTGCATAAGCCAATGTGTGTGCATGCAATTGCATGTATCAAACAAAAAGGCCTGATATATATACATATATATATACATATATATACATATAATATTAGATTTTACCTTTGAGCAATTCCTTTGAACAAACCTCATGTAAAGTAAGTCATTTACTCTATGTGAATGGTGCTGGCCACATTGCAACAGCCAATTGGAGGAATAGGGGCAATCCCATTGGTGGGGAAAATCCTTTGTCCCAACAAAACACTACTGTTTTTACTGAGACAATTGTGTGTTATGTTGGTGATAATTGGGTTAGGAAATTGATTTCTGAAATGCACTGGGAGCTTTTAAATAGAAAAGTGTTTTCTTTGGTTGTAGCTCTTTCACATATCCATTCAGGGTACTAATTTATTGTCATTATTTTTAAATGTTGCCTTTATTTGATAAATCTCTGGTATGATGTGGAGGTAGTGGAGGCAATTTATCCCTTACTTCCTACAAAATATTGCATGTGACATCTTTTAAAAGAATGTCTTTTTTGCAATTGTTGTAAATCAAACAATTTTCTCAGGAGGATACTCTACAACTTCCCAGTAAGTAGAGCAAAAATTTTTGACTTTACCCCTCGTTCCAGGGATCATGGTTTTGGTCCTGATTTTGGTTCTACTCCTGGGACTGTTGAACCAGCTCAGTGTAGTCAATACGTAATAGTGGTAAACTATATGAAAATCTCTCACAGCTCAGTGAATCATGTGGCATTTGCCTGGATAAAATTCTGAAAAGTGACCTTTTGAAGGAAAAAAAGTCTGGGTGCTGTACTATTGTAGATAGTTTTAACTCATTCTCTCCTAGATATCTCCCTCAGGAGATGATGTTAGTCAGATCAAAATTCAGAAAGATTAGCTTGAGAGGAGAATGGTTACAGTAAAATTCAGTTTTCACAATTGATACAGTTCATAAAGTTTTTATGTCACTTAGTCTATTTCTATTATAATTACCATCTGCCTGTATCTTTGTTTTATGGTCAATATTGAATTGCTGTAGATCCACATAATGGTTGGAATACTCTGGAATCT
This sequence comes from Heliopora coerulea, assembly GCA_030142905.1. NCBI lineage: Eukaryota > Metazoa > Cnidaria > Anthozoa > Scleralcyonacea > Helioporidae > Heliopora > Heliopora coerulea. The sequence goes on from JASJOG010000394.1 coordinate 114,556, forward strand.
TGCATTGCTGAACTTTTTATTGGGAAGTGTCCTTGCTCAAAGTTCAGATAAACAAAAAGGTTTGAGATAGTATCCTTTAAAAATTTGTGTCTACCATATGGTACATGTAATTTATGAGTGAAATTTTATTCTCTGTTTATATCAGTATTGTGCATGTGGTTTTCATCCTTTCTTACTCTTCAACCCATTTGGTCCATTACACCCAGTGGCATGACCCAGCCTATCCCAGACCTAGCCTATGTTCACTATGTATTTCTATATTTTGAACAGGAAACTGCTTAAATATCTCTATTTTGAAGTGGCCATCAATGACTACAAAAAACATTTATGGACTGAGACATTTCAGGGAAAATCAAGTTCCAGACATCTGGATGAAAGCTAAATTACTCCTTTGTATTAAAACTGTTTTTCCAAGAAACTTGGTGGAAAGGCTTTGGGTTATACATTACTGTGGCATGGTCTAAATTAGAACAATAACCTGAAAACTTCTGGCTCTGTCACATGTTTCCACTGGTGTACTAGGCTTTTAATTCAGTTAAAATGATGTTCATTTATCCAACACAGTACAGTGACACAGAAGCCATTTTCTCTTTGTTTTATGCAATACAGTATAAGGTATTGGTGGTTTTGAAAAAAAATTGATACATGTATTAATAGTAACTGAAAACCTTCATGAGGTCAGCAAAGTGTTCATGTGCAGTGCAGTTATCACTGAAGGTTAACTCAGTTTTATTTATAGTGTCAAATCATCAGTTCCTGTCTCTAGTTCAAAATTCACCATTAACTTGTTGATGCAGTCATGCAGAAATTTCAGAACTAATCGATGTACTTATGAATATGTATAAAATGCTATACATTACTATGATACATCAGTTGGATAAGAAATCAATCTCCTCTGTATTCAGGACTGTTTGTAAATGAAAGCCTCCAGTAATGGTTGAAAGCAATTGTGTTGCTCAATTGTTCAATAGAATCCCATTAGCTCTATACTGAAGGATGCGTTTTCCAAAATGAACCTGAGCAAGCAGGTGTGGCAGATATATGTACACAATAATTTACAGAATTTAAAGTATATGTAACCAGGGTTTGTAAGAACTACGTTTACATTTACTGCATGAATACAACTGAGGTGTTGTATTACCGTAATATCATTAGGGGTGTACAGTACACTGCCTGAAGTTGAAGTTGTGGGCTGTTTACCCCATGCTCTTGCTGAATGGTTTTTACTTGTGAATTTACTGTTAATTTTCCTTGATCATACTGTGATTATGCAAGCTTTCATTGGTGAACATTTGCCTGGTTATTTTGCAATTGCAAACTTAACTGAAATTTGGGGGGAGAATTTGCCACTTAAGGGATTTATGCATACAGTGAGATGGTATTTTAGACACCTTCAATTTTGATTGTGAGTCCGTTTCAATTTTGTAGTTCCTGTAATTACAAAACAACCATCAAATGTGGCTGCTGTAAGAGGAGGAACTGCTGAACTTATATGTAATGCAGAAGGAGCTCCTCCACTTCGCTATGAATGGTATCATAATGGGAAAAGGATACAAAGCACAAGGCTGCGGAGAATAACTAACACTGGCAATTTATATTTTTTCCGAGTTGCAACAAAGAGAAGAAAAATCCCAGATACTGGAAGTTATTATTGTACTGTAACAAATAACTTTGGCAGAGTCAAAAGTCAAACTGTAAATCTTACTATTGGATGTAAGTAAACTATTGGAAATTTTTATTGTTATTTTATTTATAGTTGTTTTTGTGGAATTTATTAATTTATATTTATTATTGTGGAATCCTGTTGATCTTGGTCCTGCACAGGCTAGTTAGATAATTCATTGACTCCATATTCTTCTAATCCTAAGATATACTGGCAGCAAATAGGCAGAATGAAATACTGGTACTGTGCATGTCTAAAAGGTTGCCATGAAGGTCAAAGGGTCAGCTGATGTAGTTTTTTACTCTTTAACCCATCAGAAATAGTTGTAATTGTTATTTTTCTTCATTTTGTTTTACTAGTGCTACATTTTGTTTAATATTTGTTTGGACTGATGCAACACATTACTTTAACAACATCAGTGTCAAATGAAATAGAAAATTATAAATTTAAAAAACACGAGAATACTTTTCAAAGACATGTTTCGGCAAGACTTATGCCATCGAAACATGTCTTTGAAAAGTATTCTCGTGTTTTTTAAATTTATAACTATCCTTTTGCTAACCAGAAGTTTTGAAATAGAAAATAAAATGAAATTGCCCACATTATATGGGTTAATGAATTGTGGTTTTTGTGGGCTCAACTGTGAAACTTAGACTTGAGTTATTCAAATACTACATATGACTGTAAGAAAAACAGGTAGAATTCTTAACAGTACTTGTCTACTATTCTCAAGTTTGTGCTACTTAATTTTTGCATGCTGTTTTTATGTACTTTCATAAAATCACAATCAGCATATGTACAGTATATTGTAATAGCAGTTGTCATGAATCATTCTTGCAAACAAGGTGAATAGCTGTTTGTTATTGTGGAATTTTATGGAACTATACTCTAACTTAGCATGCAGTAGGATATTCAACTACAGGCTGATTTGTAATATCAGCCATTGAAATCAATTTTAAAACTTTACATGCATGTAGTATTTCCAATTTATTGAATATAGCAGCCTTCAATTTGTTGTGTGTGGTTGAGTGACATTGAGCTTAGATGCCCCCTCTAGTTAATATAATATGATGTCAGTGATTTGGTTACTGTAGTTGACCCCATGGTTGTCTCATTAATTTATGGTTCCACCAAACTGCACTTGGCCCATATCTTTTATGTTTATAATATGCATTCACTTGGATTAGTGTTCTAAATATAATTTGAGGTATTTTTTGTTGTGTTCTTAGTTATAAAAAGTTCATTTCGAAAGCATCCAGTTAATCAAAGTGTTTTAGAAGGAAGTAAGGTGGTCTTAACTTGTACTCCACCTCGAGGGAAGCCCAAACCTAAACTTACATGGTACAAAGATGACCGACCGATGTCAGTTGATGGTCAAAGAATCTTACTTCAAAAAGGAAACCAAAAGCTTGTCATTAAAAACTTTAAAAAGGACGATGAAGGAACTTATTTTTGTGAAGCTACAAATGTGGCAGGACGAAGCCTTAGTCATTCAGCAGTTGTTGTAAGAAAAGGTTTGGACTTTTTATCTTTTATAACCAGGTTGACATGCAATTGTACACAGTTTTGTTGTGTGAATGAAAATTTGCCAAAGATCACTTGCATTTTCCAGGATTGACTTAATAATGTAATTATGTAAGAAAACCAGGTACACTGAAGGTAAATAATATGGATGAAGTACCCATAACTTCATAGTCTTTCAGTTACCTGAGGATAATTATGGCAGTATCTTCAGAGAATTTGAGTGTCTTACTGCAAGCCTTAATAAAATGTAAAAAACAATTCTGAATTCTGCTCTTGACAAGTGAACTGTTGTGGCAATTTTCACCACTCATTATATCAAAAACATACCTACTCATTTTGCTTACATATGAATGGTTTTTGATTAGGAATATCTTTGAAAAGTATTTGAAAAATGCTTAGTTTAAATCAGTAACAGTTTTAGAACTGGAATGGTTTTGCAGACTACAATTGTGAGCCCTGAAATTCTAAAATTGATTTAGAATGTTTGTGATCTCAAACTTGAGAAGAACCATACTCAAAAGACAATACATGTAAAAACTGTTTGAACATGATGTTTTAGCCAAAGATTGTCCAGGTGGGAATCTTAGTCTATAATAATAAATATCAAAGCTCAGCACAAAATGTGCAACGAAGGCATAATAAATAAAGATTTATTAACATCTACTGTTTTGTGGTTCACTTTACAACATCTTCAGAGATAATAAGTAAGTGCCTAACCCTAAATATATATATTTACTATATACATATTTACACTTGTAAATATATACTTAGGCTTAGGCACTTATTCATTATCCCTGAAGATGTTGTAAAGTAAACAAAACTTTAGGTGAAAGTTATATTTTAGTAGTGTGAGAGCTTGGAGATACCTTGAGATGATAGATGAATGATCGTCAAGCTCTATCCTCAGAAAAACGATTTCTGAGCCCCAGACAGGGATTGAACCTGCAACCTTCTGATGACTGGTGAGATGCTCTAACCATTGAGCTACCAAGACTCAGGTGGTGAGCTAAAGTGCAAGTTTGACATTTGTGCAACCTAAGGGGAAGCCACTATATGTTAATAATGATATTGATGAAATTTATATTTTAGTAGTGTGAGAGCTTGGAGATATCTTGAGATGATAGATGAACCATTGTCAACCTCTATCTTCAGAAAAATGATTTCTGAGGATAGAGCTTGACGATTGTTCATCTATCCTCTCAAAACTTTAGATGTTGATAAACCTTTATTTCTTATGCCTTTGTTGTGCGTTTTGTGCAGGGCTTTGATATTTATTATTAGACTATGATGATGTTTAAAAGACTGCATAAAAGGTACATCATACAGTATATCTCAACATTATTGATCCAAATATGAAGATTTTTCTGAAATGTTGAAAAGAAAACCTTGAAAGCAGTTAATAAATTCTTTTACCTTTGTGATTTGCTCAGTGAAGAGATAGGATCTAATGACAGCCTTGCAGCTGGGATTGAAAATAACCCGAATGAGTTTTAAAGAACTCTTGTTCTTACTTATTGCCAGGCATTCCAAGGTACTAAAATTACATACCAATTGGTAAAGTACATTATTTCAATCATGTGATAGGTGTGTTGTTATATTGCAGTAGTGGTACAAGGATCTCAGGACTTGAAATAGCAGCTTGTCAATAGTGAAAAGCTTGCCAAATTTCAGAAATATCTGGCGGAAATAATTTTTAACTGTCAAATCAAAAATAAAATGACTGACAAATTTGTGCAGATTTGTTTTACTTCATTGCTAGTTACATTTCTTTGTCCACTGCATACTTACCCATCTGCCTACTGTCCCTTTAGTTTCTGTGGTACCATACTATCTAATCAGTATTGCAGTTAAGTATACACTTCTCGGTCAATCAGATAACCAAAGCTGTACCTTTACTTACTAATTAAAAGCAGAGAAAAAAAGAAAAATATATATATAAAGTAAATTGATTTTCAGTAAAGTGGTTTAGTGCTGATCAAAATAATACTCCACATGTTATCCTTACTGTGAGTCGGTGCGGCTAAATTACAAGGTGGAGGTGCATAAATATAGGTTGCACATGTATATAGCGGCGTTCTTGAGGTTATACACTATCTAAAATATAGAAAACAAGCTTCTCGACGTTTCGAGCGAAGGGCCTTTGCTCGAAACGTCGAGAAGCTTGTTTTCTATACTTTAGATAGTGTATAACCTCAAGAACGTCGCTGTTTTATCGAAGCTATCTACACTGGACCTCCGCGCCTTGGAATTGCACATATATATGTATAACAGGAAAGAACTTTATGACGATTAGGTCAATGGCTACGTATGTAAGTTAATTGTCCTTCACTAGAGTGGGTAGAATATACTTGCCAATGGACTTGGACGGTTGACTAATTTTGAAAAAAAAAAATAATGAAATGTGAGTTGAAAAATCCATTTCTTTTAACCCTTGTTTGTATAAATTTTTCATACCAGTGGGTTGCATTTTTGGCAGCCCAAAATTAGAAATTTTCGGACATAATTTACTAGGCCTGCCAAAATATTGTAGTTAAAATGGGCAGACCATAATTGTTTTAAAAAGCTATACTGAATTTGTATACAGGTAGTACCTTGGGTGTGAAATGTGGTGCTAAATAGTGGAAAGTCGCCTGAGAGTTTGAGACGGAGGAATAGGTTGAAGTAGTTTTAACGTGTCCAAAGGATGAGTGATTGTCAGGTGAGGAGTACTGAAGAAGATTGTTGAAGGTCAAACAGAAAGAGTTAGGCCACAGGAAATATGGAATGTGGCTGTGCAAGGTCAGTTAAGAGCTAAGGGAAGTCTTTTTGACCTTGTAAAGGGTAAAGTGAGGTGGACATTTGTCATGAAGTAGTCCAGTCTAACTCATGCTAGCATGGAAAAAGAAGGTAATAATGGACCATGATTATTAATTCTTGGTTTTCTCTAGTTCCTCCTATGTTTGTTGAAAAGCCAAAAGATGCCACAGTTGCTGTTGGAAGTGACAGTCAGGTGACTTTCTCTTGCAAAGCAAACGGAAGTCCGCCACCAGAAATTGTCTGGAAAAAGCAAGGCAGTCAAACTGTATTGCCAAGTACTGCTGGAACGTTGATATTATCAAACGTGAAGCCAAGTTATGAGGGAATATATACATGTTCAGCTCAAAATTCTGAAGGAAGTATCTCATCTGACGCTCGATTAACTGTGAATTGTAAGTAGACAATAGTTGTAAACTGATCTGGACCAACATGTAGGTTATAACCACGTGTTCTTCCGTCCCTTCCTTTTAGCTTCCTTCCCTTTCCCTTCCCATCCCTTATATTCCATTCTCTTCCCCCATCCCTTCCTTCCTACCGTCCTTTCTTTCGAACATTAAAATTCAAATTAAGTTCTGGAAGCATTACATGTGTTATTCAGTTGCTGGATTGAAATCAATTTCTTGAGATTCAGATGACAAAGATTCTCTGTAGCTCCTAAAAATCAAACTTCACGTACGGTCCAACCTATATTTAAATGAACTTCGAGGCGGCACTTCGCATGATTTATATTTGATGCGTTACATTTGGGATTATCTTTGAGAACGAAGTGGGTTTTTCGATGGAGGATCACTTTCAAAGTTTTGAGTGCAATTTTCGTAAGCTTTATTGGCCCATTACGTAACCATAAGGACTCTTAGCAAAATTCTGTTGATAGAAAATACTATTATTATTATTATTATTATTATTATTATTATTATTATTATTATTATTATTATTATTTTTCTCAAACTCAGACAGATCTTATGTCGTCAAAACTAACATGTAGGAGCGGGTCATAACAAATGACCAAGGGTCCTGCAGTTCACACTTCTTACTACATTTGTAGTACCCTTCTAAAAACTCTGGCTGTTCCCAAGAGTGCAGTCTTTTGCAGCAACTCAGTTCGAATTTCCACACCAATCTTTGATAACCACTTTTGGATCTTCTTTGTTACCACACCAAGGGTTCCAACAACAATTGGAATAACCTCCACTTTGTTCATTTCCCAAATCCGCATTATTTCAAATTTCAGTGGCTGATATTTATCTTCCTTCTCGTCTTCCTTCTCCGCAACATTGTCATCTCCTGGTACTGCTATATCAATCAAGAGGCAGTGTTTTCTTTCTTTTTCTACCAATACCAGATCTGGTCTTGCTATGATATTCTCATCACATTGGATACTGAAGTCCTAAAGGAGCTTCACTTTTGTTTACAGCCCATGTGTTTATTGCAGTGATTTTGTTCCTGCCATTTAATTTCGAGTTCAACACCAGCCCCAATCTCCTGTAGTACTCAGTTGTAAATGCTTCCTTCATTTCAACCTCCTTAATTTTGTCCATCTCCAAAATCCCAAGGTATTTATAACCATTCTCTTCTATGTCCTTCATCACCTGACCATCCAGTAGCTCTATCCCGTCAGTTGGAATCACCTTGCCTCTTTGCATCACCACTACACCACACTTCCCAATGCCAAACTCCATACCTATATCATTACTAAAAAGGTACACTGTATTCACCAATGAATCAATCTGATTCTGGCTCTTGCCAAACAGCTTGATGTCATCCATGAAAAGTAAATGGTTGATTTTCAGCTTTCTCTCACACCATTCATATCCGATTCCAGTTTTTCTCAGCAGTAGTGTAAGCGGTATCATGCATAAGACGAAAAGAAGAGGTGAAAGACTATCCCCCTAAAAAATTCCTCTTTTTATATTCACCTCTCCTAGCACTGTCGCTGCAGAGCTTAGTTGTGTTTTCCATGTTGCCATACTTCTCTTCATGAATTCGGTTACATTCTCAGCAATCCCAAATATCCTCATGCACTCCAATATCCAACTGTGGTGGACAAGGTCATACGCCTTCCGATAATCCACCCGTGCCGTGGCCAAGTTGTTATGTCTCCTTACAGTCTCGAAGTATTACCTTATCTATCAGCAATTGATCCTTTGTGCCTCTGCTACTCCGTCTGCATCCCTTTTGCTGTTCTGGCAGTATGTTTTGGGTGTCCATAAATGTGTACATACTCTCAGCTATAATCCCTGTCATTAATTTCCACATAAGTGGTAGACACGATATCGGCCGAAAGTTGTCCACAGCATTCCCTTTTCCCAGGTCCTTTAAACATAGCACAGTCCTCCCGTAAGTCATCCAACTTGGTATTGGTTTCATACTATTTAATATATCATTGAGTTCAACAGATATTTTACCGTGAAGAGATGTAAACTTTTTTAACCAATACCCTTGAGCACCATCTGGCCCAGCCCCTTTTCAATTTGGTACTTTACGACACTGGATGTTAACCATTTGCTCTGTAATCACAACTGGGTTTTGGAATGCGTGTTTCCTTTCGTTTTTGATATCAGTTAACCATTCTGCATCAGCCTTGTGCTCCTTCTCCACACTCCAAATGTCTCCCCAAAATTTCTTGCTTTCTTCCGCATCTGGAATTAACCCTTCTTGCCAAAAATCACCACTAAGTTCTTGATAGAATTTTTTCTGGTCTGTTCTGAACATCCGATTTTGTCTGTATTGAGCTGTTCTCTGGTCATACTTTTTGATTTTCGCTGTTTTGGCTGTCAGTCTTTGCTTTAGCTCTTCTAAAACCACACCTAATCCCTTCCTAGCAATTTTGTATCTGCGGTCTAGTTCTTTGTACTTCCTTTCATTTTTCAGTTGACCCCTGGCCCTTCTTTCAAGTAAATTAACATCTCGCCTCAAAATCTTTATGTCCCCTTGAATCCTTCTCTTCCACCATAGTTCTGTGTTTACCCTCTTTTTACTCTTTAGTCCTACTGCCTTTGCCACATATGTTGTTCCAGCCCTGATTAAATAATTTATTTCCGTGATATCTCGCACTTCTATGTACCGAAGCAACCTATTAACATTGCCCGTTATGTTCTTTAGTCTTCTACTATCCATCTTTTTGAAATCTTTGTAATATGCGAATTCCCTCGTTTTCATTATTTCCAAAATTTCTCTGACAGTATTCTGATCCTCCATGCTTAATTGATCCATATTTCCAGCATCAATCTCTCTTTCTTCATTTTCTGTAGGCTCACCTTCACTCCTTTCAAGTCCTACATTTCCATCAATTTCTTCATTCAAATTTTCCTCTTCACTGTTATCAACCTGTATTTTCCTTTTGATCCCTTCCAATTCAAGTTCCGTCAACCACCCATTTTTCCTTATCGCCCTCGCCTGATCATAGAGGCGCTGCTCAGTTGTCGGAAATAACCTTCTCTCATTCCACTCCCTGAGTAATCTCTGTCTGTACCTCCTTAGTGGGATACCATTTTCATCAACTGGGTTGCTCCGAAAATAACATTCCATAACAACCATATTCATCTTCTTGGTCTACTTTTTTCTCATCGCAGTCGCTTGATGACGGTCGGGCCCACCCTGCGGTTCAGTGGGACACCTACCGGGCGCGGGACCTTCACCATTGGTTCCACCCCCGTTCACGCCGTTATTTACATTATTAGTAATAGACATTCCACCCATAAATGAGGCGTGTTTTAAGATTACCACCAACCAGTATTTTTATCGAGACACCATATCTAGGAGAGATATCAACCAAGATTAAAGAGCCCCTCCTACCCTTGAAACATGGCAGTTTTACCATTGCCCCGTTTGCCATCATTTTCAGAGTTCCTGGTAGGTCTTCACGGCTACCGTAGCGGCCATGGAGCACGAGGCTCCACCGTACTTCGCCCTGCCAGGTATTCTCCTACTTGATGTTGCCCGCCGTGCACGGCTAGGACACGGGGTTGGATTATTATTATTATTATTATTATAATTATTATTTTTAGTCTTCACAGCGTTGATGGTCCTGCTGGTATTTTCCTTGAAAGCTGGTCACAACCAATGGCCTAAGGTTTTAAGTTAACGTTCGAGAGTTTTCCTCAATGTTCTTGCTGTTCCAAGTAGAGCAGTTTTCTGGAATTGATCAAGGCTTGTCTTCATCTCTAGCCGTTTCTTAACTCTTTCAAAGGTTTTGGTGGCTACACCTAAAGCACCGATTATTACTGGGATTACTTCTGCTTTCTTCAATGACCAAATCTTCAATTCCCTTTTGAGTTCTTCATACTTTTCAACCTTTTCGTCTTTCTGCTTCACCCTATTATCTGCTGGGATAGCTATACCAATCATTTGGGATTCTTTCTCCTTCTTCACTGCTACAATATCTGGCCGCCTATGTTCCATTACATGATCGCATTGAATGTTAAAATCCCATAATAGTTTGACGTCTTCATTTTCCATGACACTTTCCGGTATGTGTTCGTACCACTTTTCCTCTCTCTTTAATTGAAAAGTTCCACTTAGTTCCCAGTGCAAAATGCGAGTCACATTGTCATAGCGACGCTTCTATTCCTTTCGTGCTAATTTCTTGCATTCACTAACGATGTGTGAGACCGTCTAACCTTTTTCGCCACATAACCTACACAATGGGGAATCTGTTTTGTCAACGTGGAACTTGACATACTTCGTTCGTAGAGCCTGTTCTTGAGCTGCAAATATTAAAGCTTCTGTCTCTGGCTTGAGTGCACTTTTCCTTAGCCAATTCCCGGATCCTTTCTTGTCACTTTCCTCTCCCATATCACGTTTGAATTGGCCATACATCTTTTTGTTTTTCCACGCATTCTCTAAATAATCGCTTGTTTCCTTTTTATACACTGTTTTTTCTTTACTTTTTTCTGTTTCCATGATATTTGCTTCTTTGACTTTATCTAATACTGGTCCTACATTGTTCTTTAAACACCAGCCTAGGCTATTTTCTTCTGCTCGCACACATCCCTCACAGCTTATCAATCTTCTTCCGCCTAGTTGTCTATGTAAGTATAATAGATCAACGTCGCTTTTTGGGTGAAACGCGCCTTGCATTGTGAGCACTTTTCTTGTTTTTCTATCAAGGCTTGTCAGTTCGCCTGTCGTCCATATTATGATTCCTGCTCCATATCTCAACAACGCAACAGCCCAGGTGTTAATAGCATTTATTTTATTTTCCCCTCTTAGTTTAGGTTTCAAAACTAATCTGAGTCGTCTTAAGTACTCTTATACAAACTTGCTTTGCGTTTCTTCCTCCATTATTCTGTCGAACTCTGGGATGCCCAGATATTTGTAACCATCCTTCTCAAGTGCCTTTATTAACTCTCCCTCAAGCAATCGTATTCCCTCACATTCAGTAACTTTTTCTCTTTTCATTACCAACACCCCACACTTCTTTATACCAAACTTCATACCAATATCTTCTGTGAACAAATGTACGATTTTCACCAGGGAATCTATATGCGCTTCATTTTTTCCAAATAATTTCAGGTCATCCATAAACAATAAATGGTTTACGGTTACTTGCCCGGCTCTAGACTGATATCCAGCTTTGACTTTTCTAAGTATCGTACTCAATGGTATTAAACACAGGATGAAGAGGGAGACAAAGCTATCACCCTAAAACATTCCTCTCTTAATGTTGACTTTTTCTATCCTCTCCCCATAAGATGTAAGTTTAGTTTTCCAGCTCGTCATGCTTTTCGCAATCATATTCCTGATATTGTCTGCTACTTTGAACATGTCCATGCATTCAAGAATCCACGAGTGTGGAACTGTGTCATATGCCTTCTGGTAGTCGACCCATGCCATTGCCAAGTTGGTCTTGCGTTTCCTACAGTCTTTCAAGATCATTTTATCAATTAACAATTGGTCCTTTGTTCCTCGAGTTGTCTTACGACATCATTTCTCTTCATTCGGTAGGGCATCACTTTCTTCCAGGTAGCTACTCAAACTTTCATTAATTTCCACATCAAGGGAAGACAGGATATAGGTCTAAAATTATCGGCTACACCTCCACTTGATGTGTTTTTCAAGCAAAAGACCGCTCTACCGTATGTCATCCATTCAGGTATATCATCTCCCTTAAGGATTTCGTTAAGTTGGTCAGCGATCCTTTGATGACAAGCTGAAAGGTTTTTAAACCAGTATCCCTGAACTCCGTCAGGCCCAGGGGCTTTCCAGTTGGCAATTTTTTTACTTTGTTGGGCAATCTTTCGTTTGTCTATCATTAGGTTCTGCTGCTTCTCGTGATTAATGTTTTCTTTCACTTTATTTAACCATTCTGCTTGTCTGTTGTGTTCTGCCTCGTTGGCCCAAATGCTGCTCCAAAATATATTACTTTCTTCTGTGTCAGGAATAATTTTCTCTCCTCTAACCTTTCCACTCAATTCGTGGTAGAATCTTTTCTGATCACATTGGAACAACCTATTCTGTTGGTATTGTTTGACTCTGTCGTCGTATCGTTTTACCTTCGCTATCTTTGGCAGGGTCTGTTACTTTAATTCTTCTATTACAATTGTTAACCCTTTCGCTTTGATCTTGTACTTTTCTTCTAGCTTTCTGTACTTGTTTTCTTTCCTTAGTTCGCCTCTTTTCTTTCGTTCTAGCACATTTATCTCCTTCCTTAACCTTTCTATATCTCTGTTGATTCTTCTTTTCACCATGGTTCGACGTTCTTATTATTCTTCTTTCTTACCGTAACACCAAGGCTTTTGGCAGCCAAGACACTGGCAGCTCTCAATAATTTACTCGTTTCTGTGATAGTGTTCGTGACTATTTCTGGTATTATCCGGTTGATTTTGCTCGTTATGTCGCGGAGCTTCTTACGTTATACTTTCTTAAATGATACCACCTCTTGCTGTTTATCACTTTTCATTGTCTGTATCAATATATTCGCCATTTCTCGTTCTTTCTCTTGCAAACCTTCTATATTTCTAATTTCCACTCTTATATCTTCGTCACAATCAGGACGTTCATCATGAGCTATTTCCTCACGCCCAATTCCTTTATCGTCAGTCTCTATATCATTGGACAAATTCTCTTCTGATTCTCTCTCCTCTCTTGTGTCATTCGACTGTTCCTCACTTGTCTGTTGTCCCTCTTCCAGTTCTCGTCCTTCACCTTCCGCTATCTCTCTCCTGATGTTTTCTAACTCTACTTCGCTTAACCAGCCATTCTTCCTTACAGCTCTGGCTTGATCACACAGCCGTCCTGTTATTCTAGAAAATCCTGCCTTCTGCCAATATCCATACATTCTCTTCCTATATCCTCTAACCGGTTTTCCTTCTTCATCAAATGGTTTACTCCGGTAGTAACATTCCATCACTGCCACGTTCACGATTTTTGTTCATTTTACTCTAGCAGCAGTATCAGGATGACGACTGGGCCCGCGCTGCTGCTCCACAGGACACCTGCCCGACGAGGCACCTTCACTTGCTGTTCGGGTCCCATTAACGTCGTTATCTTCTACATTTGTAGTACTGTTCATATTTCACTCTGACGAGGGCAGTGATTTTTAGGTTACACTACCACCGGTGCTTTTATCGTGACACTGTCACTAGGTGGGTTGCCGACCAAGGCTCACGAGCCCCACCTGCCCTAATATGCCGTAATCCTAGCAAGGGAGGCTCTGGGTTGCTAGCACTTGTTCAAGGTGCTACCCCAAACTAGTGGAGAGCGGAAGCGTTTGACTTTTCCCGTAGCAGACGCAGTCCAACTGGTTCTACCCCACTGCCCTAATTTATTATTACTATTATGATTATTATTATTTCAATTTTTAATAACTCAGTTTTGATTGTATACTGGTAATGTCCCATTGAGATCGAGTTGCAACAAGCATCCAAGGATCACAAGGGCATCTTCAGTTTTCTTTAGGTCTCTAGAACCTTCCTTAATATTCTCGCTGTCCCAACCAAGTATTGCGGTTTTTTGGAGATGTTCTACCTTTATCTTTATTCCAATTTTATCAATCCATTTGTCAAGGTTTTTTGTTATCATTACAAGGGCTCCAACAACAACTGGTGTCACTTCCACTTTTCTCATGGATCACATCCTTGCTATTTCTCGCTTCAAGTCCTGGTATTTCTCTACTTTTTCTCTTTCCTTTTCTGCCACTCTACTATCCCCTGGTACTGAAATATCAATGATTTTATATCAATGACTTTCTCTTCCTTCTCCGCAATCATAATGTCTGGTCTTCTTGCTTCGATTATATGGTCGCATTGTATGTTGAAATCCCACAGCACTTCAGTTCTGTCCGTTTCTTGTACACTACTTGGTTGGTGTTCGAACCATTTATCTGCTCTATCCAATTCATACAATCTACACAGTCCCCAGTGAATAATTGTGGCTTCAGTGTCGTGTCTCCTTTTATACTCTCTCTGCGCAAGTTTACTACATTCACTTACCAAATGACTCATACTCTCGCGCTTCTCGTCCCACATTCGGCTTAATGAAGACTCTACAGTTTTTTCAACGTGAAACTTCACATAATTGGTTCTCAGAGCCTGCTCCTGATTTTCAACAGGGCTCTGTTAAAAGGTGAAATTACTGAATAATTAAAAATATAAAAAAACAATAGAATAAAACGAAAACCTTAAAACATTTACGGACGCATAAAAAGTGGATTAATTTCGCTAAAATTATTGAAAATGGCACTCTTAAAATGACCAACAGTAGCCAGTCTTTTTATATCCATAGGTAGGGAATCCCATGCAGTCTTTCGATGGATGACTTAGTAGATTTAGCAGATCCGCGGTTATATTTCGCACGGTTGTTATAAGTGTGAATATACACCCCTCGGTTAATTATTCAGGTGTCACTACCTATTTAATAAAACGTGTTGTTGCATAGTCGTCCGAATACAAAGGTCCAACCAGCCCAAATATCCTGAGGCAGAACTAACCTTAAAAAGACGAAGTATTTACTGTGCATCGTTATTTTGTACAAATTGCCATGTTTTTCTGTACTTAACTTCAACTTGAAACGTCTTTCACAGTAGCCAGGGGCTGTCTAAACATCTAAACAACCCAGAACTTGAAAGTCACGCTGTGGAGAATTTAACATCGGCATCATTTCGCGACACATACAAACTGAAATTGTACTCACACTAAACTAAAAAATCCCTCTCTGAAATTCTAGTGGTGTATGCCAAATTAATTACTGATCATAATTTTAGTAAACATTCACAGCCACTTTGCCGAATAATTATCAATAATTCTGTTTCTTTGAATATCAAATCACAAGAGCTGGGGTTGGGCAAATTTGAATTTACCTCACAAAGCACTGGGCCCTTCTGTAAATGTCGCTGTGTCGTCAGCCTGTTCAGGTTATTAGGTTTTTTGGGCTCGATAACATCGCCGGCTAAATTAAGATTCGTGACGGTTTGTGGTTTTTTCCAGCATCTTTGGAACATATCTATAAATGTCAGGGATATTACATACTGATATATAGGCAAACTTTCCAAGTTAAACAGTTGTGTTTGTACTTAAATCATGGAATTTTTAGTGCAAAATTTTAACATTTTAGGAAGTTTGTTCTGGAGAGCCAGAACACGAGCCGCCGATGTAAATGCCTCTCGTGAAAAGTCGTGAAAAAGACCTTTTCGCCTACATCTTTTTTCTTCCGCTTGGGTAGGATACTTTAGGCAAATATTGTATAAGATTGTCAAAAATTTGTCTTGTTCGAACGAACCGAAAAAGATGAAGAATGGTTTTTTGTTACTTATTCGAAAATCAGTTCTAACTTTGAAATTATTTAAAGAAGTCTCTATAAACGTTCAATGTGAATTTGTCTCATAAAACCATAATGGTAGCATACCAAAAACACTATTATCATCATCATCCATCTCCACATAGGAGAGCTAGACATTTTCTCATATTCTTTACAAAATAGCGCGTATGTCACGCAGGCTCTGATTGGACGAGCCTCATTTTCTCTGAGAGTACATAGACACACTGACGTCAATTTCATTTTGTATTAGAATACAGAGACATGGATGATGTCAAGAACACTCGAAAAAACCTTGGTTATTTAAAAAAAAATGAAGAATACCAGAAAACGTTTGGTTACGCATTTTTCCAGTTGAAAGACGTCATTCATGTTTCCAACACAGCACAGAGACATTCTAGCAGTTTTCTATTTAAGAAAATGTATTCTGTTTTACTCAGTTATTGTGTACACATAGTCAAGAAAACATAGACCGTCGTTCTCAATAAAGTGAGGTATAGAGAGCTAGAAAAACTGGTGCCTGTGTGGAGCTTTGTTTACATAACTGGCAACGTTGCCTTTGTAGATCTTCCGCAGTTTGTACATGTCCCTAGCGATGCACACGTGAAGGAAGGAACAGAACTTAAATTGTCGTGTCTTGCCAACGCCAGACCGTATCCAGCAATACTATGGTACAACGAAGCAAAGGGAATATATTACGGAATTGGTATGAGGTATGGGACCCTCAGGATTGAACAAGATGATCGTACAATTTCCCTAATTATTTCTCCTGTAAAGAAGTCGGATGAAGGAACCTATACGTGTAAAGCGACGAATGATATTGGCACAGCGAAACACGATGTAAAAGTTTTAGTTCATAGCGTATCCGAGAACCCACCTAGTATTACAGGCAGAACTGACGGGAATCTCAAAGCAGCCGACATCAACAGCAACATTACGTTTATTTGTGACATTAATGGTAACCCTAAACCGTCTGTAAGTTGGTTTAAAGTTGGACACGTTGGCACTTTAGGAGATGGCATTATTCTTAAAAATTTTCCTTTGGGGGAGATGCATCGTTATGTTCTAAACATTGAAAGAGTGCAAGAAAGTAACGCAGGAATTTTTCAATGTCAAGCCGTCAACAAAATTAACACAGCTACGAAAACCTTTGTTCTCCATGTGACGAGTAAGTATTTTATTTCTTACATACCGCTGATCGTATACTATTGTACGCGCATGTACATTGCACCTGGTCCTTTTGCCGTAACATTACGTAATTTAGTTAAAGTGACATCTTTTATTGGAAACTCGCGAACCGTGACGACCTTCAAGCGTTTAATAGATTAGCTTTAAAAGTGTGTCCGACTTTCATCGAGCTGGACCTGCTGTAACAAACGGGACATGGAATACGTTGAACGTTTGCAAAGGGTAGCTGCTTACATTGTTGTGCGATGTGATAACGCTGACATGGCCTTGGGTAACTTGAAATGTTCTACATTAGTTGATGGTCGTGATAAACATGTTCTTAATTTGGGAATTAAGAAACAATTGTAGAACATTAAGATGGACACCGTACAACTGAATAAAGAAATAGTTTCTCGGCCAACTATGTAGAGTGACTTTTCCATGTTCCGAAAGTGTTGACTGAGGCTGCTAAAAAGTTGCTTTTTTAATTTGGTTGTAAGTTTCTTAATAAAGCTCAATTTTTTTTCCTTTTTAATCCTAGCTTGTAGATACTTTTTACTTGTTTTTAAATTTTACTTTGTTAGTTATCCTTCTTTAAATTGCATGTGCTTTTGTAATAGTTACACGGCGTTGATATCCGTTTCATTTTAAACTGAATGGGAATACTTTCTTAAATAAAGGCATCGATCTGCAGAGACATCCGTCCGTCCTCCTGCCTGACTGTCTATCTGTTTGTCCATCTGTTTGTCTGTCTCAAGCTTATAATTTTCACCACGGCATTTTTGCTGATATAGAGTTCGACTAATCGCCTGTTGAGCAACTGGGCCTTGGATATATTTATGGAAATTAAAGTAGATTTACTGTTTAAGCATACAAAGTATTTTCTTATACTTTTAGAAAAACTACACATAGATGAAACGATCGGTGTAGGAGTACCAAATATGCCAACTAATGTTAGAGGAACTCAGTGGAACGAAGACTCAGTTCTAATTCGATGGGATCGAGGCCAGATTGGTGCTGCAGATCGTGTAATCACGTATGTTGTTGGTTATATCGAGGTCGATGCGAGAAGCAAAGAGAAATATGCAACATCTAACGTTGATAGCACTCGGTACGTTGTGAAAAAGCTTAAACCAAATACCCAGTACAGGTTTTTTGTCCGTGGAGTTAACAAGAATGGGCGCGGTCTACCAAGTTTGTTGTCAGATGTCGTGAGAACAAAAGCACTCAAACCCACAGGTAAGGAATCTGAAATGCACAGCATGTACAGTATTAGCTAGAACATCTGTACAGCGTCTGCTGTAAATATTTTTGCATAAATCCTGTAACGTTGGTTTTCGCGATGAAACTGTCCCGTGGGGTGCTAATCGTACGTGACGTAAATAAAATCCGTCACAAAGTTACAGCAAAACGTTTCTTGACCAAAAGTTTGGGAACTTTCTTTTAAGGTTGAACTATCCACGGGCAACAAGGGGTGTAAAAACATGTACGAAATTGAGGAATGGATGGTTATACTACTGGATATGGTCATAGTTATATCATTTACGTGCATTAACCCATTGATGGTTGAATTTTGCTTCTGTTTTTCTTTGTTCGTGCTTTGTTCGTGCTTTGTTCTCTAACTTATTCTTTTGTTGTAGTGCATGGTGAAATTGTGGAGCACAATTTTGATACAACGGACGACAAAATTTATATCAAAGTTTATTTGTACAGTGAAGCTGGCATTTTTGTAACTATTCTCGTCAAATTTTCACATGAAATTTTTGTTTAGAAACGTTACAAAATAATACGAGGCAAAACAAGTCGAACTTTTAAACGAGTCAGCTGTTGAACAACTTACCAAGAACAGTCGTGCAACGTCTGTAAAGTACTTGACCGAAGCACTTGGCAAATATTTGGTGCACATCTACTGCGAATCGCGCTGATCATCTTGTACGTACGCACATCACAAAAGTCGCTTATTTTTAAGAGGTCAAAAATTTTGCATTACATCAGCGTATAATTCACAGCAGGGCGCTTCTGTAGTTATAGAATTAATGTATTATGCAAGCGGTTTGGGCCCAAGCGAATAGACAGCACTGTTCATGTTTTGAACAACTGAACTTGAATTTTAACATTGATAAGATTAACATGGGTATCTTGAGATTTGGTGGATAAAATCTAAGTTAGATTATTTAGATGCAAGGATTTATCCATTTGATAAGCTATCCGGGCTTTGTAAAACTGGTATCAGTTGCATAACGGGACCTAACTGTCGTCCGGCACCCGATTTCAGACGTTACCCCACTAGGGTCGTCTACATGAGGCAAAATAAAACGAATTATATGAGGCGTGCCTAATACATGATACGAAAGGCTTGTGACTAGATGTGGAACCCGTACCTGTATTAATTGGCCAACCATCGTCTCGTAAGGTGCGTCTTGTGGGGGCGCGTCCTACCTCTCTCGTATAAATAACATTGATGAGTACAAGCACGTTTAACCTCTCATTTTAGCAGTGAGGTTGAGCGTTAATGCTTACGCAACCAGCCCCAGGTCTTGTAAGCCGTCTTAAAAGTTGGAAGCGTTAATGTGTTATTTTTCATTATGGAACGTGTTGTAATGCCTTGAAAAGCGAAATTTTCGTGCGTCTCAAAATTTAACTGTCACTGAATAGATTTGTCGGCTTCAATGGGAATTGAAATCGCACCTTCGGTTTACCATACTGCTCGAAGAAACACTTCAATTCAAACAGCTGTTCCAAATCCCTCTCAAGTAAACAGTTGTTTCGATTAATTACGAAATTTTTTATTTATGTTATCTTGCTGAGGATATATTTAAGATAAGTCTAAAAATTTCCCGGATATGAATTTGCAAAATTTCAAATAAATTGCGCTTTTACTTTAACTAGATATGTCACTGGAACCAGTTTTGATCATACATTTTCATGCAGTGATGTAGGTTTCTACAAATATCAATCAATGGATTAGCCATTTGAGAATTTTATTAGCCAATGGCTAATTGTGCAAGCGTACCAAGGCCAAGTCGGTCTGGGTATGGGTCTGCCCAAGGTCCCAGTAAGTAACTCACTAACCCTGAAGAAAAATATCTAAAACAAAGATTGATGAAAAATGTAATTTTATTAGTGACTAGCCAGAACATGAACTGAAGACATAATGCAGTGTTAGAGTTTAACCAAACTGCCCAATAGATTAGCTAGTAAGATCATTCGTCTTGTCAGTGAAACGTTTTTGCTACTAATCTTTTGACGTAAAAACAAGGAAGTGAAACTAACAGAGCATGTTCGACGCCGAAAGAAAGAAGTTAGATGGAATATTTTAAATTTGACATTTAAATCGGAAGTATAATCATTCGCGAGAAGTTTTGTCAAACTAGATTTTTTATCACCGTATTTGAAAAAATACTTGCCAAATGCGAATCCGTGACCGAGTAAGAACAGTCTCAAGTTTTAATACAAAGTAGTCGCAACGTGATTTAAGAATATAGGTACTCTTGGATTGGCATTAAAAAAATTCCCGTATTCACAGTGTACACTTCTGAGCAACAACTTGTTTCTCGAGCCGGCAATATCTCGTATTTCTTTCAAGAACCAAGTTGTAGAGCAGACAACTAGTAATTTTCATTTTTTGTTACCTGTAGCTGCTGTTCGATCAACGCCTGGAAATGTGAATCCTTTGCGAAATTTTAAGTTGAGGACTAGAGTACGTCCTGGTGGTCCTGGACAACTTATAGTTAGTTGGCGAAAAGCTAAAACAGACAAAACTATAGACGGATACTACATTTACTGGAAAGTCAAAGGCAGAAAAACACAGTTTCAACAAGAAATCCTACAGAACAGTCAAGCCAACCGGTATATTATCTCCGACTTGCAGAACTCAACCACGTATTTAGTAGAGGCGCGCGCGTTTCAAAAGACGTTTAAGGGTAAAATGAGTGATGTCGTTCGCGCTAGTACATCACCTGAGGCCGTTTTACTGAAGATGAACATCGCTCAGAATGATTCCGATAGCATTAAGGTAGAGTGGAAACGACTGTGGAAAAGGAACAGTGGAGACGATGAAGTTAAGGAATACAATGTAAGTATTGTAGCAACATGTGATGTACTTCATTTTGGCATATCTGTCGTCAAACGGTAATCACTCATCTAGTAAAATTAAATGATTTACATGTTATTGTATGGGTACCATAATTACGTTTGTTTCTTTTGTTTACATTGGGAGATTTAATTCCTATATTCCCTTGTAAAGCGGGGAAGTTGCTGTTACTCGTCATTAACGTCAACGGGCGGACATCAAGTATTATTTGTTCCATGCAAATGTATCTTATAGGTGATCACGTTATAACAGTGATCACAAACAGCATGTGGGAGTATTAGTGTTTAAATGCCCCCTATTTAAGTGAATACCTCCAAACGACTGTTAGTTAGAGATTAGCTATTCATTATCAATCATGCGTCGATAAAAATTCATGATCATTCATGAAATGCAGGTATTTTTACAAAGTCATTAAATTTCTCTCCAGTTCATTGATATTCTTACCTCACGGAGACGTGATTCAACGTACACTTAACTCTTGCTGAAAATACTTAACATCAGGCTATATCTAGCAGCAACTGTTGCTCTCGCCATTTCCTCAGGGTTTCCTAAAGTTTTCAATGGTGCTAGGTTTTGTTGCGGGCAGAGCCAGTTTCAGTGAACACGCATGCAGCCTGACAGGCCTTCCATGTGGGAAAACATGAACTATAGACATAACTATCGACGAAAAGTGCGATACTTACGAGTTTTGGTCGCCAACTGCTAGATAAGCCAGACTTGACTTTCGCGTGATAATTGGGAATGAAATGTCTGGCGGCATACGAAAAGTCATTTTTAATATACTTTTTACTTGAAAATCTGACAGCAGCTTCACCAGCGGTTGCAATATTCTGGATCCCCCTGAAATACGTTTCAACTATATTCTGGTGAATTAATATATACAAATTTTGTTTGTGGTAGTACATCTATGTAAAATTTTGTTTATATATACCTACAAGCTTACCATAATCATTCAATGTCTTTATTTCGCCAAACCTCAAAATTTTTCATACCCCAAAGACATTGAAAGAAATACGCCGGACCAATGAAAAATAGCTTCCGCTGGCCCTGATTCAATATACTGTGCGGTATAACTCCCATGAGATATGTTATCAGATATTTATACGCTCACTCATCTTTCTGCACTTATCTCTGATGATGTCGTTGACCGACGATAGCTTAGACAATTGAAAATTAATAATGTCTTATAGTTTTTATAACTTACAGTAGCTGGCCTCGCTCGATTCCCCTCCTTATCTTAGATTTTTGTTTTTTCCTTCTGTCCGTTATAAGTAGTCCACAAGTCTTACGTAGGGCAATACCTTTTATACTTTTTGTATCGGGTATTCCTCTTGAAGTATGGACCCGCATGGCAGCATACTCACGAAAAAAAAAAAGCAGAAAAGTTTTGATTCGAGACTAAAATGGATTCTTTGCTTCGAAGTTTTTATGGTTTTATACCTTTGGTTAGTAATGTCTAGATTCCATATCGACGTTTCTCAATCATCAGTATCATTCGATTACAGTAAAGAAAGTCAAAAGTTAGTATTCTGACGTTTCAAGCAAAATTGATTCAGTGAAGTGAAATGTGACAGCAAATACACGTTTTACCCTAGTGAAGAGCTTTCGCTCGAAACATCAATACTTCGTTTGTGTCGAGTTTTAGCAGAATACTATCTTTTAACTTCCTCTGCATCGTTTACATCTGCCTTTGCAACACTCTCTATTTCATGTGATTCTATCTTATTTGATGCACAGTTCTTAAAAGAACGCAACGCGGACTTAGTTTGCCTTCCTGGTTGCCTCCTCAAGCCCTTATGCGTCCAGTGGACCCACTGGATTTCATGAGTGATTAGATAACAAAATGACCCATAGAAACTTGTAAATGGTAACCTTTGATTAATAGAACAATCTTACAACCTCTACCTAGTTAATGAATTCCCAATAATTTGACACGAAATGATCCACATTAACCAAGGCAGTTTAGATTTTGTTCCGCCATCATAACATATCGGGCATTGATGACTTATTTGACATTTATATTTGTATTACTTTAATAGATCTGGTGGGCACCAGTTACCAGTGCTGAGAAAAGACACCACAAAGCTATCCCACCTAGTGGAAAACGATATTTTATTGTTGGCGACCTTAAACCAGGCGTGAAGTATAAAGTACACATGACTGTGACCACTGTCAAGGGTCATAGATACTACAGCAACGAAGAATTTCTTACTTTAAAAGCCTCTGGGGGTTCACCAAATGCTACAATCGAGAAGATCAAAGCGTTCGTCCAGCAGCCATGGTTTCTAGGGCTTTTAGGAGGGGTCGTACTAATATTGATTATCATTCTACTAGTTTACTGTCTCTGCAAACGTTCGTCCTCGGAAAAGGACGCAAGTGATTTGGCCCTTCAATTAAAGCAAAGAAATCAACCTGAGTCTCCCCTCAAGCCAAGGTAAAACTATGTTCACTTTATTGTTTTAATGGACCCTTGTCACAGCTGGCCGATGATTTTGTTTTTGCACATTTTCTCGCTTTTAGTGTAAGTACTACTACAAGACTAAACATGCCACTTGACTGCAGCTGTTAGTGGGTTCATATGATAAGAAAGTATATGTATCTCTGTGTCATACTGAGCATGACGTCTTTCAATCAAGAGCGTCGTTCCATATTGCTATTTATGAACATTGGAGCACAAAATTAATTTATTTCATTAGGTCGATTTTGACTTTTCTCTCCTTTTTTAACTCTCGACAATTTGAGAAATCGATGAGAACAAGAGAAACTAAGAATCAAGAACTTGAAACATTTTCCCAATACATTGACGGGGAAAATTCAACACTAAACCTACGTATGTTAGTGAGAATCACGCGCTTACAGTCAACTTATGCGTATAAACATGCAGTCAGTGGCCAAAATTTATCCGGGTAGCGTATTCCCATTGCCTTAGACATACGAAACGTGAATCCAAACGAATTGTCAGTCATGAAATTCATAGATGCTTCTGCTGTGTTTTTAACTGAACAGTTTGTTATTTACTGGGCATTTCGTAGATATGTTTTTAACTTTTATATACATTTAAAAAGCACTTTACACTATTGGTTGTCATTAATTGACGAACCAGGGTTCATGAACTATTCGCTTGACCAATAAATAATATCAATGGAAACTTAATTAACTTGAATATAATGGTGCGGATCAATTTTGTTGTTTGATGTTGGGTTCTGTTACGCTTCTGATTCATTTTTAATTTGTATTTCAATTTCAGTAGCAAATGGTTTTTGAGAAATGACTTTCAGGTTGGAGAAATGTTAGTTTTTCAAGCTAAAATATCTTATGAGTCTGAGAAGTCTTAGAAGGCGGTGTCTCTTTTAGTTCCATTCACCGTTTCGGCAGCACAAAATGCCTTATGTCATTAACAACAAACAATAAGCAAGGTTCGATATAACGGTCGGACATCGGGCATTGTCCGACCAGATTCAAGTGAACAGCCAATGTTACGACGAAGGGTACATTTTGTCCAACGAATTTTTTTGACAGTTATAAACTGGATTTGTTTTGTTTGTTTAGGGTTTATAAAACTTGATTTAATTTAATTTAATTTATTTTTATTTTAAGTAACAATTCTTAAACTTTTTCTTGCCTGATCTCTGGGTAGCCTAATCGTTGTTTCCGAAGAGAATATGGCGCTTATTGTCGCGAAAATATGACGCGCGTAAGACCACATGTTGACTGAAACTAACGTCCATGAGGAGAATGGCCTGCGTTGCAATGCCAACATACACGACGTGATTTTTCTTTATAATTTTCATCTTGACAAGTCTCATTTACTCACTAAGGTCAAAGGTACGTGCAACATATGGTAGCCAGCGGTAAGCAAGAAAAGTTCTCCGTAGAGTAGGGCACGCCAGTAGAACAATCGTGACGAAAACTCGCGTATCTTCAATCTTCTTGATAAAATTAAAAATCGAACGGTTATTGCTCGGAATCTCTGTGAAATGTCGAACGCTTCTTTGGTTTTTTGGACATTTTCCTTTAATCGCTTTGCTTATTCGGTGCTGGTGGCCCATTGGTAGTGCACTTGTCTCTCACTAAAATGTTCACTAAAGATTTACCGGGCGGAAATCTTAGACGTAAAATGAAGATGAGAGCCCAGCTCAAAATTCGGAGATGTAATGTCATCATTCAGGAATAGACAAAAACACACGAATAAAGTTTAATGGAAGTTCACTGACGTTTCGTTGCCGACGCGCAACATTTTCAAAGTAATTACAGATGGAAATATTAAGATATTTATAATTACAGAAGGTATCGCATTAGGATTAAAGCTAATGTGATACCTTCTGTAATTATAAATATCTTAATATTTCCATCTGTAATTACTTTGAAAATGTTGCGCGTCGGCAACGAAACGTCAGTGAACTTCTATTAAACTTTATTCGTGTGTTTTTGTCTATTCCTGAATGATGACATTACATCTCCGAATTTTGAACTGGGCTCTCATCTTCATTTTATGTCTCTCACTACTTTGGCTAAGGTTCGATCCTGGCTCCGTGCAGTTATCTGATTAAATTTACCCTGGTCACATGTAAGAAGAGTGTCATCCAGTTTAACTTTACCAAGCAGTTTTTCTCCGGATACTCCGGTTTCCTCCTGTAGTAACATAGGACCCATGAGGGGTGGCTCTTATTGGACGTCTAGGGAGAATAACTTTATGCTGGATAACCGACTCAGCTTAGCTAAGCTGATAGAATTATCCAGTATAAATAAAGACATTTCACTAACTTTACTTTGCCAGTAAGTTCCATAGTATACATTTTATTAGTCGTTGACAACGACCCAAGCCAGCAAAATTGGCCATTGATAGCTAGCATTGAATCACGGACTAGCAACTAAAACCATATCACTGAAGCAATTGAGCTGATTGTCCAAATGCTTTGAAGGTGCTATATTTCGCTTTTACAGAATTCCGTTGTTTTTCGGGAGCCGTTAGTGTGTAGCTTCTTTACTACAATACATATTGAGTGTGTGTGATTCATCATATTCAAAATGAGGCAAAGAAAGCATTGTTTTGCCAACCAATGAGGGGATTTATGCTTTGACGTTTTTTGTAGTGAAAGCCGCAGTACCGAGAGCGACATAATGACTCCAAGGGGACGTGGTAGAGATAGTGTATCCGATTGTGAGAGCTGTGAAGGACGCTCTAGCAGAGTATACCGTAGTAGTAAGTGGAAAGTATATGTTTTTAACTTCAAAGTTGATTTCAATGTTCATTTGTTTGGTTCTTGATCGTAACTTTCCCCCTATTGCTTTAATTTCAGGTGGTACTCCTAGTACGCCGACTCACCCTACCTTGGACTTTCCTGAAATTGCGATCACACCGAATAAGTATGGGAGACTGTACCGATCACTTGAAAGGAGAGAGAGTGATACAGGTAAGCAACGCCATTTTTTAACAACGATTAAGAAGCACACTAACTGATAAAAATTTTCATTATTTTAAATGCCCCAATGTTTCTATAAACTGTAAAAACCAATAGTCACCTAACCGATTCAAAATTTTAGATTCAGCTAAAATCATTGACGCTCTTAAATGAAAAAAAGCTAAGAATCCAGTAATTGTAGACAGGCGTAGTTTAAAAAGTTTTATTAGAAATATATATTTTGTCTCTGTCTAAAAAAGTTAAAAATGGACGTTTTCATCAAGTTACTTTGACCTTCGTCGGCAAAACACTGATAATTAAAGAACTGCTTTATTAACCAGATGGAAGCTGAATTATGAACAATACGTTTGTATTCTGCTTACAAACGTATTCAGACCTGGAAATAATTCTAGCCTTTCTTGGATCTTAGGCCTGGGGGAAAATATTTTCTTTGAAAATAAGGTGATCAAATTACATTTAAATGACCTTTCGAGCGGCCCAGCAATACGCATATAATTAAGTTTATGCATGTTACTAATGTTAGCAACTTAGCATATCAAATTAAATTGTAATAAACGCTTCTACGTAATAGCTTATAAGTTTTAAGCCTCAGTTACTACCTAATTTGACAGTTGAAAGTTGGAACTTGGAAGTTAGAAGACTGGAACTGAACTGTCAAGTGTATAATGATAAAATACCGTAATTAATTAATGTAATTAAACCAATAATTTAAACAACAGTACAGCACTTGCAAATTACAATTTACAATCTACAATTTTCTTCTCAAATAAATTTTATTAAAGAGTAACATTCCATAGTTGCATCATAACTAACGTGCGCATGTGTCCGTAATTTGTTGAAGTCAGCGGCGTAGTCACTTTATTTGGTGTAATAGACTAATAGTGGTAATACTGTGATTATCTGTTCGCCAGGCATTACAAGAATAAATGAATAATTTAAATTTAACGAGAAGTTGCAAACTGTTGACTGCTGTTAACTACTTAACTTGTCAGATATTGCTATTTACTAATACTTGTAATAGTGTTGCAGTAGATATTGCTTACTGGAAGAAATATTTGGTGCCATAGCGGTGCAAATTTAAAGTATTTTGAACACCTTACGTCCTTACTTTATTTATATTCAATATTGCCTTTGAATGGATCTTGGTCATCAACGCCAAAGACCAAAACAAGCACAATTTATTTAAATATCTCAATCATCGGGCGTTTGGTACTTTGGTCTTTACTTCATGTAAGCAATATTGACACATAGCCGTGTTTCCATTTTAAAAAAAAATTCAAGAAAATTTTAGTGTGTGGTAAAGAAAATTCAAATTCAAGGTATTTTTTTGTATGATCAAGGAAACCAGAAACGTTTTGAGACCGATTTGTGCATGAGGTGATATCACTCATATCAGCAATTTTCAGTTTTAAGAAAATTTCTTTAAACCGGGAAAATTTCAACATTTTTGTTGATTTTTAGGGATATTTTTAAAGGAAATACAATTTTTAGAGAATTTTAGAACTTTCTGCTAAACAAAATTGAAAATCCTTTCTAGCAACCAAAAAATTTTCTAGGAACGACGTTCCCAGGATCCATCACTATTTCCAGGTCTGAACGTATTGTTAATAATTCAGCTTCCATCTTGTATATAAAACAGTTCTTTAATCATCAGTGTTTTGCTGACGAAAGTCATAGTAACTTGACGAAAACGTTCATTTTTTAACTTTTCTAGACCGCGACAACATATATATTTCCAATAAAACCTTTTAAAAAAAGGTATTTACATCAATAATAACTTTTCGATATCACTTTGATATATTGTCATTGTACTTAATCATCTTAACATATCGTCATTGTAATTAGTTATTTTATTCATTCTGTAACTTCCTATTTAAGGTCTTTTATATCGTTACATTCTATCCACTGAAGATGGCAAACGTCATGCCGAAACGTGTCTTTTAAAAGTTGTCACGTGTTTATCAAAGTTATACTTACATTTTGTTGATTTTGTGATTAGTGTTTTAAAATTGTTTTAGGTGGAAGAAATGGACGTTATCCACAAAAGTTTTCAGATGATGACTATCAAAATCCTTCGCCGCAGGCTTCCGGAGACAAAAGTCCTTACTCCCCTAAATTTAAGCCAATCAGCTTGAGTGGTGACGGTCAGTCTGACCACGAAAAGGGAAGGCCCAAGTGTCAAAGTCACAGTTCAAGTCGTGTTGGATCGCCCTCCCGTGGTCTTTACCCAGGCGAAGCTCCACCAGATTACGAAACAGCAATCGCAGAGAACTCTCCTCGTGGCCAGAGTGACAACGATGATTGCAATGAGAGATCTACCGTTAGCAAAAAGCTCGATGACAACAATATCGGTGGCGTGCCTTATAAAAGTGAGCGATGTGGAAACCCTACGAGTAGACAGTCGTCGTGCAGTCCTAGCAGCGAGTATTCAAACCAAGGTAGATCTATTGCTGCCCGTCGTAAAGGACTGAAACCCCCGCCACGTCTAACCATTGCGAGTGTCAACTGGGCAGATATGCTGCCTCCTCCTCCTTCTCATCCTCCTCCAAGCAGTGTTGCCACCCGCTCTCCCCCACCCTCTCCAACCGGTACGTCCTTGTGCAGCGAGACAACTTACGGTCGTTCCCATGCTTCTTCGTTTTTACCTCGAAGATCTGGCTCAGTGGTTTCAGGAGACATGACATCAGATCTGGAAAAGGCTACTACAGATTCAGTTTTCAGTGGCAAGTCGAAAGGAAAGTCGGAAAACAAACTTCCATTCGATTTGGCTGGTATAACAAGTGATATCATAATGCAATGGGCAGACTCTGTAACCAACACAAGTGGTTCTGATAATGACTCATCATGTTCTAGCCCTAGTCGCGTGAGTGGGATCAGTAGTGATGGCTCGTTTTTAACTGACACGGATTTTGCGAATGCTGTAAAAGTTGCAGCTGAATGCGGTGGCTTCAATATTGACATAGATCTGAATATGTATAAGAATATGGATCCGATCAGTTTTCAGCCATTTGCAGGAAGTTTGTCGACGTACAACGCAGAGTCAGGCGGTGATCCTCGCAAAGACAGGTGTGTTGTCAAACCACAAGATTACATAAACGACGTTAAGATTGTTTTGGTTTTTTTTTGTTGAACTTCATTACCCAAGAATCATAACTTACTTAGCGAAAGGAAACATCTTCAAGGGTACCGCGTTATTTACTGATGAAACTTAACTAGTCAGGAAATAAGCAGCCTGATCCACTCGTTAAAGGGGAGACGCCTCTGGCCTGAAGGGGTAAACTCTTCCCGGCGGGATAAGACTTGTATTACTTTAGTCTGGCCAACGCTAGACGACTTTACTCGTCAAGCGGAGAGCGCCTGCCGGTAAAGAGTTAATCAAGCTTGAATACAAAAACTCACTTGAATTTTTCACCCAACAACCAGGCAAGGAGGGGGGTAATTGATATGCCTATGAAAAATATTGAATTAGTTGCCGTTTATGAATGAGGTCTATGTTGAGCTGATTACGAAAGGAAAAATAAAATTAAGGCAATCAAACACGGACATCATAAATCGATCATATGCAACGGTGTTTTTGTTTTTTTGTCTTTTTTCGGGGACTTTAACCGACACTTCGTCGTCCGTATGCGTTAGCAATGTCACTGAAAACATGACTTTAGCTGGACAGAGTATAGCTTTCAGACTGTTCAAAGTAGACCAAATTGACATATGTCTATGGAAAATGTCGAATGTAATGTCAAATTAGTAGAAGATGCAGTTTGAGTATATAAGTTTGAGAACATAAGTTTGAGTTCTGAGTAACTACGTGGACTTCCCGTAACTATCTGAGGAGTCACATTACTTTTTTGGGGAAGCAATGTTACGCTGAGCATTAAGTCTTATGCTACATTCTGAAAAAAATGAGAACACAAAATGTTGTGAAACGGTGCTTGGCCATGTGGGACTGTGTTGCGTCGGAACATGCCAAGTTATCTTTTCAGACGTTAAGTGTCATTCCCAGACGTTTCATAACCCTGTGAAACAATACGTTACGTTGGTATATGTAGATGTTATGTGACAATTGATGTTTATTGTTTGATATTATGTTACCTTTTCATACGTTAAGTGTCATTTTCAGGCGTTTCATAACACTGTGAAACAACACGCTACGTTGGTAGATGTTATGGATGTTTGTTGTTTAGTATTATGTTACCTTGCAAGACGCGACTATACGTGACTTCATTTGATCTTACTTTTCTAGGCATTAAAAAATATAAAACTGAATGGTAATGAGCGGAAAATATAGATTTTAATGAAAACAAAGTTATTTTACACTTTTTAAAGACTCCTTAGCAACGTAGTGGTTTACAAAAACATGTGAGGCACTTAATGGCTGACACTTTTTCAGGCATGGAAGAAATAGTTATTTTCAGAGTTCTAACGATATAATTTTGGTGTCATGTATAAATCTGTTTTTAAGTCCATGTATGTAAAGTGTGAAGTAACTAAGATCTATTTTATTTGGAGTATTGTGCAGAAATTTGCCCAGTGGGGACGTAGTAATGTTTTACATTTCTTATTAGTATTAGTGTGTTCAGTGTTTCCATGCGTTGTCACACGTAAAAATTCAGTGAAATCACATTGCCAATTCAGGTTGAAAGTGTATAAGTGAGAACGTACCATATTTACTCGAACAAACGCCGCGGCGTTTATTGATGTTTTTGCGCTGCGGCTGCGGCGTTTATTGCAAAGTTTATTTCAATAGAACCGTCGCGCTTATTAAACAACTTCCTAGACGCAAACGCTGACAAGAAACTATGGGCGAAGGTCACTGGAAAAAGGAAGAGGGAAGTTGGACTAGTTGTACCGGCAAAATTCTCGGCTTTCACTACGGAACTGCGCATAGCTGAAGTTTTGGAGAGAGAGATAAGTAGCAGAGCAGTGAAATCTAACCACTTCGAACTGAGAAACATTTTATTCGAGAAGAATAAATTTCCGAGACTGGTTTAGATTAAGTTGTGCCATACTTTCATAAGTGTAGTACTAATGCGGCGTTTATTCGAGGGCGGCGTTTAATAATATTTTTGTTTGTATTTGCCGCCTTTGTTCGAGGGCGACGTTTAATCGAGTAAATACGGTACTTGTGATAACTAAAGCATATTTTCTATAATTTCAGTAAAACGTCGTCAAGAAAAATCAGTAATGGCCCCAATGAGATGGAAGAAATGCGTAGCGCTTCACGTTCCGGTCGAAGCCGTCGCCAACGTCCGTCAGAAGACATCGGTGATATTCCACGCTTATCAAAATCGCCAATTAAGGAAATGTTCCCACTTAACTCGTCCACTCCAGACTCAAAGAACAACAGAAAACCGAAAAAAACTAATGTAATGTAAGTTAATGACAGGTGCTTACCGCAGATTGCGGTGGAGTAGTAGCAGACTGATTTGGACGTAATGATGTTAATGATTGTGGTGATGATGAAGTTGTCGTAAAAATGATAAGTAGTGGTGATGGTAAGAATAGCTATGGTTACGAATGATGGTGGTGATTATGGTAATCATGGTGATCTTAACGATGACGATAATGAGGGAAGGCGAATGAGAATAATGATAATGATAGTATGGATGGTATAGATGGACGTTTGTCAAGCTCATACCTCAGAAAAACGATTTCTGAACTCCGGACGGGATCGAACCCGCAATCACCTGATGAGCAGTGAGGCACTCTAACCATTGAGCTCCAGTGTTGCCGCTCGGAAATTTCGAAATTCCCAAGATCAGGCCAACCCCCCGATTTCATAAAATTTCCGTAGGCCTCCCCCATACTGACATCGTCACCATTGGTTGGTGGCCGTGGCACGAAAAGACGGCTGACTCAGGTGGGCTGCAACCTAGATTTGACAACGTATTTTTATTGAAGACGTCTTTAATTCACAACTGCTTGATTTCAACTCCGATTATACTTTCCCGTCTTTCCATCATAAATTTTACAGGTAAAACCTAAATTGTCAATCTTTACTTAATTTCTCGTTCCACATGGCACGTACATTTTAAATCACATTGTACATTCTTACTAACCTCCGACTAAGTTCCAAACCGACAATTTAGAATTATTTATCCCTCTTGTGATTTCAATAATAATAATGGTATCCCATAGAACACAACCTTGTCCCGAGAGCTTTCACAATCAAAGCAATGGGAACAAAACTGTATCACACATGCTAAAGCAAAGCTTAGCTTGAATATTTCTTCATGATTCGTACCTTGAGGTGTGTCTATATATATATATATGTATATATATATATATATATATATATATATATATATATATATATATATAGATGTAGATGTAGCTGTTTGGTCTCTGAAGAGAAGAGTGCTCAATACAAAGGTGTAGAGCTTTGATAGTCTGTTAAGTTATAGCTTTGAGCAACTGTCGTTACACCGTGTTTCACGCTTACGCGATCATCAGACGACTAATTACATTTAACTACGTAGTCCCTTTTATGCTCTTCGGGGCGCGGTGGCGTCATCCTTAAGGAATTAGGGGAATTTGGTGGCGTCATCCTTCAGGAATTAGGGGAATTTGTTAATTGTCCGGCGGTGTGTCTTTATAGTTGCGGAGGAGGAATTTGTTGATGTGACGGCAATTCGACAGCAGTTCATTTCTTTTGTTTAGGAGTGGGATATTTTGGAAAATTATGTGATACTTCTCGGTGAGGCAAAGGTTGCATCGCTGGGACCCATTTCGGAAGGTTGGAGCTTTGTCGAGGATGGACCATCGTATGTTGGTGTTGTGAAGGTTACTGTCACGTAGATTCCAAACGTATTTCGAGAGTTCTGTGGAGTTTGCCTTGCTGCGGTGTTTCAGGGAGTTTCGGTGTTTGTACAGTCTATCTTTGAAAGTGAGCTCGGTTAGTCCTATGTAGTTTACGGATTCGCTGGTCTTGTCGTTGGTGATTTCTGCTCTGTAGATAATGCTTTCGCTCAGGCACTTTCCTTGGAGCGGGCACAATTCTTTCTCCCTGCAGTTGCATTTTGGTGCGTTGTTTTCTGGTTCGGGGTGAAGGACCTTGCGGTTATGGGACTTGGCGATGTTTGACATGTTGGGCATACAACTGTAGCTTACCTTCACGGAGTTTCTATTGAAGATCTTATGAAGTTTGTGTCCTTTTGGAAAGTGCTCGTAGACTGCTCGTAGACAAACACTTTCCAAAAGGACACAAACTTCATAAGATCTTCAATAGAAACTCCGTGAAGGTAAGCTACAGTTGTATGCCCAACATGTCAAACATCGCCAAGTCCCATAACCGCAAGGTCCTTCACCCCGAACCAGAAAACAACGCACCAAAATGCAACTGCAGGGAGAAAGAATTGTGCCCGCTCCTATATATATATATATATATATATAGACACATATGAGCGCTCTACAGGATGAGTCATGCCGCTAGTGCATTTGCGCACGCTCACTAGTCTCTAGTTAGAGCGCTCTGGCATGGCTTAGATGTACCACAAGCGTGGGACATTTGAGTTGCCTATATAATGTACGGTACTCCATCCTGCTCATCAGCACTACACTGATGAGGCCCAATAGGCCGAAACGGTTCCGTCTGTAGTTATTATATATATATATATATACATATGAGTAAATTTCATCTTATTGAGTGTAGATATTTGTAAGCTTGGATATATTTATGATGAGAAGTGTGTTCTCAAGCTTTGTTTTAGAAAATTTCTGAGCTCCCCAACGGGAATCGAACCCGTGTCTCCCGATTGCCGGTACGGTTGTTTTACCACTAGATAATAGGGTCTCAGACGGCAAACATGATGTTAATTAGAGACCTGGTTCGTAATATTGATATGCCTCTTTCGTACTTGAAAGCTGAACATACCTGTATGATGATATTGTGTGTATGAGTAAATTTCATCTTACTGAGTGTAGATGTTTGTAAGCTTGGATATATTTATGATGAAAAGTGTGTTCTCAATCGGGAGACACGGGTTCGATTCCCGTTGGGGAGCTCAGAAATTTTCTAAAACAAAGCTTGAGAACACACTTTTCATCATAAATATATCCAAGCTTACAAACATCTACACTCAGTAAGATGAAATTTACTCACACACACAATATCATCATACAGGTATGTTCAGCTTTCAAGTACGAAAGAGGCATATCAATATTACGAACCAGGTCTCTAATTAACATCATGTTTGCCGTCTGAGACCCTATAGTCTAGTGGTAAAACAACCGTACGGCAATCGGGAGACACGGGTTCGATTCCCGTTGGGGAGCTCAGAAATTTTCTAAAACAAAGCTTGAGAACACACTTTTCATCATATATATACATATATATATATATTTATATATATAGTATGTAGGCATATATCAAAACTGAAAAGTTGCAAGTTTGAAACGTAAGTAAAGTAAAAACTCGAAATATAAAAGCTGTATGGTATATTAAGCTTTTATATATTCTGAAACCTCTGCGACTCTTTCACAAATCCTAGTCTCCTCGATAAAGAAAATTGATAAACAAAACTAACACTGTTTTCGCTGGAAATTCCCTAGATTTAACTGAATTTTGCAGAAATTTCCCCAGTTCCCTAGGCACACCACAAATTCCCCAGATCCAGGGAAAATTCCCTAGCAGTGCCAACACTGTTGAGCTCCCGAGACTCAGATGGCGAGCTATGGGGCAAGTTCAATCAGGTAAATGTTATGCGTGTGTGGGTTTCGAATATCATGGATGATAGATGGACGTTCGTCAAGTTCGTATCCCCGGGAAGACGATTTCTGATCCATATCATTCATGATATTCCCTAGCTCCCACATGCGTAAAGTTATCTCAGATTCCAAATTGATGCAATTGAAGAACCAGGCGGAAAACGTATTCGAATGATGAAAATCAAGGCCCAGCAAAAAATTCTTAAGACAGGCATATTTGTGTCAAAAGGTTTATTAAGATCTAACGTTTCGTTGCTTAAGACGCAACATCATCAGAGAATGAGAAAAAGACGATGAGACAATCACTAAAATATTATTACAAAGCTAATTAGCATAAATTTGGCGTTTGAGAGGAAATAGGAAGTGATGAGATGTCAGAGGTGGCGAAGAGGGTGAAGGCAATCAGAATAAGGAAAGAGGAATTGAGCTTGCTTGTGAGTTGAGGGTAGGATTGAGTTTGTGAATGAGTAAGCTTTCTCTGATGAAGAGTTCATGAGTGATAGATGAAGAGGAGTGAGAGAGGATGGTGAAATCATCTGATGTAGTGGGATGGCCAGTGTCGTGGTGACGTGATAGAATGTTTGTTGTGGAGGGGTTAGCACGCTCTTTGCCAGTAATGGCTGAGATACCCAAGTGATCAGCAATCCGTGTGTGGAGAAGTCGGCTTGTTTGGCTTTCTTTTTTCTTTTTTTTTTTTAATGCGTCGTATGTAGGCCAAACAAGCCGACTTCTCCACACACGGATTACCGATCACTTGGGTATCTCAGCCATTACTGGCAAAGAGCGTGCTAACCCCTCCATAACAAACATTCTATCACATCACCACGACACTGGCCATCCCACTATATCAGATAATTTCACCATCCTCTCTCACTCCTCTTCATCTTTCACTCATGAACTCCTCATCAGAGAAAGCTTACTCATTCACAAACTCAATCCTACCCTCAACTTACAAGCAAGCTCAATTCCTCTTTCCTTATTCTGATTGCCTTCACCCTCTTCGCCACCTCTGACATCTCATCACTTCCTATTTCCTCTCAAACGCCAAATTTATGCTAATTAGCTTTGTAATAATATTTTAGTGATTGTCTCATCGTCTTTTTCTCATTCTCTGATGATGTTGCGTCTTAAGCAACGAAACGTTAGATCTTAATAAACCTTTTGACACAAATATGCCTGTCTTAAGATTCCAAATTGATTAGTAAAACATCAGTTCTAATCATATTGATGTTTCATTAATTAGTTCTGTAAGCATATTGTATGACACCGATGCTAGCTAGCATCCGCAATGAGTTCTGAATGGTAAAAATGTTTTGTTATTATTTTTCTTGACTTCGAAAGTTACTTCTTCGAAGTAATCTTATATATTTATACCGAACGGCCACTTATTTTTTACTGTAGACATACATATATACATATTCATGTATACACAAGTATGTGTATAATTATATATGCATATAATTGTACAAATGACATTTCGATGAAAAACTGATTTGTTTTATATTTTCTAACTCACCAGGAATACTGACGGCAGTTCTGGCTACGTACCAGCTCTCACTCGTACTTCAGCTCTGGGGAAACTAGAACCTGTAAGTCGTGGACCAGTGAAAAAGAAATACGCAGTCGTGAAGACTCTTCCCCAGGTGCACGACGGAGAAGGTGCAAACTATCCAACCCATAGTCTCAGTTCTAGCACAAGTAATGCAAGTACTATTCGAAACAGCTCGTGCCCTGCGGTGCTAACAGATGAAGACATGGAGGATGATATGGTATGAGAAATAAACAATGTTTTTGCTAAAAGGATGATTTTACTCTATTCCGTGTTAAAGCAGGAAAACTTCATTGTACTTCTAATGGAATTCACAGGAGCAATGTGTCTGTCATCAATATTTCTGAAATCTTAGTGAACAACACAACCCTTTTCAGTTGTTTTTATAATTTTTTGACATGTTTCGAAAGTAACACAACAGGCTGAAAAACATTGGGCTGTTCATTTAAATTATACGCTAATACATCCTGAAAAGACCATTTCTGAACTCTAAGTATAAGAGTTCGGCAGGATTTGAAATCCTGACGAATGATCCGGCCTGGTGTGTTCAGGTGTCATGAAGTTTGGATGAGCCATTGAGAGGGCTAATAGCGCAAGTGGACGAGTTGTCCGTTTGTAGCTGTCATGAAGTGTTTGACGAGTTATAAGACTCGACAAAACGTCAGATTGGGTAGTAAATCGTGGGCACATCAGGTATAACTGTCAGTACACACGAGTGGCAACATGATCGTTAATTTGATAATGAAATCGCTGCGGAATATCTAATCGTTGAGTCTCGCCAGAGTTGGAGAAATCGCACCATACCAAACGTAGCAAAATCTACAGGAATAGAATGGTCAAAGGTTGGTCAAAAAGTTGATTTGGACATTTTGGAACATCAGTTTTAGTAGCCCTACCTTTTGTATTGATGTCATGAAGCAAAAAAGAAAAGCACAGAGTTTTCATGTTGACCTGCTACCTAGCCATGCACGCTGCCATGCTAGACCCCCATCTAGGAGTATTTTATTGTTTCTACCTTGCACAACAATGTTTGTTGAGAATTCTTCTCATGTCTCCCATGTTTTCTTTTGCAGCTGTGATCTTCAAATCCGACCTTCAAAGAGTTATCAAGTATGCTGAATTCCAAGAAGGAACGAAACGAACTATTGCGTGAGATTTAACGATCATTAAGTTGAACCTATTTTTAACAGTTTTTAAATTCCTTTAGATTATTATGGGAAAAGAAAGGAATGGATAGAGAACAAACAACAAAATATCGTTTGTTTCTTCATCAACATATTTTTTTATTTTTCATGCAGACGCATAGTTAAATGTAATTCAATATTGGGAACTTGCTAGTGAATTATCTCATACGATCCATTCCAAAGTTTTAAGTTGAATATGACAAAAGCCAGCAGTTTTTGTGGCCATGTATGGGATATTGTCACAGAAAGATAATGCGCATGAAAATACAAGTGCTGGGGAGTCTGAGATGGCCCCATTTTGATGGGAAGGAAGGAAAATCTGGAGCGGGGTCACAGTTTCTCCAGTCTCCTCTGTCCCCCTCGGATTGTGATGCTGCGCGGGATAACACGAGGCGGAAGTCTTGTAGTTTTTTAACCAACAATGTTGTGTACAGCGTCTATGTACAGTATGCACATTGTTCTTAAATATCTGGGGCTAATCACGTTACCTGAACTATTATGACAAAACAACGCCGACTGTTTTTAATCGCAGTGTTTTGTTGGTGTGTCAAAATCTTTTATTCGACATTTGGTTTTGGTCAGTTGTAGACGTATTTTTTTGTGTGACGTACTACCATAGATGGCCGGTGACAGTTTACCATCACTTAATAGCAATTTCATACGACGCTTGTCCCAAGTTTCCGTAGTCCTCAAACCGCCGTTTGCGAAAAATGTCATTAGCTATGGCACGCCATAGTTTCCAGTTCAAGTTATTCAACAAGCATGCCGTGCACTTACGTTTACAGCATCCATATATCAAATTAAAATTTTATCATGTTCTCTTGTTTGTGTATTATTCAAAGTTGGAATAATAACTTAGTGCCCGGCGTTCTTTGTAGCCCCAGCCTTTGTCATGGGTGACTTGTCTATTAACGT
This sequence comes from Heliopora coerulea, assembly GCA_030142905.1. Classification (NCBI taxonomy): domain Eukaryota; kingdom Metazoa; phylum Cnidaria; class Anthozoa; order Scleralcyonacea; family Helioporidae; genus Heliopora; species Heliopora coerulea. Next base: position 153,326 of record JASJOG010000394.1, read on the forward strand.
ACTAACTTGAGAATGTCAAACTGTCTTACTGAACGTTTCACTGAACCCCAGAGGTTCAGATAACAGTAGTCATGGTGAATTGTACAAACGATGATCAAAGATTGTTCGTCCTGGGGTATGTAAAGTTTTGTCAGGTCACAATTCGTGCTTTCGATTTGCTCGCTAATGTAGCAATACGTCCCGAAAGTCCTAGTGAAATAATCGGATACATCAGGACGAACAATTGTTTACGACAGTCGTACCATGTAAATGGGTCCTTACGGAACACCGAGTGGGGGCTATGTTATCCAGTGAAAACTCTCTGTTCAAGAAACTGAAGAATAAACTGGAAAATTTGTAAAGTATGGAGGAAACTGATATGGGTCAGTATATGTAAATTTTTGCTATACACGGGTTTTGTTACATGTTTGCGCGGCGTAGAACTCTTCCATGACCAACATTATTGTTTTCAGTGATTTATGAGTTTAAGATTCGGAAAGGTTGAGGAACTGATGAAACTGAAAGCTGAAACTTCTATTGTTTCGGGTTACGAACCTAACTGGAAATTTTAAATTTTCTTTACCAAATCTCTGCTTTTTTTGCCTTCGAAGACTTAAAAAAATTACCAAAGATGAACTGATATGTTAGAGGGAAATTACAGGTTTTCATATAAATTTCTCGCCTTCTGTTTTGCCTCAGGCTTCATAGCTTGAGGAGAAAAAAAGAATTTCCATGAATAATTGGATCTGTCGAATGTTGAATCTTTGGCGTTGTCTTTGAAGTGGGTCGTCTTGAAAGTAATTTCAAGACATTTATACCATTGATTTTATACTGATGAGTTCAATTTGATGAGATGAATATTACATACAATCTGCGTGCGGGAGCTTGGTGATATCACGGACGATATATGCTCGTTTGTAAAGCTCACATCGCAGAAGAACTATTTCTGACCCCCAGGCGGGGATCGATCCTGCAACCTCGTGATGGCCGGTGAGACGTAACCACTGAGCTACCGAAACTAAAATGGTGGGCTAAGGTGCAAGTTCGATGTATGTGCACCTATGCGGCAAGCATGATCTGTTAATGATGTCGAATGAGATGAATATTCATAGATGTTCGTTGTGCGTCTATCAAACTCAAATTAACCTCAGAGAAATGACCTCTGAGCCCCGGATGGAGATCGAACCCGTGACCTTCGATTTTCTACGAAAGTTGTGACCTCCACAAGCTTCGCTGGGACTTCCACCTTGGCTCACCATCTGAGTCTCGTAGCTCAATGGTTAGGCCCTCTCACTGATCATCAGAAGGTGGCAGGTTCGATCCCCGTTTGGAGCTGAGAAATCGTTTGACGAAAGTTCATCTATAATCCGTGATACCCCCAAGCTCACACGTTCGTAACATACGAGTTGTGATTACCACTGATGATATATCGTGTCTATTACCTGGGCAGTACACAGCTAGCTCAATGGTTGGAACACCTCGCCGATCATCAGGAGCTTACGGGTTCGATTCCCGTCTGGGGCTGAGGAATCATCCTCGGAAATTAGCTTTGCGATCGTATACATATCGTTAAATTTAGTGTCGCTCGTTCCCAATCTGCTTATCAAAAATAAGCAAATTTTTAAATAATTTTCGACGTTACCCTTAAAATACTCCACAAGAGTACAGCAAGCGCAAGTGCGCGCACAAGCGCCAGCAAACGTTACACGTGAACCAGGGTACCATTTCAACACAACATTCGTTTGTTGATTTGTCTAGCTTGAAGTCATTTTTTGCCCGTGTGTTTATGTCATCCCTTGAGGTCCATCCACACCATGCCGTTGTTGCATAAGATTCTGTTTTGGCTTACGCGAATATCTTTCAAGGACCCAATTCCTGTTCATGATTCGTTCTCGAATGCTCGAATATGCGCTGCAGAGTCTTGCGAGTGAGCTGTATAGCGACGAACGTACCGTGTATCAGCTTTAGGAGTACCACGTTTGTCTTTGCTGTTTCTTATTCTTTCCCTTGTATCTGTTTTATTTCTGTTAACCAGGCTTTACGGTATTCTGTTCGATTGGCTGTCTTTTTAGTTCAATATTTTCTCAAAGAAGCGATAAATGAACAATCCCACTGATAATATCCAAGTGACACTCCATGTTGATAGCTTATCAAAACATAATATACGTAAAACAGGAATATAAAACAAATTTATTTAAATTTATTTAAACAAATCTATTTAACATAAACTTACTTAAATTTTTTAAACAAATTTGACATAAATTTACTTGAATTTATTTATTATAACCATAATCTACGTTGACTTGAGATAGGCTCCATTTCATGTGGTCGAGTGTAAACGCCTAATAGTCCTTGAATATACCTTCCCTTCGTTGGCACTGCCATTATTATCAAAACAACCAGTTAGCATGCTCTCGGCACCGGCCTTAATAGCTCAATTGACAGAGCACCGCATTAGATTCGCCGGTCCTTCGGTTCTATTCCCAGCTGCAGGCCCAATTGGTTGCATTTTTCGTACCTGGTCCCGGTTGGGTCTTAACATGTTTGATTCTGATGATTCGTTAGATCTTACCTGCTGAGTGATTATACATACCCTGATTAACGCCAGACGATTTTACTCATCAAAGGAAGAACTCCTGCCGAAGCAGTCGTCCAATTCGTAAACGGTCTGCTCCTTCCCAAACGGTCTTTGCCATCCCAATGTTTTCGGGTCCCCCAAGTGTACCCCCGCACCCTGACTTCATCAAGTCACATAAACAAGAAACAACTCAAAATCGTTCACCTGTTTTCTTTCCTTGACTTTAAATTCAACAACGGACTATCTGATCTAAACCCAAACTGAAATCCTAACCTAACTGTCCCAGTAGCGGGTTTCCTGCCTGGCTTACACCTTAACTTGACCACCAGTCGCTTTAGATTATTATTCCAATTTTAACATTCTTACTATACGAAAACTCGAAGAAAATCAAACACTGTAGCGTGAAAAAAAACACATTGATTGCAAAGAAAATAAAATAAATAAATAGAAAAACTCGGATTCGAACCCTCTTGGCACCTACCGTGATTGGGCGAACAAACCACTAAACTAGGCTTGCAGGCTCCGTCGGACGTTGCCAAAATTGGGAATGTAAAAATACACCATCATTCAGTGAGGGTTCTCAGGGTACACTTGGGGAATCCGAAATCATTAGGATGGCAAAGACCGTTTACAAAAGGGAAAATAGCCCCTCCGAGAAAGGGTTAAATAAAAGTTACGTATTCTCCTGAAAATTCGAAGGGCACGAGCCATAATACATCCTGTGCTTTCATTAAGGAAGGGCTTGAATGCCTTCTCATCGTTCTGGCAAATCAAAACCCAACCATTTGCTGAGCTTTAGGTACGAGGAAAAGACATTTTCCTCTCTAATTTCTGGAGACACTTGAATGTTTTGGAATACATGTGTTATTTGCAACAATAAAAATGGTCACATTAAAGTTTTGGAATACATGTGTTTTTTTACATTAAAAATGGTCACATTTCATGTGACAGTGGAATTCAATAGATTGACTTTGAAAATTGTTAAAAGGCGTCTGTTATACACGATACGTTTCTTTCTGTTTCATAGTAAAATATTGTATAAACGACTTCTCCAGCGTCCATTTCCTGAAACTCTGAGTGCTGCTAAAGCACTCTTCAAGCCCCAACTCTGGGTGTGCCACTGGGCCAAAGAATGAACTAAGAACCAGAAGTGCAACTCCGTGTCTTAACATCTGATGATTTTTCTTTTGAAAAATCTCTTCTCCTGGCCAGCATCTTTAGAAGATATCCAGGCTTTGGTGAAGATGCTATTCTGATTTTAGGAAAAATAGCTTTACATTTGACCACTTTGAAGTTTGCACAATGATACAAAACAGTGAGTACAGAAGTGTCTTCTAGCAAAAACGTATCAGGTGAGGACGCTTAGTAGGAACATGGCGGCCGCGAAAAGTATGGGGTCAAAATAATGGCGGAGGGGGATTTCAGACTGGTTATTAATCCTGTGTCTTGGCACCATAAATCAGACAAGAGAATATTTCTGAGTGAATACAAATTTCCTTTATTGTCTTCAGTTATAACACGTTATTACACGAAATTTTAGAAAATTATTTTTTTAGGGAGTTGATTGTTGATTGGGTGTTGTCCTAGTCTTGCAAAAGACTATTGTCGGAGGCGTTTCCACGACCACAGCAGTGGACATCTTCAGGGTCGCGTGGAAACTGCCATTTGGCTTTGCGTATTTATTTGATTCGATTAGAGGTCAGTTTATAAGAGCAGGGCCGTATGTCAATGGTATATGTAGGTGTTGAGCATGGTTCAAATGTTCATTGCAGGTTCCGCCTGTGAATCCTGTTGATTGGTATGTGTTGGTTAAGGCGTGGATCTATCATTTACTGGTAAGGTGTCGGTAATCATGATTTATTCAGTGGTTTTACGTTGTAAAATGGTATAAATAATATATTTCATTTTCCAGTCCCAGTCTACACATGGTTACCTGACCTCAGTGATTACGTTCCAGTGAAGTGTTCTAGTGTGCGCCCAACCTCATACCAGTGCCTGGTACCCAGGGCCATTTGTAAGGGGTTGGGCCAAAATGGCTGAAGATCAATATGGCGGGGAACTAATGGCCCTGGTAAACATAGAAATTTTAAGTTATACTAGAGGGGCCATTGGGCCTAAATTTCAGTTAAATCATTTAAGAAAATTAAACGCTGTCATGTTGGATTTGGTTGGGAGGCAAATTTGTGTAGCCCGGATGACGAGTTAAGGGCGCTTTGTGTTTTTCATCATCTAAAGAACTGAAATTGTAAATCTACAAGGCTTTTATCCGCGAGTTACGGTACAGACTTATTGAGCACTTTCCATTTGAATAGATTGGCTGGTTAGTGTGGAGGATTTTGACAAGGAGCAGGCTAAATTTAAGTTTCAAATTTGGCCAGTCAAGACGAAAAGTTTGTTGTTGTCATCTATTTTCTACGGGCAGACCTCATTTACTATATTTAACCTTTTTGCTCAAAAAAATTTACAATTTTTTCACACTCAATTTTTTACGCCTAGGTGAGGAATTCTTACGTGTGTAACCATGCCAGTCTCCACGACCCTATGTGCTGTTTGTTGATAAAATGGGTCTTTTTGAAGTTTCATTTCTAAGTTATGGTGTTGTTCTATGTCTCTTTTAAGGTGTTCAATTCAACCAAGTTGATGTTGTTCAATTCATTCAATTCAGTTCAACCAAATTCAAAGAAATACTTTTTTCAGCGTTAGTCACATAATCTGAAGGGTGGAAAAATGTTTAGTGCCCAAAATTCATCAGGGTTTTTCAGAGGGGTTTGAAGTTACGAATGGGTCAATTCAGAGTGTTTTAGAATGCTGAAAAGAGGCTCATGGCCAGCTTATTAACCCCTAATAACTAATTCTGGTCATTCGTATGATTTGATTGCATGGCTGTAGCAGAGGGCGGTTTTTCATAATATTTGACCACTATCAAAGGAGTTCTCTCAGAACTCTTAACTATTAGCACCAGTTTTTATGTCAAGTTTTTCAAAAAGCTCATGGCAATTTTTTCGCCATTATTATTGAATAAATGGAGAAATAATATTAAAAATTACATGCGCAGTGTGTACATGTATCACCTCTAGTGTATCTTAATCGCAATACAAGGCTGATTTCCTTGAAATGAAATAAAATAAAATTGTGGAAAAGTAAGGTACAGGGAAGGAAGGGTAAAGTAAAGAAAAGGAAAGGTAAAGTAAATTAAAATAAAGGAAAGGTAATGGAAAGTAAAGAATAGCAATCTGAGAGAAAGGTAAAGAAAAGTAAAGGAAAGTTTAAAGGAAAGTATGAGAAAGATAAAGGAAAATAAAGTACGGGTAAAGGAAAGGTAAAGATAGTAGAGTAAGGGTAAAGATAAAGTAAACTAAAGGTAAAGTAAAGGCAAAGGAAGGGTAAAGAAAGAAATATAAAGGAAAGGTAAGGGAAAGGAAAGGTAAAGGAAAGTTAAAGGAACGGTAAATAAAATAAAGGAAAGTTAAAGGAAAGGTAAAGGAAAGTAAAGGAAACTAAAAGTAAAATAAAGTAAGGTACAATGAACTTTTTTCTTTACTTTACTTTACCTTACTTTACTTCACTTTAATTTACTTTCGTTCATCACTGGCGCAAAATGATCGCAAAACAAAGTTGATATCCCTGCAATATTGAAACTTAGTTTACCGTTAGAGAATGTAATATACAGAATTAGAAATATTTTATGAATTTTTACAGCTCTTTACGTAAACACATTTACCCTTATTGTAACAAAATGAGAATTTCGCGTTTGACTGGCAAAGAAAAGCATAGGCAAAGTCTATAAATTTGAGACGAAAACCTTATCGCAACTCTATCAACGCTCATGTATACAACACTTCAACGTTCGTATGAGTACTAATATCTTTATATGACTGTCAAGACAACTGTATCGTCCCTAACATGTCGTTGACTTGGCTTACCAACCTTCAAGTTTAAACTGTTCACCTTCAAAAGTCTTCTTTCTGCTTACAATGGTGAGATTCTCGAATTTCATATTTTGTTTACTGTATAATAAAAATCATTACAGAATGATAATTGATAGCTACCAACAAGATAGCTGCCAAGATAACTACCAAGACAGAATATTTGAAATTGATGTAGCAATCATCTACTACAATATTTTCCCAAGACGCTCATTTTCAGATAGTCGTGTAAAACTAGAGTTTTTATAGTATTCGACAATAAAACCAGTGACACAACAGAGTATAGAAAGGGTGGGTAAAGCCCTTGTAAAGCCCACGGGTCCTGAGCAACAGGAATTAATTAGTGATCCTGAGCATTTTGTGACGCCTTGATTATTTTAATGTCATGATGGCATGACTTTGCCCGAATAAAGTTTCAAACTATTTTCAGTTCGCAGCAAGATCGAACTGTCACATTAAGGCAAATGTTTGAGTTTGATCCGCCGTCTCTTTAATAGTCGATCTATTTATGGGTGACAGATTTAAAAGAATTTCCCCTGAAGTCCCCTGAACATTACAAATAAAATCCTGTACTGTGATTCGATCCCTGTGTTTTAAAGCTACATTGTAAACTGCTTCCTCATTCTAGTAAGTACTAAGTAGCAACACAACTTTTTCAACAGAATAGTATCAGGCGATTCAGGCGTCATTTTAAAGATAATATTGAACATCAATCGCTTTTATTTACCTAATATCCTCAAATTGCCACCCATACGTCTCCCGTATCGTCAGTATCGACCTGGATAGGGCCCAACAAGTAACCTATCCCCCCCAGATGTCTAGATGCGCCACTGAATGACAAAGCAACATTTCGCATTAAAGATCAAAATTCGATCAGTTGAAGACGATCTTAAACCAATCTCAAGGTAATCTCAATCAATCCTAATGTTGTGTCGACTGTAGAACATTAGTTTCCTTGTGAAAAACTTCTTCTGGCAGTGTAGCAGGGAATTTGACCATAACAGCTCTCCTGGTGGTGGTTAGTTAAATCATGTAATTCCTTTATCCCGGAGGAACTTGCTTAATTTAGGCTAAATTTACGAATAGTCAAGAGTTGCAAAATGAAGGTGGCAACATACTGGATTTGAAGATTTTATTTTACATTTACCTAACAATAGGGTTGAAATGTTTGGGTATTTATTTCATCTTAGCATCGAGACTGTTTATAAAGATGTGTAAGTGTGAAGTTTATCGTCCTGTTTTTCAATTTTGCAAAAGATAAGAGGAAAAGGTGTAAATATTAGATATTAGGATATTAGGTACCCTTCTATATGCAAAGGGTAAATTCAAAAATCTGGTAGAAAGAGGTAAAACCATTAAATGGAGCTTTTCGTGGTTCTGGCGATTTAATTAACCAAATAAATATTAAAGAAGTTAGAAATCTGTCGTCGTATTGGCGAACAGAATTAACAAGGGGTTCCTCGAACTACTTGAAGAACACCTAGCCAGCTGACGTATATCCCTTTAGAAGATCCTCCAGAATTTTTAAAGGCGCCAGAAGAGTGAGTATTTAGACTTTCGTTAAAGCTTAATCCTGACAAACCATGTGGTCCTGACGAAATTCCAAATTGGCTGTTACCAGAGTAACGCGTATTTCTTGTTCCTCTTATGAGAATGATCTTGAAAATTTTGGTATAAGAGCAATGTTTACCTAGTCTATGGAAACTTGCCAATGTATCCCCTTTAATCAAGAAAAAACCCAGTACAGAATTTTTAAAAAAATATCTTAGGCCCATTTCTCTCACCCCATGCATATCAAAGTAGCTGAAGACCTTGTAATAATTGTCAGGGTGGATGTGCTTAAAGTATTACATCCAAATCTGTAACGGTGTGGTTCCATTGCAGAGACTGATTAAATCGACCACAGTTTACTCACAAATAAATTATATACGCCTGATACCAAAGAATCAAACTGGCACAAGGCGGTTTCTCGGAGTGGGGCTCAATCTCCTCTCTTATTCCTAGGGGGTTACAAAGCTATGGGGGGAGTTGTATTATGATCAAGAACTTGGTTCGTGAGACCGATCAATGGAAATATGTCGATAACACGACCGTCGTCAGAAATAGTCAAAAAGGCGATGTTAGTAATGTCCAATTTTATGCTGGTAAATTGGTGCTATGGTATAGAAACAAGAGTCCGGTTAAGTACTCGCAGATGCATGGAACTGCGTATCTCGTTTACGAGAAACCGTCTCTCACACCTGTCTCCATAAATGGCGAAAAATTAGAGATTATAGATAGTGCAAAGTTATTGGAACTTTACATTACAAGTAAACTGGCATGGAATGTTCATATCAACGAAATAATTTAGAAAGCGTCCAAGAGGTTATACTTCTTGAACAACTTAAAAAAGCCAATATAGTCCGAAAAGGTTTAGGACTATTTTACACAAGCATTATTAGATCAACCCTGGATTACGCTGCACCCGTGTTCTACTACAGTATTCCCAAACTGTTAATGTAAGAATTGGAAAGCCTACAAAGAAGGGTTCTGTCAATTACTTGCCCAGATCTTAGCTTACTGAGACGCACTAAAAAGTATGAACATTACGGAGTTATCAATTCTCCATGATTTACATGTATGTAAAACATTTAACTCGATTGTAAATAGTAAAGACCGCCGCCTTCATAAACCTTTTAATAACTCGATGAGTATACTTACCTGTTAAGGCATAACCGATCCTTCCGTATACCCGGGGTAGAACAAACCTGTTTGAGAATACTTTTATGTCATCGTGTACATCGACAAATTCATCTTAAATTGCTCGTTTTGATCTTTGAATTTGCAATATAAACTACAATTTAGAATCAGTATTTCTCTTCCTGCCATGTTTTTAAAATATATTTGTAAATAATTTTATTATTAAATTTAAGAACATATTTAAAGTGCTTGTAATTAATTTTAAAAACGCAATTCAGCATCCTGGTTACAACGCATTTATTTTGAATAAATTCAATCAAAAGTAATATGTTCACAAAATTTTACGTGACAATAATAAAAAATAAAAAATAAAAAAATATGTAAATTTACTGACAAGCCTTCTCAGCACGAAAATGGAGCCACTTTTGGAGGAAAACCTCACCTCCCTACTGGCAGCGTCATAGTGTCCCTATCGACCAGTATGCAATGCGCGTGCTCGTTGCCGTTTTTACTTGGGAAAATAGATATATTTCGCAAGACAGCAATCGATGAACTATCCTGGTTGCGAACGATGATTAATGTCCAGACTTCACAGCAAAATATATGGAAGATTATTGACTCCTTTCCATGCGAATCAAATCCAACTGAGCTATCAAAACACAAACTAACACTTTATTGATCTCTTGGATCAGATATCGACCTAAAGAAGGCGTAAGTCTCTTTAATTCTTTCTTACGATTTCTTTACTACTTCTCGTAGGTATGTACATGGTTCTCAGTGGTTCCTCATGAAAACCTCTGTAAATTGTATCGCACTAAATATCCATCTTTGAAATAGGTCCATAGTTGCATTCTCAGGCCCAAAAGCCAAATATCCATACAATCGTCTTGATCGCGGCAATCATTTCACAATCTGTCCAAACGTTTATGATTCTCTGTATCGTCCTGGTCTTCGGGATAGAACTCCAAGCGATCGCGATCGTCGGTCCCCGTTGTTTTTATGATTGTCCTGTTCGCTTGAACAAAATTTGAGATTGTTGCCACGATCGAATTGATTGTATGGATCCCAGGCTTTAGGGCCCGAGAATGCAACTGCAGCGCTCTTTCGAGGAATAGGATTTAGGTGGGATACAATCTCGAACCCTCTTTCATCGCAAAAGTTTCCGTGAACCGTTAATGTTTACCAGCAGTGAAACATTTACTGAAACAGTACTTTTTCAAATGTAGTTTACTTAAAATTACTTGAACTTGCTGAGCGATTGTTCAGTCTTTCTCTTTCGTAGGGTTCATCACAATACATTTATGTTTAATTCATGCAACTCCCGAAACTCGAAAGCAAAAATACTAGTTCCAACACCAACTAAGAAACAACATGAATATGCGGGTTACTTTTATCTGTTGAATGACATTAACAATTTAAAAGTGGACTAGTTCGAGATCACCGAAGATCATTCATGCAGTAAGTGGACATCAATAGTCAATAATACACATTTTTTATTTGAATAAAATACTTTGGGTAAACGGCAAATGGCAAATCGTTTAATATGTAGACTCAATCATCAAATCTACTGTTTCTGGGACTGGTTGTTCAAAAGGCGATAAGATTAATCCTAGATTAGCATCGAATTTGTGGACAAATCCTGAAGATATTTGCATGAGAAACTTGAAATTTACGTGGACATACTTTGGGAGCATTCACATACATTTTATCCTCAAACATTTGAACTGATAAGATTGCGAACACATACACTGATCAACAGATGATTCTAGATTAGCGTTGATCGGCCTTCAAACAGCTCGCCCCTGATTATTATCATTATTTATTTTTAAAAATATTAAGTACATATTGTTCTTATCTTACAATGCTCACAATAAGCGTGAAAAAAAAAGTTTGGGGAAAATGTTCAGAAGTTCTGTAGAGTTTAAAACATTAGAGGCCAAATACACTTGGATATTCTGTCCCAACTAATCCTTTGTCGTACTCTTCCTTAAGTAGCTTCTTAAGTGGAAGAAATTCTCCTAAATCCGTCAAACCAAAGACATGTTTTCTTCATTAAAATTCATCTTTGAATTCTTGAAGAGGCTAACAATTGGTATAGTAGGTATAATTGTTATATTCTTCTCGTACAATCTGATAAAACGTTAAGTATGTGAACCTTTTTGTCTGCGCTGTTCTGTAGACTTAAGCGACAAAATTAAATTCTAAATATCAGAGGACTCCCGAAACACTATTCCCGTCATTATGTAGCCAAATATTTGTCACTCAGGTTATAGAGCAATTTTTATACGAGACTGATTTCCTAAAGCCAATGCCCGTCGGTTTTGAATTAAACCAAGGACGCCCCTCTTCCAGCAACTACAATATATTGTTCTAAATTTCTACTCTATGACTACAAATATCAACAGGGGCTAAAGAACGGAAACCTTCACAGCCAGGAAGTGTCTTTTTTTCCTTAGAGATTGTAACAATTTAGAGAGAAGCAACTGGAAGCCAGCTAGAACCAGGCGACGTCAGTAGCGCAGTTAAAAAGTTCCGAAACCTAAAAGGACAATCAATAAAATTAATAAAACCATCGAAGTTGTACCACAGAACAATGTAAAAATAATGCAATGCACAGCAATGCTTCTTACTTATAGCTAGTGCCTCTTATACAGTACGCAGAATAACTTGTGATCGAGTGGTCCTTAATCCTGATACGTTGTCCACAGCCAGTATATATTTTTGGCTGGTAAATTTTTGTGCCAATCTGCATGAAAACAAGTGAACAAGAACTTGGTAACAACGGTAGCGACTGAAATACCAAGCTGGAACGAAAGCCTTTACCTAAAACAATTGCTCAGCAAAGAAATAAACATATTTTTAATTGAAGAGCGTTTCGTCACTATACATGCAAAATCATATTTTGCAAGGTTTTGAAGTGAACACTAGACTGATATAAAGAAGGGTAGTCAGATATCGACGTGCGTTAATGTCGGCAGCTCTCGCCAATACACAAATTTAGTATAATTACACAGGTAATTATCGTAAATCCCGGGTGGTGATTAGCCCGAAAATTACGTCACAATTCTAGATATTCACCTACAATTGAGTGTAACAGTGAAGGCTCAGGAACAGGATGGCAGCTACCTTTGTAAATGTTACCGAGGAATTTTTAAAACAGCTCGTTCACTGCTTTCTTTCAAATTCACTTCCCCTTTGGCAAATAATTGTTAAATATTACACTGTTGACACGTAAGTTTATGCACGAGATGGGTATATACGACACACTGGAATACGAAGCTTAAAGCAAAAGTTTCATACTAGGAAAAGTGATCGAAAAATTAGATGAAGTGGTATAGGTGGGCATGCTTAAGAATACAAATGAAGATCTCCAGAAACGTAAAATCCTCTCATCACCAAATGGATATCCCGACTGATTTTTCAAGGAATGCCAATGCACGTTTTTAAACAAAATATTTTGTCCACCTAAAAAAACCATTTACAGCTGCTAAACTGCTGCTTTCTTCATTTTTGTCACAGTAATCACTGGAAATGATGCCTTACAAAGTCACCCTAAATTGATTAAACTATTTCCTATACCCAAAGTAGTTTTTCGATTCGTTTGACGTCAATCACAGAGTACAGAACTCGAATAGGTGAAGTGAATTCCATTTAGTACGTATAAATGTTCTTATAGCACAGATATAGTCACGTAACTGGACGTATTCGACTTGTTTACACGTAAAAATAAACGTTGATATTGAAACCTATCGGCATTCCCAAAGTTCGCGTGGGTGACAAATATAAAATGAGCGATGAATTCAAAACGTTATGCAGGGTTCACACAGAACATGGAAAACAAATTCCATGACTTTCCAATAACATTTCATTCCATTCCATTCCACAACATTCAATCACTGACCAGTAGACTGATGACAATAAGTGAAATGCCCCAAAATCTCGTTATTTTTTCGAAATTCATTAATTAATCACCATCTAAACATGAATTTGGCAAAAATCTGAATTCCATGACTTTTCCATGACCTAAACAATTTTTCCGAAATTCCATGACTTCTCCATGACTGTGTGAACCCTGGTTAAGGGTTATTGCTGATGGTCAACGATTTTGGAAAAGCTAAATAGACAGTATTATCTGAAAGGTGTCAAATGGTATTGTCATGTCTAATGCCTCGACGTATAAAAGCGTTTGACACTCAGCCTACGATGACCTCAGTTTATAACACGATTGTCCCACCGCATTTTGGAGCCTCATATAGGATATCTCTATTAATTATTCACTTGAAAAATTACAAAAAAAAGTAGAACAGGGCTGCAGTAGTGATCACTGGTAAATCATATGACATGAGACCTCAAGATATTTTAAAAGAGCTAAATTGGCAACTAGTGATGCGACGATGAAAAGAAAAGAAAGCTATATCTTTAAAATAAGAAAAGAGAATTCCTCGACAACATGACAAGTACGCTAGTTGTTGCAAACAATATAAATTACGGTTAATGCAGCAATATTGATTATGACCAGTTTTTTTAACAAAACGTTGTAAGTTATTTACGTGCGAAGTTATGGATTGATGTACCAATATCATTCACGTGCCACAGGCGGGTGCAACTGTCACTGCAAGCACTATTAGAAATCATTACCCCTCTTGCTATAATAAAAGTCCTTCTTCCAGACAGAATGCAGTTGGAAGCAACTTTTGTCATAAATTCCGTGTAGTTAGTACGAGTGTTTCAGTCGATTTCTTCTGCTATCTACAAATTAATTCTTAATGAACAGTAGCTGTAACAGTAACTCCTAAACACAGTCGTCATTCTTCTGTAATTTAGTTACACTACTAATAGCAATAGTAATAATGATAATAATAATGGTTCTAAGGTTGTGAGTGCTGTGACTGTAGAGGATAAGCTCTCTCAGTTAGGAAATGCCCCAAAAGCCTGCGTAAAACATAGCTTCTGACAACCAAGTCCAGCTCCTGGCCTTCGCGAGGCAGAACTGTTTGGAACTGACAGAAGGGGTGAAAGGCGAGTGTTTGGCGCCTTAAAACTGAATGCTTCGGGTCGGCGGAGCTCGTTAACCTTGGATGGTAGTTCACTTAGGAGAGGGAAACTCCGATTTCAAACCAGGGCAGATGGGGCCCTTTATCCTTGGCTGGCAACTCATATAGTGGTGGCTCCACGAAGAAAACAACCTGCAACTCAAGATGTCTTTCGTGTCGAGGAGTGAATGGCTACTGTGTTACGTGGTCGCAAACGAAACCTGATAGGAAGCGGCGACATTTGTCAGTAATAGCTTTATCCTGAGAATCGGGCAACTCAGGATTGACTTATGACCCGTACATTGCAACCTCATACACGAGTGAAAGATTATGAACACTATTAATGTGGAAGAAAACGACGTGAATGAGACTGGAACGACAAGTGAAAGTTTCTCGTCCGACAGGTTTCTTGTGGAGCAGCAGCGCAGGCCCGGTCGTCAAGTTTCTGCTGAAGCTACACGACGGAAATGGACAAAAGATATCAATGTTGTCATAATGGAGTGCTTTTATTTAAGTAAACCGTTCAGTGAGGATGGTTAACCACAAAGAGGATACCGACAGCGACTGCAGAGAATATGGCAAGATTGAGGATTGTTTCCTACAACTGAACAAAGGATTTGTGATCAAGCCAGAGCAATGAGGAAGAACAATTGGCCAACGGATATTGAACTGGAGAGTACACGACGAAGAGTATTGAGTGACAAAATAAGCCATGGAGAAGATAATCTGGAGAAGATAATAACATGGCCATGAATGATGAGATAAGAGTAGAACATGAGGAAAGAGCAAGTGTAAGGTCTGTGGATCAGCGGGAAGATACACAGACAAAAGACCAACCTGGAGGAATAGGTGAAGAAGGTATTACAGTAGTAGGATATGAAGAGCTAAATGAGGATGAGAAAGAAATGGTTGATAAGATAATTCATGATTAAATTCAAGATTCAATTCAAGATTAAATTCATGAAGGGTGAACAAGAATACAGAGTATTACCATTTAAGAAGGGTGGATCGACTAAAGATGAACGAGATAACAGCAAAAGTTAATAAGCTAGTTGCACGAATACAAACAGATAGTATAACGGAAACAAATCAATTATTGATAGCAGTTAGAAATGTAGTGGTGGAGAAAATTGGACTAAGGGAAGTTGATAAACAAACAAAGAAAAAAGAGCCATAGTGGAAAAGAAGATTAGAGAGAGATATCCAACAGCTTAGGAAAGATATTAACATAATGGAACGAAAGAAAAGTGGAGAAATTAGAAAGGAGGGTAAATACAAAAGGTTTGAAGTGAAATATAAAATAATTATAAAGGGATTAACAACGGCAATAAAGGGACTTAAACAAAGAGCACTAGCTAAAAAAGGTAAAGAGGTATGAACAGAGGATAAAGCAATATAGACAGAACCGAATGTTTGAGAGAGACCAAAAAAAGTTCTATACGGAAATAAACAACGGACAGGGGACTGAATTTGAAAAAGTGATACCAGATGCAGATGAAAGAATAAAGTTTTGGAATAAAATTTGGGACAACGAAATAGAACATAATAGGGAACCTGAATGGTTAGATGAAGTAAAACAGGAAATTGGACACTTAAACCAAGAAGATTTTAAGATAAATGAGAAAGATATCACAAAGCAGTGCAAAAAGATCCCGAACTGGAAAGCCCCAGGTCTTGACGGAGTTGAAAGTTATTGGATGAAGAGAATAACATCGTGCCATCAAAGGATCGCAGAACAGTTAGATGAGATTTTAAATAATAGGGCTGAAGTACCTCAATGGATGACATGTAGTAGGACAGTACTGTGCTTAAACATGGAGCGACGCTATAAAAGGGTAAGCTCCTCCCACATTTCTAGCTTCGTATGGCGGTTGCATGTTTCCAAATGGCGGACACTTTGAAGTGTGACTGAACTGGACAGCGTAGAGCTCCACAAGCGTGTCCTAGAGCCTAAAGCTTACGGAAATACTTTTAAAATGTGTTTTTAAAATACAGCTAAACAATATATAAAGCAATAAATGGCTGAACAAGGCACATTTACTGATTTTTCTGGTTGTTATACGTCGTATTATAATCATTCGAGACGTCCTGCGCATCTTCATTCACTTATAGTCATCCTACCCGCGTAGAGTTTGGGCACGATTCACATTTTATTACGTCCGCGATGCGTCATAGCCATCTGTATTCTTTTTGGCGCATACTTGAAGCTTGTAACATTATAAATATAAACAAAAACTGGCGCCACTTTCAAATTCATTTGTGGCAAATATGCTCGGTTGCTCTCATCCAACAGCTCGGACGTCTACCTCGGCGCAAAGCACAACTCCGCGTTCTGCGGGGCCTAGCAAGTATGATCGCAATAAAGTTTACTACCAGAAGAATAAAAGTGCAATTAAAGAGAGCAAGGCCTACTACGGTTTCAAAATGGAAATGAAACGCGATGAGGAAGGGCGCTTGGTAGAAGTACGTAAAAAGATCAGCACCGTGAGGAATCAGTTACTGTCCAACGGAAAACCGGCAGGAAATGTTGAAGTGATGGAATTACTCTTGGATTGTTGGCTCAGTCAAAACAGTTCAAATGGCCAACAGGCGCAAAATACTATCCAGGCAGCAACGCCGTAGGAAACAAATTCATCTCCTATATTCTCCTCAATTGAACGTGATATTCGTCCACCAGAAGTTAGCCTGAACTCAATTTACCAATAACATGCGATCTTTCCTTAATCATAATTGACAGGCTGAGAAACTCAGCCTCTTCTTATGCGATCGCTTCGTGTTTAAAAGACTAATCAAGAGGTAATGCAATTGATAATTTTAAACCCAGATCATGTTTACCTTTGATGTGGAAATTGATGACAGGGATGATTGCAGAAAGTGTGTACACCTTTTTGGAAATGAATGATGTACTACCACGTGAACAAAAAGGGTGTAGAAGAAAGTCGAGAGGAACAAAAGACCAACTGTTAATTGACAAGCTGGTTTCAAAAGATTGCAAGAAAAGACACACAAATCTCTCCATGGCCTGTATAGATTATCGTAAGGCGTACGATTTGGTACCTCATTCTTGGATTGTAGGATGTATGAGTATGTTAAGAATTGCCAATAATGTGAAAACATTTCTTGAAAGCAGCATGAAGAACTGGAAAACGGAGATAACGTCATCGGGAGAATGTCTAGGATATGTAAATATAAGATGAGGTATCTTTCAAGGAGATAGCTTATCCCCTTTAAATTTTGTGATATGCATGATACCGTTAAGCTTGGTTTTGAGAAAAGTAAAGGCAAGGTACGAGTTTCGAAGAAATCGATTGAAGATTAATCATCTACTTTGCATGGATGGTCTTAAGCTGTTTGGAAACAATGAGGGAGACAAATAGACTCATTGGTAAGAAACGTTCACATACTCAGCAACGATATTGGAATGGAATTCGGAGTTAAGAAATGTGGAATGCTAGTAATGAAAAAAGGAAAGATTGTAAAATGTAATGGAATACAGCTATCTGATGGCGAAGCAACAAAATCAATTGAAGTAGATGGATACAAATACCTTGGGATTCTAGAATTAGATAAATTTATGGAAGCTCAAATGAAGAGTAAGTTTGTAAAGGAATATGAAAGGAGATTGAGATTGGTACTAAAATCAAAATTGAACAGCAGAAATAAGATCATGGCAATGAACACTTGGGTTGTTGCGCTGCTGAGGTATGGGGTTGGTAGTTTAAAATGGAGTAAAGCAGAAGTAGCTGCAATGGATTCCAAAAACACGTAAACCAATGACAATGTATAGTGCTTTTAACCCAAAAAGTGACATCCACAGATTATATTTATAAAGGGAAAAAGGTGGAAGAAATTTGATTAGTTGTGAAGGATGCATCAGTGCGGAAGAGAACAGTTTGGGATGGTACGTAAAGAACAGTGTGGAACCACTCCTACAACAGGTTGCCAAGACAAATGTGATTGAAACAGAAGGGTGCGAAGCAAAAGTAAATTTTAGAAGGAAAGTAAGAGAAGACATGGAGAAAGGCTGAACTGACAAAAGAATGTATGGACAATATAAGAGAGATCTAGGGGAAGAGGTAGACATGGTGAAGACGAGGTGATGGTTAAAGAAAGGAGATTTGAAACCCAAGACTGAAGCACTTTTATGTGCTGCACAAGAACAAGCACTCAGGACAAATTATGTCAAGTTTCACATAGATAGAACTGTTGAATCTCCACTTTGCAGGATTTGTGGTGAAAAGGGAGAGCATGTAACACACTTGATCAACGAATCTATGAAGCTAGCACAAAAAGAGTACAAAAGACGACATGACAATGTGGCTCGTATTGTACACTGGAAGCTTTGTGGTTTATACCAGTTAGAGTGAGCTGAAAAATGGTATGAACATCAACCAAATGGAGTCATTGAATCAGATGAAGTTAAAATTCTATGGGACTTTAATATGCAATGCGATAATCTAATTGAATGTAGAAGACCTGATATCGTGGTGTGGTTAAAGAAGAAAAAGGAGTGCAAGATTGTAGACATCGCAGTTCCAAGAGATAGTAGAACAGGTGAAAAAGAATCAGAGAAAATGGAAAAGTATGACGACCTGAAAAGGGAAATAAAAAGAATGTGGACGATGAGGAAAATTGAGATAATACCAATTGTAGTAGGTGCTTTGAGAGCAACTAGTATGAAACTGGATAAGTGGATTGAAAAACTGGACGTACATATTAGAATAGAACTTCTCCAAAAGACGGCATTGCTTGGAACAGCAAGAATATTGAGAAGGAGCTTGGAAGGCTGAAAAACTCGGAACCTTTGGCTACTGGTAGTAGCCAGTTTTCGAGGGATAATTAAATACTACCGGAATAAGCTGCAGAAGATAATATAATAATAATAATAATAATAATAATAATAATAGTAATGTGGGTATTTCTTAAAATCCATTTTAATGGTAAAATTTCCTTTCCCCACAGGTTCCCTGAAATGTGCAAAGTCTGTTGCGGCCTTTCCTGGCGAGATGCTGGGCGGCCGTAGCAGACTAAGATCCCTTCCACTGTCCTCAATTGGGTGGTGTGCGAGTTGCAATAATAATAATAATAATAATAATAATAATAATAATAATAATAATAATAATAATAATAACAACAATAATAATAACCAGCCTTAAATGCTGAAACAGATCTGCACTAGTCTAAGAATAAAACAATATTCAGACTTAACCCTTGCAGTGGCACGCCTAAACTGACCTTAATTGGTTGGAAGTGCACGAGCGTACTGTTAAGGTCAAACTGGATATACGCATTGGGGAGTACTTTCAGGGACTTTAAAGGGCTGTACATCCCTTACTCCTTCCTGACTGGATAAGTTGGGCGAGTAAGGGCTGGCCCGGTGGGTGTTTCTTAAAATCCATATTAATGGTAAAATTTCCTTTCCCCACAAGTTCCCTGAAATGTGCAATGTCTGTTGCGGCCTTACCTGGCGGGATGCTGGGAGCCCGTAGCAGGCTTAGACCCCTTCCACTGTCCTTAGTTGGGTGGTGTGCGAGTTGTAATAACAATAAAAATAACAACAACAACAACAACAACAACAACAACAGCAGCAGCAGTGAACGGGAATGATAATAGTTATGGTCATACTTATAATTATAATTAAAATAACTTATAATTATTATTAATAATTATAATTATTCACAAAAACCTGAAAAGCTGGCTGAGAGGGTCGAATATTAAGATTGGACCAGAAATGCTGCATAAAGCTTAATTATTGGTATACGCAAGGATTCTTCGGAAAGTACTATATACCTGAGATTAAGGGGTGCGATTTGATAGCTTGCTATCGTGACCATTTAGAACATGAAAGACCTGTGGAGATGCAGAAATACTAATAGCACAGGGCAAATAATACATGACAGAGAATCTCCTGTATTTCTAGACTGAACAAAATACGAAATGCAATGACTGGATAGAAAAACCAATCAACTGCTGTCAATGCACAACGGGTGTTCACTCTAGAAGTAATATGAATCGACTCCATATATCAAGAGAAGACGATGGTCGAGGACTTCTTGGAGTGGAAGATGGTGTAGGATTTGTTACCTGAGAACTGGTAGATATACCAGTAATAGCATCTAACGATTTATAAAAGCTGCTAGAAAAATTAGTTATGGCAATTCGGAAACAGAGATGGAGTAAAGAGACAAAAGAAAAATTCAATAAAGGAGAAATGCAGTAGGAAGGCTATGCACCGGCAATTTGCTCGACTAAACAAAGAGGTAAGAGGTATAGAACATTGGTTGTGGCTAAAAGAAGGAAGCATAAAATACAAGAGAGAACTGAATTATGGCTGTTCAGGAAGAAGCACAGTACTTACGACAAATCTGATGAAGGTGAAAACATATACCACGCAAGAAGAGAGTATCAGCCAAATGCACAAACAAGTGGATGAAAGCATCACACTTTTGGAGAGTGAGTGTCCTAAACTGGCACGAAGAGAATATACAAGAGCACGCACGACTGGCTTAGAAATACAATTCATTGGGAAGTTTGAAAAACAAGAGATTAATAGTCAACTGAGACTAGCATGAAAACAACCAAACCATAACAAGAGAACAATGGAGGTAAAATTTTTCTGGCATATGGCTGTACAAACTGACTACGTTATGGAAGGAGGGAGACCAGATTTGGTAGTCACTGGAAGGAAAATAGCTGTTGTCAAATAAGATATGATAACAGGATCCAGGAAAAAGAACAGGAAAAAATTGAAAAATGCCAGGACTTAGCGAGAGAACTTGGAAAACGAAAATAATGATCATTACTGTAGTAACTGGAAAATCAACAAAAACCCTAATAAACTCAAGAGATCGGAAAACGTCGGTATTGAGATCAAAATAGTTGAAGTACTAGTGCTGCTCCCATCGATTCATATCCGTAATCGATTAATCGCTGTCAACAATCGATTAATATCGATTAATCGTATTGAATAAATTAAATCATGACACGTCCACAGTGGTTTGTCCTTTCAAAGAAAGGGGTGTGGTTTAATGTTTTTAAAGTTTCGAAATTTTCCAGTAGAAAAACTCAAGAAAAAAACGTATATAATATAATTATATAAGCACAGAGGAATGGGCTAAATAAAGAAATATGCACTTTGACTGTCTACATACTGTTTTTGTTTAAAAATAACAGTGCATCAACAACAGCTGGCTTAAGTGCTGCACGCTTCTTCGAGACCACAATTGACTGCAATGAGAGCGCGAGAACGCTATCTCTTCGCATTTTTAATTCCAGAAAGAAAGTTCAGGTGAATACCATGCTGTGCGTGGTTATTGTCGATGATCCGATTATTTTTAGGAATAATCGATTGCCAAAAAATAATCGATTAATCGATTAATCGGGAGCAGCATTATGAAGTACAGAACCTATTTTACGCACAGCCATGATTTTTAAGGAAAGTCGTCGAGGTTTGACGAGACTTGTTGAGACCAAGCCTTAGGATTACTTCCATTGATGAGCTCAATATGCGATTCACCATAAATTGTTATATACCATGTCTTAGTTTGTCGTATCGTAGTTAAAAGAATCCTCACCATTCTTTTAATCCTGGAACAGCTCTTCCACAAGTGGTGGCATGTCGATCTTACCGAATGTCTCAAACGCCGTATAGTTTTCTGTCGCTTTGGCGCTATACGTCTTGAGAGTTGGCAGGCACAAGAGAACTTTTCCAAGTCTGTTGGGTTGGTGAGGATACTGACTTCGGACGTAGTCCTGGAGACAAGAAGAAATCTTGGACTGCAGGTTTCCCACTCTTGCTTTATTTTTAAGTTCTGGGCAATCTGTAACGTGACAAAAAAGCTGAAATTAAATCAAGCAATCTTGCAGCCGGCCTTACAGTCAATCTCATTTGTCGTGAAAAGCAATGCCACATTCACGTTAACGTTTTGATCTCGACTTCCAAATCTTTTTGCCTCGTTTCACACCGCGTAGAAAACTGGCACTATAACGGATAATTCCAGATAAGCATAACACGATCCAGAATGGCGGTTGGTGCGCGAGGCCTAACCCAGGTGACCCTGTTAAACACTCTAATAACAGCAAGGCTAACTGCCAATCAAAACGTCAAGCCAAAAAAATGGCGGGCAGGGGGATCTTTTTGGACGTTGGTTACAGTCCAATAAACCGTCATAGGCGTAGAAATGACCAATGTAGGAACCAGAAACTTAAACAAAAAATAGCTCCTATGTCCATTACAGAGGTCAGTGGGCTGACCCTAGTGAAATGTAACGTTTCGACAGCAGTTCTTTCTTACTCAGCACCAACATTTTTTCGTTTGAACAGCTATCTCACGGAGGTTAACATCTACTCTGTCGTGTTCAATGATTATGTTGGTTAGCTTTCACGACTATTCAGTCGTATTCTGCGCTTTTTCTGTTAGCTTCAACACTTAATCTGAAAGTCCTCTCTACTAAGTAGTAATTCGACATCCGTTTGGGCTACATTTAAATTGAGCGAACGACTGCAAAGGGAGAAAACTTTGGGTCAGTTTATCAGCAAGGAAGTTTAGGCTTGGTGACGTCGTCGCATTAAAGATGTTCAATTCGAGAGTAATATGGCTGAATAAATAAATAGATAAATAAATAATGTACTAACCACATGTCAATAATACCAGAGCGCAAAGGCAGGCAAACTCGTTTCGATCAGGACTAACAAGGCGCAACTTCTCAGTAAACTCGTCGTGATCCTCCATCATATTTTGGCTCCAACCCATTTTCAAAACTTCCTCGTGTGGCAGACATAATGTCTTCCCAAAGACTGTAATACCTTTGGGATGACCAAGGGACCGGTAGGAAAGCCTCAGGACAATCAAGTCCATCCAGGACGCCCTGAGAAGGCATACCTTGTCTTCCAAATCCAGCTCGCCAAAACCGGGAACAAATTTGGACCAAATGATTATATTTCTCAAGTCTTGATAACCAGCTTGGAGGAAGGCGTTCAAATTGTATGTCCCGGACTCATCTTGTAAACCTGAACAATCTGCTTCAGGAACTTTATCTGGCTCACCATCCCTCAGCTGATCTAAATAAGAAGGCAGTGTTAGCGATTTACATCTAACTGAATCTTTAGCAAGAAAAAAATAAAAAATCAGCTGTTTGTTAGATGAACTTGCTCCTGCTAAAAACAACTGGTGAGTTGACCAAAATTTAACGTAAGTTTACAAACGTTTTGCAGCAAAGCAAGATATTTAAAACTCAACAAAACGCAAAGGTTTTAGTGACTAGCCCTGCTCGAGTGTATTCATAAATCTACAAGAACTCAAATACCCGAAATGGTTCCAAAAGATCACCGATTTACTTAGGATAATAAAGGCAAAACCTTCCTAGTACAACTAACGTGGAAATAAAATGCTTTCCCGTGGAAACGAATATCATGTCTGGCAGCCACAGAACCTGTCGTAAACCCTATGCCACACGACAGATGTAGAGACGCGTAACTGAAGTATCACTCGAGTCAATGTTAAACACGAAAACGAGGTGTCTTGGATAATGGTACCCTTTAGTCAACTACGTGAAACGCTTTGGAGAGACCTGAGAATATAGCACTACGTAGCTGCTCTTTTCCATATTAATATGAACTTCACAGGTAAAACTAGCTAAGGCCGTCATTCTTTAGTGACCTGTAACAACGCCTGATACCATTTATCAAGCGTGGTAGTAACTGGTTAATACATATAATATGTTCATATATAGGTAAGTATGGACATTCTCTCTCAAATTTGGCGGCATCCTGGCAAAAGAAAATTAAACGAACCTTTCCAGTTCCTCACTCTGTAACAATGAAATATTAATCGTGCGAATTTCTGCCAGCCCAGCCAGTCACATTCCAACTCAACTGGTGCAGCGATGGAAAAAAACGATCTGTTCGGTGATTATCAGCACAGTATCGGTAAAAAAAGATAGTTTCTACTTTCAATGCTCCTTGAAACTTATGTTCTATATCAGGTTAATAACGGAACAAGATCGACACTTGCACATAATCCATAATCGAGAAAACTTTTTTGACACTTTTTCGGATTCTTCGTGGTGGAAAATATTTACGTACATTTGGAGCAGTTGCCACTGTATTTATTCGTGCTATTTTCTTTAATCGACACAGTAAAATAACTCACTTATGATTCCTATGTAGTCAATATCATCAGTCGGAGTTGTTGGAGACAATTGCAAACCGTCACTGCTGGACATGTTTGAACTGCTGCTAACATTACTGTCTTTACTGGGTCGACGTTTCTTGCCTTTCTCTTTAGTGTCCTGTGTTTGTGATTTATGACGGTGCCTTCCACCGGGCATTCTGTCCTCACGTACCGCTAGAAAGAAAAATAAAAAGAAATCGTTTTAAATTAATAATTATACTATAAAGACAATTCTCCAAGCATTTTCATTCGTCGTTACCAATAAACTATTTAAGAACAGATCCACAGCTGGCGTCACTAAAATATTAAACCAATCAGCCAATGATGTTTGTTCATTTGTATAGATTACATATCAGATGACTGTTTTCGTATACTTCTATATATGAGACATGTGCTTGACAAACGTCCACATAATGTCTATATTCATCAACGTTGGAAAAGTTTTATGGTGTTTCTGTTGTATCTGTACCACGAATACAATCGAAACTATTGTCTCCCTTCCTTTTTAGAACCTAAATTGATTCCTTCAAACAGTTTGGAACAATCGTCCAGCAGTTTGACGAACGTAAAGTACTCACACGAACACGTCACTGGGTTACCATCCTGCTTTGACCTTTTTCACGATATTCGAGGTCACGAATTCGTCCATAGCTACCTCACTGATTGGCCCTACTGTCTTTCCTACGTGGACAAGATTTCCTTTTCAGCAAACATTCACCGCCCCAAAAGGAATTTCTTATTACCATTATTTGAAAGACTTGGACTCACATCAATGGCGGTCGTATATTGATTAATCTCTCCATGCAACTTTGTGTTATAGCTCCATGATCACGGTAATCAACTTACTGATCCTGTTCTCTCACTATGGTGCCTTTTTGTATGCGCCTTCTGTCCTTAGTATATGGCAATTTGAAACATCTGTTCTTCTTCTTTGATCCCAACTCGTTGTATCATTCCTCCTGCGCACGCCATGACTACCGGGTTCTCAAATTCGTTCTTCCATTGTTGTTTCTTCATTGCATGGTTCCTTCTTTTCCTTCACACCCTTCTGTAACTACTCGTTCCACAAACATTTGATACTTTGCACACCTCCATAATAACTTCCACCATAACTCTTTCGAAGATTTCCGGTCACCTCAACCATTGCCCTTCACGACTCTCTTCCAATGCCATTCAAGCTTCACCATCTTGTCTCGTATGTCTTCTCTGAGAACCACTCCAACTCAATTGCTCCTACTGTCTTCACCCGCACAATTATATGGTCTATACTCCGTGTCTAACAACCCTTTCATTTAGCTTTTTGCGCACACAGAATGTCGACCTTTCTCATATGTTATTTTCCCCAACAACTACAATCTGCCCTTCTTTTTCTGCTAAAAAAACTATATACCGATCTATCGCCTATATTTAATAACGAATCACCACACTTATACAACATCCTTTGGAAGTTATCATGACATTTCCATGACTGACTTTTTTATTTACATATTTCACAATCGTACACTTGGTCCAAACTCAATTACTCTGGCCTTTCTATTTTCACCTTGGCCCATAGTGGAAGCATACTTCAGGTCTTTTCCATGGAGTCTTGGCCCCCAACACTATACCAAACCCATGCCCTACTATTTTAATCTAACTAATGTCAGACAATATTTCTCGCCAAAGGGAGATCTCCCGAACGTTTAAAACCCTCTTTCGTTCATTGTCTAATTAGACACTTTGTGGCAATTGTGTATCCCGAACTACATGTATCGGGAATTCCGGACATTGTTTATTTTCATCAGAGCGATAAAAATTGTCATCAACAGATTTTAAAAGAGCAAAACGTCCGGGATTGTAAACCACAGACACATGCAAATGATACCCAAATATTTCAACTCTTCTTTTAGGTAAATGTATAACAAAATAATGAAATTCGTTAAATCACTTCGGGCACAACTTTATTATACATTTTCAAAATTTTTGCTGAATTTAAAATACTTCGGGCACAACTAGGCCTTTGTTACGACTGTTTATACGTCTGAAACACTTTGTCTCCGCATTATAGCAGCTCGAATATTTCGAACTCCTCGCCAAGCAACTAACGTTATGCAGATGACGCCACAGTGGTAAAAACAATAACGCCCACGACGCTATCTCGTGGGTCAATTTATTCTGACCGGCTTATGACGTTATCTGTCCGTCTATACCTAAACGCAAATTTATATTTGTACAGACAAAATAATATAAAATTGTAAAATAGAAAACGATCACATTTCTCCCTGCTTCGATAGGCTTCACGACAACGTTAAGCGATTGACAATGAGGAAGCGTATGTTAACAAAGAGGATCAAAGCCCAGTCTAGAATGCAGGGCTTTCGTCTTGATTTACTCCTACACCCTCGGCAATAACACGAAGTAGTTATTCAGATATCCAAGAATATATATGTATTCATAAATAAAATATTTTATACCGACCTTCTTTCAACATTCCAGTTGCGAGGCACTTCTGGAATCGACAGGCCTGGCACTTATTTCTAGTAAGCTGGTTGATATCACAAGAATTGTTGTCCTTACAAGAATAGGAGAGCTGTTTCTGAACAGTTCGCTTGAAGAATCCCTTGCAACCTTCACACGTAAACACACCATAATGGTAACCAGATGCTTTGTCCGAGCACACGACACAAACTGGGCCAATAGCGGCATCACCATCAGCGTACTGCCCATCGCTAGTCCCATTTGATTTGGCAAAGACATCATCTGTTAAACCAATCCTATTACCATTGCTGTCGTCCCGAGCGAAACCGCCAACCAAATAAGTAGTGTCAGGTTTTCCACTTGGTTCCATTGCACATACACCTGTAATTTACAAGTTGTAAACTTTTAATTTTCAATGATTAGTATAAAAAAAGTCTTAACATTCGACAATGCAAACTTGACAAAGCAGTCCAGCAAGATAGATAGAGGCTCAACTAGAAATGTATTCATAGGTATCTAAACAACCGATTTCAAAGTAATTTGTAAATAAGTCACACTTTTGTCTCCTTTATCTTATTATCTTTATAAAATAACGGTTGATGGCGAAGATATCACTGACTCAAAAGGTATAGCTAGCACGCTAAATTCATATTTTTCCAATATTCCAAAACGTCTACTTGCAACACAAGACACATGCCAGGATTTAGCTACGCTCAGCCCTTCATCACCAATAGCATATGATAAAGAATCGCGTTTCAATTTTCATCCGATTTCTGAGGCCGAAATTCGACAACAGCTGATGTCTATGAAGCCGAATAAAGCAACAGGCAACGACAAACTTCCGTTAACGTTTTAAAGTTGTCGGCGAACAATATATCACAATGTTTGGCTACAATAGTAAACAGTTCTTTTGAACAGGGTATATTTCCTAAGATATGGAAAATAGCAAAAATCTCACCAATATTTAAAGGAGCCTCTGCCAATGATCGCGATAACTACAGACCAATATCGGTGTTGCCTG
Organism: Heliopora coerulea; assembly: GCA_030142905.1. NCBI lineage: Eukaryota > Metazoa > Cnidaria > Anthozoa > Scleralcyonacea > Helioporidae > Heliopora > Heliopora coerulea. The sequence goes on from JASJOG010000394.1 coordinate 181,170, forward strand.
CTCTTGCAAAAGTTTGTGAAAGAATAGCTGATAACCAGGTAAAAGATTACGGTGAAAACCATCAAACTTTAAAAGAACCTCTACAATTTGCTTACACCAAGCATTGCTCGACCGTGACAGCATTAATAAAAGTGATTGATTCCTGGAAATTAGCTATTGATGATAGGAAATATACTGTTGCTGTATTTCTTGACCTCCGAAAAGCCTTCGATATCATCGACCACTCGATGCTTTTAAAGTAATTACGTGATTACCATTTCGATGAAAATGCAATCAAATGGTTTGTTTCCTACCTCACAGATAGACAGCAGTATGTCGTTTATCAAAACGCTCAATCTGACCTTGAATATGTAACTAATGGTGTTCCTCAAGGATCGGTATTGGGCCCGACGCTATTCTGCCTATATTATAACACGATTGTTCACAGCTTCACGGAGTGTGACCCTTTTTTATATGCGGATGATACTGAAGTGCACCATTCGAATAAAGACTTGGCATTAGCACAAGCGAAGATTAATATAGATTTGATGAATGTCGATCAATGGTTACTACAAAACAGAATGATAGCCAATGTCAAGAAAACCAAGTCACTACTAATAGGGTCAAAATCCGCCATAAAGAAGGCTGGAAAGCTTGAAGTTCGACTTAGTGATGAGACTGTAAAACAAGTTGATTCATCCGATTATCTGGGTCTTCGTGTTAGTAACTGTTTGTCGTGGGAATCACATATTACAATAATATGTCGAAGGACACATTCAAGACTTAGTTTATTAAATAGGATCTCTGCATTTCTTCCCAAGCCTGTTTTATGTAGGATCTACAAACAAACCATTTTACCAATCTTAGATTATTGTTCAATCGTGTGGCATGACTGTGGCTCGACGTTAACAAGACAAGTTGAACTGGTTCAAAATCGAGCGATGAGAATTATTTTGAAAGAAGGAAAGAAAAAGTGTACCCAGGAAATGCGCAATGATTTAAATCTCTTAACTTTGTTTAATAAGAGAAGATTTTTTAGATATGTACTAATTTTTAAAATTTTAAATAATTTAAATTGTCCTGAACAATTATTAGACGTTTTTAAATTACGAAGTAGTGTAAGAAACAGAGAACTCCGAGATGAAACGTTATTGGATTTACCAAAAGTTAAAACTAAGATGGGACAAACAATGTTTGCGTACGCCGGTGCAAAGGACTGGAATTCTCTGCATAGATATATCAGAAAAATGACTTCTATTACTAGTTTTAAACGTTCTATTTATATGTATCTTTTAGACAGTGACAAAGATTCCCATATTTGTAGTTTACAGATTAATTTAGATTATTTTTTTCAATTTTGTTACATAGTTAATTTATGTTTTATTAGCACTGTTCTCCCGTTAATACCTGCTTTTATGCTGATGGGATTTTTTTTAACAGTATAAATAAAGAATTTATTATTATTATCTCACCGTATGACTTATCACGTATGTTAATAAAACATAGAAAGGTAAACACATGCGCACAATCAGAACTTCTCGAACATTCTAGAAGTCTATTCGAAAGAAACTAGTCACCTATGTTTTTCCTCCATTTCTTAGTAGTGTGCACAACATTTTATCTCTGCTATAAATTAACGAATCGTAGGAAGGGAAAACGACTAAAGGAAAGCGTATGTTAAATTGTTCAGAGCGATTTTCAGATATAATTATCCGAAATTTAAATTATTTAATTCTCTTGCAGCTTCGACTCCTTCCTAACCTAATTCTGGCTAACGCTGCCATTTTGAGTAAATTGGGGAGTTAATCGTTCTTCTCCAGGTCCTTTTCCGTCTGTTCGAGAACCTTGAGGTCAAACAATTAATGTTTAGAAAATTGTTTCGTGTTTGTTTTTATCAACTGTATAGCAGAAAAACTACTTCTCTGGGTATTAGTTGGCTACTACTTTTTGCCATAATCGTTTTACATTCTTTTTAAAAAGAAACCCAAAAAACAGAGACGAAAGTGAAGGCGCCTTTGACCTTGACTCCGAACTTATCGTCCGAGAACGTTTGTTTGGCCTCCCAATTTATCCAATATGGGGGCAACCAATTTTTCCTCTGTGGTTGAGCGACATTTAGCTACAATGCCCCTTCCAGTTAATATATGATCTCTACGGGGCCTTTCTGGACTTCAGTTTCTGTCCTCTACGCGGTCACTTGCATAGAGGTCATATAAAATTTGAGGCGGTATGGGAGTCGAAAATTGTGAAACAAAATTGAACGACGCCATTTCGAGTAAATTGAGGGCAAATTGTTTTTCACCATGCTCTTTTGCGTTTGTTTGGGGGAAACGAGATCGAACAGCAGAAAAATGACCTTTTAATCCAGGCTTTGTTGGGTTTGTCCCTCATTTACCCAATAAAGCAGCCTTCAACTGACAACCTGCGGTTGAGTGCCTTGGCTACCAACGTCCCCAATAATTTTACATGATCTCTACGGTCATTTGGACATGAGTTTGACTTTGGTGACCTAGTAGAGGCCTGAAGCCGACGTCCAAAAAGTCCTCCACACCTGTCAGTTTGAGCTCCAAGCTACAACTTTCCAGTTATGATGGTGTTCAGCGCTCAGTGCCCTGAATGTCTAACACGCAGCACTCGGCGCTGCGTAAGTTCAGGGAACTGAGGACGAGAATGGTTTCGAGTGGGCATTGCCCTGGTTGAAATTGAGTCACTTACATTCTTCTCAGTGAAGAAAGACGTGCAAGGATTTTTATATTTGATTATAGATATCTCTATGTGCAGAAAAACCTTTTAATTGTCCCTCGGAAATATTTAGTTTGAAAAAGGTATGTACCAGACCTCCCTTTGAGGTTCCATAATCAAAAATTTTCCAATACAGTGAAACCTTAAAAGTCCGTCCCTGAGACAGAAACAACCGTAATGAGTATGTGCACTATTGATTATGGCGTGAGAACAACAGCGCATCGCAAGGCGTATATTTCGTCATGAATACTTAGCATGTCACTGTAATAGCTGGAGCATTCAAAAATCAAAGATCCTCAAAATATCGCAAAAAGCCACCTGCTACCACAGCCAAACAAAAAGCGGGAATACCTTGAACTCTGCCTGTGCAAGATTAATGAAAAAGAGGAGCGAAAGAAGGGATTACTTCCCCGATCGCGTTAGAGTTAATCTACAAATTAGTTCACGACTGTGGTGGTCTCGTAACGATTCTGCCCAAAAGCGATCTATAGAGCACGACTTCAAGTCGTTTAACATACACCCTCTACGTGGACGTGCTAGACGAAGTTAAAACTACTAAAGTACATTATTTTCCAGTCAGCATACGTTTTTCTCATCCTAAGTATTCTTTGACGTGCCCAAACTATTGTCCCTAAATAATAAAAAACACAAGAAGTTAAAAAGTTGGTAGACTGCCGAATTTATGATAAAGAATTCTAACGTTTCGAGCTATGGCCCTTCGTAAGAGAGTGAAACGAGTTCTAAACGAGGAATGGCAACTAGAACAGGTTTTATACTAAAGCAAGTCATGTGACAAAAATTAACCAATGAAATGTGAGAAATAAAAACAAACAAATTAACGACCTAGCAACGACAACGAAGTCACTTGCTATTTTTAACGGCGATCTGTAAACCGGCCCGGGGAGAAACCGCCAGAGGCCCCAGGGAAATAAAATTTTGCATTTGGTAAAAATGAAAACAAAACCAAGGGAAAACATTGTATTAGCTAGTGTTTCTATCTGCCCATGCTAGACAAAAACAAAAACTCATGAGGTCGTTAGATAAAAAGAAAAACGTTCGTTGAACCCATGAGGATTAGTGGTTCCAAGCCTGAAAATGAGACGCCTTTCTTGTCTCTTGCTTAATTTTCTTAATTTTGTCTCTAGCAGTTTCTCCCCGGGCCCGTTTACTGATCACCGTTAAAAATAGCAAGTGACTTCGTTGTCGTTGCTAGGTCGTTGATTTGTTTGTTTTTATTTCTCACATTTCATTGGTTAATTTTTGTCACATGACTTGCTTTAGTATAAAACCTAGTCGAGTAGCCATTCCTCTTTCAGGATTCGTTTCACTCTCTGACGAAGCGCCATAGCTCAAAGCGTTAGAATTCTTTATCATAAATTCGGCAGTCTACCAACCTTTAAACTTTTTGTGCTGTTTTGTACTGCCCACGTAGCATCCCATTTTAATGAAAAAGTACCTATGTTTGGATAGGAGTATTCAAAAACGGAAATTTACCATCAAAAGTTTCCTTGATCATTCTTATTACTTTATCAACGATATACATGAGAAAGTTTGTCGACTCTGATTGGCTAAGAGTTGCGAAATTTCAAGGTATCACATTGCACAAAAAAAGTAACAGTAATTTGCACTGAATGACCGCCGTTCGTCATTGGGTTATCTTTTTTTTTCACACTGTATTACCTTTTTCATTGGTACAGGTTTTTCATTACATTTTTCATTAGTTAAGGTAACAACATGGTTTCAAATGATATTGATTAAAGGAAGCAGGACTGATTTCTTCGAACACTATTATGATTTCTCGTGCTGCTCGGAATACCACTCACACGTGAGTTTCTAAATCACCTCGAATGGCGATCATCCTTCGGACTCGTGCTATTTTGATATTCCTCGACAAACTCACTCAAGCGTGTTTTTTCCAAATTGCAAAGCATGCTATTACCTATAAAAAATACGCAATATTTCTTATGTGCACTTTTGCACTGTGATCCAAGCTCTTGAGCTATGGCTTGAACTGGGCTTTGTAAAAATAAAAGCAACATTTTGTGAGCAAGTCTTGCAACTAGAAAATCTGCTTCAGGTGCAGCCTTAGTCACCAACCAATACGTTCTAAGCTTACAAAAGAACTTGTTGAGTTAAAAGAACATCAATGTGCAGATATCTTCTTCACGAAATTGCAAATTTTTTTAACGCACAATGTACCCCAATGGTGCTGAAACATTCGAAGCATCACCAGAGCAGATTCGCAAAATTAAAGGGTGCTGTTGAATATAAATATAGAACATAAATAGCACGAAGAAGAATTAGCAGCAGTACTAGAAGACTGAGTACCGTTCTTAAGGACAAGAAATTCAGAAATTGAGAGTTTTTACTCCAACGATGATAATCAACCTTGGCCACCCTATCTAGCTCAAGTAAATAAGACGGTGTAGGGGAAGAAGGTACACTCCGTGAAATGCCTAGCAAGCCTTTCAGATGCTCCAGCCGTTGACCCAAAGTAATTACACGGAGCTGTATTAGTTCATTCCTTACGTTGGGTAGTATTTTATAACAACCAGCAGGGTTGATGTCATATCGGACGTGTATCAGTCAGACAGCCTGAAGAAAAGCAACAGAGACAAGAGTGGCATAGGTACAAGTACATGTACAGGAGTGACGTCGTCTACAAAAATCTTCTGAAACTGACATTTCTTGCAGGCGGATGACAACAAAACCAAATCGTTCAACTTTGTCGCTAAACAAATGGACAAAATTTGGACAACAGACATAAGACTGCAGAGTAATTGTGGACAATCCGTCTTATGCGAGCCACCAAGAGATGACACTAGTAATACTGGACGATGTACCCACGAGGAATTCGATACCTATGCCCTTACCACGTATAGGCAGAAATAGTTATAAAGCAACCGACTCGATCCATCCAGCAGACTGAGACTGGAAGAATGTTGGACAAATGGAAGCCACGTTGGCCAAGAATACCTCTCGCAAAGGATACCTGCAGTGCTACGAGCGGATCCGTTGTCGTTGCAAAAAAGGATGTGAAGAACAATGCAACTGCGGCAAAGGAAATCTAAAATGCAGTTTTGTGTAGTAGTGGAGATAACTGTCAGCTAAGATTACACAGCGTCAACAGAAATAATTGCATTCCCAGAAATTGGACGAAATTACAAATGGGACAGAAACGCCATTTCCATCGTTTGTACGTTGTGCTTGTGATCACAAAAATTCCTGTGGAAAATACCATAACAGCAAGTAAATACTACCCTATTTGTGGGGCTAACAATGAACTGTAAAAATTTACCAATTCTTGGGTTAGTCATAATCGGCTTCGTTCCTGTGACATCATAAACCTCAGGGAAGTTGTTGCAGATTTAAAAAAAATAACGACAGATTTGCAATTCCTCTGAAATTTTCCGATTGTAGCGGCTCCAAGTTCCACCAGTGTGACATCGCGAAACACGATAGCGTGTAATATACCATATCTTGTAGCCGTGCTCGAGCTCCTGGCCAAATATAAAGTGCTCTAACCGTGGCTCGAAGCTGTGTGCATGTTAACAATTTTCAATTAAACTTTTTACTAAGTTACATGTTATCACCATTACATACTTGCAAAGGTGTCGTCCAGAGCCTCTCATTGTACTGCGCTATCTTAAATGCAATGTCAAATACGAAAAAACAGAAAAACAAAAACAAATAAAAAAACCCCTTAAAAATTCAATAAATACTCGCCAACGAACGCCAGGAATTGTCCAACAGTGACACGACTGTTGACAGACGAAGTTTTTTAGGGTTTTCTTTGTAAAGGATTAGAAATAAAAATACTTTCGGTATGTATTCCCTTAAAAGCTTTTTTGAAATAATGTACTATGAATTAAAAAAGAAGCCAACATCATCCCAAACAAGTCAGTCTGGAATAAAATATGTTTTTTCAGGACAACTGCACGAAGACTTTCCCAATTGCTTTTTGACGTACTTCAACCATCCGAAACTAACAACTTCCCGAAATTTTTCTACTTTCTGAATTTTACGGCACACAAAGTACAGTAATAACCCAGCTGTCACCTGCGATGTTGTTTTGTTTAACCCTATTTCACATGGGGGGGGGCTTTTTTGGCCCCCCCACCTATACTTTGTTTCATAAAATTTGAACCGCTTGTCCAATTCGGCTGAAATTTTGTGACTTTTAATATTTTTTTATTGCGGTTATTTTGCTATAAAGAAGTTTTAAAAATTTTCGCGTTTTCCGGGGGTAATTCCACTTTTGTCGCCAGGGGGTGAAAAATCACTTTTTGCTGCTTTACAATCTTTGGTTTTATTTTCGTCTGATTAGATTTTTTGGACAATAATGTTGAATTTTTTTTGCCTGCCAATTACATCTTAGGTCTAAGACAAATTTGAATGCGGAATCATCATTTTTATTTTTTTTCAGGGGGTAAAATTCAATTCCGGCTGTTATTTTTTGAACTCAAACATTCTAATGTTTTTCTCAAACTTTGATGTCTTTTTTGATTTTTTTATCACACTGATTTATTACTACATCTTCAATTTAGTTCTATGTGTGCCTTTTTCAACTGGAAAATGCAGTCTCGGGGGTAAACACAATAAGTTACTTTCAGGTATTCTGTAATTAATAATTAGTGGAATACAAATCACAGGCAAAACGTTTCTTTTATACAAATCTTCAAAGCTTCCCTTTTGTATGAAAGTGTTAGTTGAATCCATTATTGATATTTTGATGTATAGAAAGAAGTGTAAAACAGATTAGAAACCCTACTTATCTGAGGTATTGAAAAAGGTGTGAAAAGTTACAAAAGTTACAACAAGTGACAGGACGTCGAACAACCAGCAGCACTTGAAGCTCCAAGTGATCGAAAAAGATGCTTTTACTGCATCGAACAGTTGAAGGGAAAGCCTCATTACAAGGAACAAAAGAACAAACTTGGCAAATCTAAGCATTGTTGTCCATCCTGTCAAAGAACAGTATGCACAAAGCACGCAAGCTACGTATGTAATGAATGCATTGAAAAATTCCACATATAGACTTGAACGGACCCCCAGCAAAGACACTTGAAAATTTTTTGTAGATATTTTGATGTTTTTTGACTAATAATATATTTTTCTAGCATATCCCAAAGTTTCATCCATTTCCCATTTCCCCTTCTCGAAATAATTAGGGGGGGCCAAAAAAGCCCCCCCCCCCACATGTGAAATAAGGGCATACCGATATGCCATGTTAAATAGGGTTGACATAATTGTTATTCTCACTTTATATAATGCAATTCAGTCAGAACTGCGCATCTCAGAACAATTTTTCACACCAGGCTGGTTTCCACGCCTACACATTAGAAAATGTTTAGCTTAGTTGCCCGAAGTTTCATACTTGTATCACAAAGTGAACGAATTTTCTGCATATCAGTTAGACTAATATTGTTCATCCTTCGACAAAAACTACATCACTTATCAAAGAGAAAGATGATTTGATGGGACTCATGCCAATGACATGCTAAAAAGTTCTTGTTGTATCACAGAAAAATGTTACGTTGTGTGTGAAAAATATTGAAGTCACGTTGACAATGTTGGGATACATACGCATTAAATAGATTATTATGAAACATAAATTCAAATAAGTTCTTACTGGGAAATATTTCAAGCTGAGGGGTTTTAAAAAATATAAACATAGTCACTCTGCCAGTGATGTAAAAATCTGTATATATAAATTTGGAGTGTCACGACGTTTGTCTGTTACCTTAAAACTCCATAACCACAAGACTTAAAGAAGATTCAATTACATATTCGAACTCACCATGACCAGATGAGTAACAATAGCTATCAATACCTCAGAAAATACCTCAAAAAAGAAACCATGGTACAGAAACAATAACATTATCTACACATATCTCTGGTACTCTGTGCACAATTATTTCTTCGTGAGGAATCATTCAATTTTCTAAAATCATATTTGAAAGAAAAGGGAACGTTTTCATTTGTTCTCCATAATCCCCGGCAAAGCCTGGGTACCCTGGCTAGTCTCAAATAAAAACATGGGGAAGTGGTGACATCATCAGTATACAGTTCAATTTGCTTACAAACTCAACTCATTAACACTAATACTTGAACTCCTAATTTTCCAGACTTTTTCCATGCACCCTCACAATTTAGGGAAATTGCAGTTTGATTGTATTTACTGTATCACTGATTTTCAATAGCAATCATCAGATCTTCCCTACACATTAGTAAAATGGAGTCTGCAATTTTAAACTGATTTTTGTAACTTATGGTAGTTAATCTAACTTTCTAATACAGTAAGTTCTACATACATGGAGGGTAACTTACTTCGAAAAGTACCAAAATCTTGTATTACAGAATTATAACACAGTTTAGTACTTCCAGCACCCAGGTGTGACTAAGGCTTACCATAACAGCATGACTGACTAGACTTAGTCACTGACCATTATTTAACCTAATCTTATTCAACAAAGCATTAACTTTTTAACCAGCTTTTCAACATTTAAACAATGTATTTTCTTTTCTTAGAGGATATTAGTTAGAGAATGGGAATTGTTTTGTGAAGCTGACAAAACATGCTGAGCCAGTGTAACTTTACCAGAGAGTAAGTCAAGTGAAACTTTCCATTAAGCACTGAGTCATTTACAATTTTTGTCTAACCATTATTATTGCTTCCCATCAAAGGTGTTTTTAAGGTTTTGTACTGTTAATCTTCTCAAGCCATGTTTTGTGGTATGTTATAACATTTTGTGAGCAAGTCTTGCTATTTTGTGACTGACTAGTTTGTAGCTATTTGATCTTTATATAAAAAAATTAATTTCTGACCTTATTTTACCATAGCTATGCAAAACTAAAATAATAAGTCAGATGGTTCTCTCTGTTATGGTATGAAAACATGGATGTGTTGCACCTATGACATTTCTGTTTCAGGAAATACTTAATCCACCAGGTGGCCAATAAACATCATAAATATAGGTGTTGGTGAATGTGAAGTTATTGTAGAGTTGACTTATGAAAATGTATTACCATAGTACTTTAATGCAAGGTGATGTTGATTCAGAAACAATTTTCATCTCAATTTTAAAACATGAAAAAAACCAAATAAAAAAGTGAGTCACTTTCTGGGAACCTGCTCTAAAACTCTAATTGCCAATATTCAAATTTGCATAGTATTGGCAACCTCTTGGTCAAAATTTTGCACACTGGTTGAAAAGTCAAACCAGGATGAGTTTCAGCTGTTCGAAGAAGTTTCAATGTCAGGAATCTTTTGCCTGAATGCTGCAAACAATCTAAGATGTTGTAGGTAGGCTGCACATTAATTACCAAAGCAGGATTTCAAAAAAATATTCATGGCATGAAAATTTTTATTAGTTTTAATGTGGGCAGTTTTAAGGTTTTAAGGTTTAAGGTTTAATTAAAGCTTGACGTGCATGACCTAAATACAGGTATTGCTAAGCTATGTATACATTAATATTAACTAGTAGAAACAAGTGAAAATTTACTACTATCTAAATTACACAAATAATGTATCTATTAAAATAGTTATAAAAATGATATAGATGTTGGTATGAGTATTTTAGGTGTTTTAGGCCTATTTACTGACCTTATTAATCTTCCCTGGATTTGAGACTATTGTTTCTTTCAGTAAAGCAAAGAAAGATATGTTTAGAAAGCAGGTTAACAAGAACTGGATCGTCTGAAGATATCACATGTTCAAGCAGTCTCTGCTTGCTTTCTGCTGTAGCATTGAGATAAAAGATATTTTTAAGAATATTATTAGAATTTTTTCCTCAAATCTTCGTATTTCGGGCAGGTTAAAGCGAAATGGTATTCGTTTTCCACTACATCAGAGTTACAAAGTTTGCAGATACGTTGTTCACGGGGAACATTTTCGTATCTTCCTTGTTCAATTTCTAATTTATGGTTGCTTACTCTGTATTGAGAGAATGTCCTCCTTATTGTTGGATTTTTAATTATGGATAAGTATTCTTCCATTTTGTATTCGTTTTTAAATGTACAAAAGAAAGACAGTTTGGAGGTGTTATTCATTTTATGTCTCCAGAATTCAACATATTTTTCTTTCATCCTATTTACTATAGTTTTTGTATTATAGTTGATTAGATCACTTTTGAAATTTCTTGAATTATCATAGAATGGTTTTAGCATGGTTATGGCGTTGGTGTAGAAGGATTCTTTGTTATTATTATATAGTTGTTTGGACATTAGGAAGGATTGTTTTACGATTGAGTTATCGTCTAGTTTAAGGATATGTTTGAAGTAGTCTATAATATTCTTTTTAATTGCAATCAGAAGAGGGTATTTCCCAAGTTCGCTTCTGCAAGCTATATTGTTTGCTTTTCTGTTTACACCCAAATATAACTTGCAGAATTTTAAATGAACTTTTCTGCTTCTGCATTGTCCCATTTGTTAAAGTCGTTTTTTTCGTATACTCCCCAGACTTCTGAGTTGTAAAGTAGAATGGGGGAAATGATCGAGTCAAAAATTTTTGTAGCTGTTTTAGGTGAAAGCTTTTGGAAGTCTAGATGTTTACGAATTTTAAAGAGAGCATGCAGAGCTTTTTCGCTTAATTGTCTCTGAGCAAGTTTAAATTTGCCATTTGGTACAAGTTTGAGGCCAAGATAGATATGTTCTTTGACTATATCTATCTTTTTATTTCCAATATGGAAATGAAGATTTGAGGATTTTGAGTTGTGTTTTTGTAATACCATCACTTTCGTTTTTTTGATGTTGACTTCCATTAGCCATTTACTAGTTTAATAGCTTGACTTCCAAAAGTTTAGAAAACTTCAGCATCACAGATGTTATGGCCATCACTTCAATACATGGTTCAACTGGTATACATTAGTGCCAATAAATCTTTTTTCCCTGTGCCCTATGATTATTTGATGAGACATTGTTCTCAAGAATCTAACTGCCTAGATCTGAACCTTCAAAACAATCCTACCTGAACTATAAAACAGCTGCATTCAAACCACAACATGACAGAATTAAAGCCAGTGCCTGCTAAGTACCTTCATCTGGACCACAAAATTATCACTTTTTTGGGTGTAGTTCCTGCTGCATTATTTATGAGTAGCATGTAAGGTAAAATGAATAATTTAGAAAGTGATTCTAGATGTGCAATACAAATGTTGTTTGGGGCCCAACAATCTGTGTACAAAGCTGTTTAACAAAAATTGAATCACTTTTTCTACTATATACTATTTATGACATGAAATCTTTCCCTGGCTTACACATACCTATCATAATTTTTGATACTAAGGATGAATAAACCTAAAATAAACAGATACTCAAATAGAAAGTCACTTTACTCAGATTTATACCTAGAAGTATAGTTTTAGATTGTGGAATGGTTGACACCCCCTCAAAGATTTTAGAAGAAACTTGACTTTGGGAACCCACAGTTATTTGTGGAAGTCACAAGAATGTACAGCAGCCAGACAATGGGAAGTTGAGATTTATAGCCCTAAGAGACATACAATAGATAAAGCAAAAACATACACGTATTTGCTTATATTTGAACACTTGACCATTTTGAAGTAGAAGAAGCACCTAAATGTATTTCACAGCTTGTCTTGTTTTAGAAAAAAGATGGAGCTAAGAAAATAGATTCCATAGTTGTAATAGTGAAGCTGATTAATAAATAGTCAAGGTGTGGCTGTCACAGCATCATGCAAATTAAACTCACTGTAAGAGTACACCTTGAATTATAATTACATATTGTGATGAATAATAAAAATGACAGATTTACCCTGGAGATGAGATAACAATCAACAACATAAATATAAGCCTGTTACTTTCGGTAATCAATTTTCCTGAAACCAGCAATTGAGTTTCAAGATTGCTAGAAGTTCATGAGCTGATAATTATGAAAAACGTGGATGCAGTTGACCAAACATGAAAAATAAAGTTGAAGATGTTTGTCGGCCTCATGTCTCTATTACGTCGACGAATGCTTCGAGTGTTCCTGAGCGTCAGAATATTTATAATTAACCCGAGGTGTTGCTTTCCAATTACAGTCTGAGAATTAAAATTAAAAACGTTGTGGACTCCATACACTTCAACCATGCAGCAATAAAAAAGCAGGAAAGACGCAACTCTGAAGTAATGAGAAAAACAACGTAGCATGACATGAAATAAAACCCCTTGAATTCTCAAGACCGTTTATCCTAAAGCCACTGTGAGTCTATGGTCAACGCTGCAATGGTCAATTGCCAGAGGTTATGCGTAGGAAATCATCATTTGAGCTAAATACAGCCCTGCACACTTGTCTTTCTTCATCAATATTGTTTTACTTAATGGCAAATTGATATCAGTGGCTATGGTCAATGAAGCAAGAACGTAGACAATAAATTCTACTACAGATGCTGTTTGCGATATGTGTTCATGCATGTCCACGCCACATCCGCAGGTGGATGACGACCATTGGTCACTGCTAAGTGAATGTTTCAGAGGCAGAAATCGCAGAACTTCGGTGAGGCTTCGTGAAACTAGAGTTGAATGTTTGCGGAGACAGCTTCATTAACATCCATCTGAAACAGCCTGCTTAACTCCAAAGTTTTGTCTCGCCGGTCGTTTTGCACCGATGCAATGTTTGTTCAACACGAAAGCCTGCACGTATGTCGATATATCATCCGATTGCATTGCAACTTCACTGCGACAAGTCTACTACGGTACAAACATTGGACATTACTGCAGAAACGAAGTTATAGCTTTAACTTAAAAGAATCAGTCACCAAGACCGATAAACCTAAAACCTAAACAACACTACTGTGCAGAGCCTAATTCCTGCAAGATATTTATTTGGGATTTTCCAGTTGTCTTGTATTTTAAAAGCGTAAAGTTTTTAAAATTATATCTCTGATACCGAATGCTGTGCTCAGCTAGGTGGTAATTGATATTTTCTGATTAAGAAGTAAGCAGGAAAAGCATAACGCCAAATCAGAAGGGACGCTTTATATTACAAACACAAAAGCAGCTCCGCTTGGCGTCAGTGACGGCTCTACTTATCAGAGAAATCTAAAAAAATTTCACTCGCCCAGAAGACAGTGATATATTGACAAAAGGAGAAACGTAAACAAATTGAATCGCTTTCCCACTTGACGATTCATTTCCGAAGAAATAAAAACTAAAATTTGCGTGTTGCGTGTAATACTTTCCAATTGTAAACCACAATTCAAAAGAATGGCATATGGAATAATCAACAATATAAGGTGACACACGAACAACTGTGCGAGATAAGGGAAGTAAAAACAAGAGTCAAACAGTTCACACGCAATAATGAAAAGACAATCTTTAAATCTGGTTTACTTGGTTGAGGACCACTCATGGTCGTGCTAGATGTTTAAGGTTTACAAAGCCGTTGGAAAACTCGTTCGTATGCTGTAACTAAATAAAGCATATAATCCGAAATGGTGTAAATTATAGTTTAACAAAGATTACCATTGCCTTCCCTCTTACTCGCAGAAAGGAAACGATATATAAATTTTAAGTACGGAACACGCAGCATAAACAAAACTGAGCCATAGCATGGAATTAACGATTACAATTAGTTTCGTACGTTGAGACAAGGTTATGCACAATACTTCAAGCTCTGCTTTGACTATTTAACTTTAATCATCATACAACCATTGCAACTTCTGCCATGCAAACGTCTGAGCCACATGATCGCAACCTTTCAGGTCTTATTTTACAAATAATCACTCCAATTGAAAGTATAAAATCAGAGGAAATAGTGGAAGGGAAGAAATGCTGGGCCGATCGGACCAAAACAAAGCAGTTGCATGGGTAATCTTACCTTTACATTTCAAGCGCAACTTTATGGCTTGGTGAACGAACAAAAGGCTTTACTACGAGCAAATGAAACTTTGTTACTTTGGAACGTTTGCTGCAACATCACATCAAAGAAACGAGGTTGAATAGAAAACAGCAGGAGCTTTCGAGTACTTTCTTGTACTCAGTCTCCATCCGATCGCATATGCGCGCAGGCACAAATTCTGTGGCAGTATAGACACAATGCAATAGCTACAAAGACGCATGTTTTTGAGTGATTTAATTGGTCGGGTTGTTATGTGCGAAAAATTAACTATCGAGAAAGAAGATAAATAGGTTTGATTTTGAAACAGACTGTTCATGAATTAGTGGTTATGGATCTTCCACGGCGGATGATTCCCATGCACAACTGACTATTCGTGTTTTGGTGTGACGTGATGGAGCGATTGTGCAGTACGGTATCTTATATATACATATGTGTGTGTGTGTGTTTATGTATATGTATGTATGTGTATTTACATGTATGTATATGTGTGTGCATGTGTGTATATGTATATATATACGTATATATATGTATATACAGCAAATTGCATAAATTTTGGCAAACATAAACATATATAAAATAAAAAGCATGTGTAGGTAAATCTGTGACTGTGAATACTCTCAACCTTAATACATTAGAGTGGCCATCAAACGTATCAAAAAACACAAAACATATCTTTACTGACTGTTGAAGTAAGAATAAAATGAAGATGCAATGGTCTTGATATGTTTATATGTTGATATGTTTTGAGCCATAATTTTTGCAATTTACTGTATATATGTATATATTTTTTTTTCAGCTAAAACTCTCTAAAAAGTCTTTAATAAAAATCTACATTTTGGGGCACTGCCCCTTTGTCAAGATAAAAACATTGTAAGCTTTATATGTCCCTATATATACTGTTTATACAAATTAATTAAAAATTAAAATCATAAACTAACTACAATAAATTCACAAAAAGTCTCTCCTGTTAAGGCCCAGCAGAATAAATGAATTTAGTTTATATGCCTAAACCCCCTCCCTTCTTGTAGGATTTTTCTCATCAGTTTTATCAATTATCATCACACTTAAATCTTTCATACCATTATAATCAGATTGGAAAAAATGCATATACAGATGCTCACCTGGTATACTTCTCTGGCCTCATACATATCTATTAATACTGCTTTTATGATTGTTAAATTGCTTTCTAAATGCTGTAATCATACTTCTTTGAACATATTTTACATTGTATAATATAAATAACCCCGTGCAAGTCACAATCAAAAGCAAAATTAATAAAATATGTCTTCTCTCCTGAACCAAATTTATTTCTTTCATTCACATATTGACAAATCTGGCACTTGGATTTTCTGGAAAATCCAGGTGCAAGATGAGTATACTGGGTGAGCATCTGTATGTGCATTTTTTCCAATCTGATCATAATGGTATGAAAGATTTGTGATGATAATTGATAAAACTGATGTGAAAGATCCTACAAGGGAGGGCTTTTGGGTGTCCAAACTAAATTCATTTATTCCACTGGGACTTAACAGTAGAGACTTTTTGTAAATTTATTGTAATTAGTTTATGATTTTAATTTTTAATTAATTTGTACAAACAGTATATGTAGGGACATATAAAGCTTGTAATGTTTGTATCTTGACAAAGGGGCAGTGCCATGAAATGTAGATTTTTATTAAAGATTTTTTAAAGAGTTTTAGCTGAAAAAAACATTATCAATGGTGAACTCAATTAGGTGGAGATTGGTTATTTGGAAATTTATGTATATATATTTACATACACAAATAGGAGCACAGGAGTGCTTTATCATGATTTAAAACATGAGGCAATAGCCAAGTGGTTTAGATCCAGTA
Organism: Heliopora coerulea; assembly: GCA_030142905.1. Classification (NCBI taxonomy): domain Eukaryota; kingdom Metazoa; phylum Cnidaria; class Anthozoa; order Scleralcyonacea; family Helioporidae; genus Heliopora; species Heliopora coerulea. Next base: position 197,586 of record JASJOG010000394.1, read on the forward strand.
TAGCATGTACTGCAAGATTTTTAGATGTCTTCTAAGTTGAACCTTCTAATATGCTAATTTGCAGAAAAAATTGTGAAATTTATCTTTTGTAAGCTGAAAAAAATGAACCTCTTCTTCACATGTAAAAGCACACGTGCCTTTGTCACATATAAAGACCTCACATGATTATGATTTTCTTTTGTATTTTCCTCATGAATTTTTAATGAATTTTAGAAATATATATATATTTCTAAAATTCATTTAAAATTCATGAGGAAATATATATATATATATTGAGACAATATATATATATATATATATATTGTCTCAATGGAACTTTCATTTAGAAAACTTTAAAAAACATTTTGGGGCACAACCCCTTCTTCAGTTACAAGATCAAGAGTAGAGTAGAGATCAACCTAAATTTATATTCCAACACATGAGTTGATTTGCATTTAAAGGTCCTTACTATTAAATACTAAAGGAGCACAACAATTAAGTTTATAAATCCAAAAGCCTTTTCTTACTGTAAAATCTCTCATGTCCAATAAGTCTATAACTTGTACTGGTATGTTTGTCAAACTGGAATCTCCATCTGAGAAAAAATGTGAGTACAGCTGTTCCCCACAAATATTACTCTGTCCCTTCCCAAATTTACTTAACCAGCTCTTATGGTTATTAAAATGAGTTTGGAAAGCTGTAATTGTGCTACTGACATATTGTTTTTTGCACTTTTTGCAGGTAATAAGGTAAACTGCCCACTGGGAATTACATTCAAAATGATGATTTATGTAAGAAGCACACTTTTCTGCTGAACCCCAAAAAACTGCACCTGTCCTGATAAACTGGCAAATTTTGCATCTATTCTTTCTGCAGCAAAACATACTCTTTGCCTGATGTTCCTTTACTCTAAATTTTGCCCTTATCAGTATATCTTTGATACTTTTAGGTCCTCAGAAACTAATAATAGGGTACTTTGGCAATATTTCTTTTAAAATGTTTGAAATATCAACCAAAGGTTGCACATCCCTGAGCACTCTGTGGAGATCAAACAAAGTAGAATGATAATCTCAAGTAATTGGTATTCTATCCCTTTTTTCCGACAAGGGATTTCTTTGGTTATTTTGTGTGGGAATGTGCGATCTAGCTGCAAGAGAACACTTGGTTTGTTTATAAAGATTCAAATTTCAAGGTTGCGTCCGCATCCAATAAACAAAGAAGTCAAAATTAAATCAGGAAGACATAAACGGCTTTGTGAGCCTTTTTTACTTTATCACTGTTGTTTTGCTTTGAATTTATGACACTTTTTAGGTTGTTGTTTATTCAAATGTACAAAATTGAAACAAAACAAATGTAGTGAAAACCGACTGTGTAGTGTGTAGTCTAAATTAAATTAGACATAACTCGGCGCAATCTGTCGCCCTGTCTGGGTATTATATTTCATTTGTTCCTACAAGTCGCAACCGGCTTCAGAGCTTTCATACAACAATGTGATCGATGTGATCAGTGATTACTGTGTGATGTCCTCTTACGAACATATATCCGATGCCCAAAAAAGGCGAGGGAAGCAGCAACGCGCGAATGAAGAAAAGAGAGGCTTTCGTACATTATCAGAGGCTAAAGTGTTTGCTTTTTGTACTTTTAGTACTTTACTTTTTGTAGAACGTAACATACAAACGTATTTTAGGTGAATAAAGTCATAAATATTAGGTGAAGAGACTTTTTTACATCTTTAATGTAATGAAAATGCGATGGCTTCCGTTTAGTTATTTACTTCACGATAACGCCGTTAGAACTAAAAATATTGGAGGCTTGGAGGGGCCCGCATCCAAATTTTGACCCGGGGCCCGCTTTGGCTGTCGACGGCGGTGTTCACAAAGTTCTCCCCATAGCCCCTGATAACAAGAAATCCCTTCAGTTTCTTAACCCGTATGTCAAAAATTTCATCTGAATGACATACACATCTGTGCTTATATTACCTACATGTATATTTATATATGTAATATATATTGAGACGTAAATGTCAAATCGCACACCTGAAGAGCTTGCAGAAGCGAAAACGTGTGTGTGTGAAATAAAACGTTATTTATTTGAACCGAACGAGTGGTTATTCTACATTGATCTTCTTTTTGTCACACCACTTTCTTTATAATCGATACTTCTGTTTGATCATACTTTTGATATATATATATATATATGACATATATAGAATATATTGTCACTACTTGGAGTTTTGAGCATCTATGATATATTTAGTCACTACTTGGATTTTCACGTCTATGTTCAATACCTTTATATGAACAGTCTTTCAGTCATTGTAAACATGATGCATCATGTACATGCTCTGATTGGACAAGCCTCATTTTTTTTCATAGTAGAGACATGCACATGTCATTTTCATTTTGTATTAGAGTACAGAGACATGAAGGATGTCATGAAAACTCAAAAAAACGTTGATTACTTTAAAAAAGAAATCGAAAATACAGTTGTAGCTTTCAAGTCTCTGCACTGCGATAGAAACGTTCATGATGCTGGTATTATTCTTTATGTTTCTATCAGTGCTGGGACACTCAGGCTATTTTCTGCTTGTTAAAAATATATCTAATTATATATATATATATATATATATATATATATATATATATATATATATATATATCATAAAACCTTCCACGATCCTTCCTTTCTCGATTAAAATGAAAATTTTTTTAAAAACTTTATCCCTGAAACGTAATAAAGTTTTTTTTAAAAAAAGATACTGAAGAAAGGGTTTTATCCCTGGAATGTAATAAAGTTTTTTAAAAAAAATTCATTTTGTAGTGGTTCGAGCATTCTTTTCCCGTATTAATCCATGTTCGTGACTGAGAGCGCTCGATACCTTTGGCGCTGGAGCAGATAAGTGATTTTTCCGGAAGGTTTTTCGGTTACTACTAACGGAAAATATATATACATATGTATAATAAATTGGTAATACCAAAAGAACAATCCGGTTTAAATGTAGATTTTATTTTGCCACGCGTTTCACCACTTTTCAGTGGTTCTTCAAGCTATGTATAATTGTATAGTAAAGTCATTAATTACTTGGTTAATCAGATAATTCCCTTATTGTTGAGTTCATTTCCGCTAATTATTGAGTCCTTTCCACTAATTAGGATTTAGTAAAGGCTTGAATTTCTGGTTAAAATAGATTTCCTTAGTCCTTCGCGCACCATCGTCATCGACTTTCATTTTGAAGAAAAGGAAGACAGTAAATCTGATCTCCTTATCAGCCGCACATTGTGCGATGTGTTCGCTTACTGGTAAAATTGTATATTTGGTGCACCTGATGCGCTGTCGGTGAACAGTCATTCTTTCCCGTAGTCTAGTTTTTGTATAACCGATGCAGTTCTCTCCGCATCCTGCGCAGGTTAGCACGTGTATCACAAATTTACTGTTACAACCCATATTTTGTTTGACTTTGAAGGGCTGGGTCATGTGATTTGAAGTAGAACGAATTCTCCGTTTTCAATTGTTTGCAAGTGTAGCATTTATTTCCCCTACATTTCGACACAATTTCTTCTGTTTTGTCTGTGAATTTCGACTTTACAAGCAGTTGTTTTAAATTGGGTGGTTGCCTTCTACTATGGATTATTGTGGAAAGGGCAGATTTCATTCTTGGGCTGCTCATTAGCATTTGTAGGTCTGTCTTTATCACTGGAAATATGTTTGGGTTGTTGGGATTAAATGTTTTTATTAGTCTTTGGTCTTGGTCTTGTTGACATGTTCTCAATTCGTTTTGGTTTAAATCAAGAGCTTTTGTGAGGCCGATTTGAATTATTTTTTCTGGATAACTTCGTTTGATTAGTATCTGACTTAGCTGAATACCCATCAAATACAACTGCTCTCTAAAGGCGTGAAATACACTCCAACACCCCAACAAAACATTGATGAACTTAAAAATGATGATAGACATTTCACCAGGAAAATTAAACTACGCGAATTCTTTCATCGCGAGAAAGAAATACGAGAAAGAGACGGACGTCTGGTCAAAAATAAAGAACATTTCAACCCCCAAGAAATCGAGATATCATCCGTGATACCTTCGCAGATTTTATCACAAAGTTTCCAATAGAGGAACTCTCCAAAGATGCAAGAAGGAAATCAAACTTTACTAAAAGCGAATCAAACGCAATAAAAGACCTACAGAGTGATATGGACATTATAATAAAGCAGGCCGACATAGGGTGTGCAGTAGTCATAACGAATAGAGACTACCATTGCAACAAAATTGAAGAGATGCTAAATGATGCAGATATATACGTTGAACTTGAAGTGCATGATGATAAAAAAGTGATGGAAAAAATAAAGAAATTAACCATCAAATACTATACCGATCTAACAGAAAAAGAAAAGGGTTATGTAACAAAGTTCAATAACAGGAGTAGCAACTTTTACGGGCTACTGAAAATACACAAAAGCAAAATTATTACCTCCCACGCAAAGAGAAACACAAGTGAATATCTAAAATTTAATCAACCATGTGACATACCATTTAGACCTATTGTAGGTGGACCAACGTGCCCAACAAGTCGCCTCAGCAACCTAATAGATATAATTATCAAACCAATGGTCCAATACGCGAGGAGTAACTTAAGAGACAGCACTGAATTCCTGAATAAATTACCTCGAAAAGTTCCAGAAGAAACCACACTAACTAGCTTCGATATCACCAGCCTGTACACCAATATCCCTCACAATCTTGGTATCAAAGCCAGACAATTCTATTTCAGAATCATCCTCAGGGTATTATGAAACGAAAAAATAAAATTAACAAAAAATAAAAAATTTTCTGTAGGTTAATTGTGAAGTTATCATTTCATAATACCCTGAGGATGATTCTGAAATAGAATTGAAACACTGCACATCCATCCTCATGGATGGCGTTAAGTTGTCGCGAGAATATCTCGTGCACTTAAATTGGATAAAAAACTCGCCACCAATCCCGGTGGACTCGATAGCTCAACAGGTAGAGCGGCGGACCGGTATCCCGAAGGTGCGAGTTCAAATCCCGCTCGAGTCAACATTTTTCAGTTGACTTCAGCAGTGTAGGTTAATTGTGAAGTTTCGTTTTAAGCCAGACAATATGGTTGACAAAATATCTGCCAAGCACCGCTAGCCGTTTCTCCCAAGCATTCATCATCGAAGGAATAAAGATTATCTAGCAAAACTAGAAATACACGCACGCAACAAACCCTCACCTACCCTTCCAGTATCTCTCTCGAGAATCCCGATAAGATTGATAATTTTTCAAAATTGTCAAAAAGACAAATCGTCCTTACTATAACTGGAAGAGGGAATGCAATAAAGAAAACACAACATTTGGCCACAAATATTAACAACCCAAACTGGAAATTATTTTATATTTAAAGTGCTTGTAATTATATTTACGTTTAAAATTTCGATTCTGTTTTATTAAAACAAAACGTTTGATAAGAATAACCTTTAACGATTTAATAAATGATAAGAGATCCATTCTAACAATTCTACTGCTAAACAATGGATGTTCGTATCAAGACCCTGTATTAGTTACGATCTTGAGTATTTCGAGTCATTTTTCCAGGGCCGGCTTTAAGCCAATTGGACCAATTGCTCCCAATTGGGCCCCACGCCTAAGGGAGCCCCGCGCTAGGGTAATCTACTCTAGTCTTGTCAAGTACACCCAACAACACATTGCGACACATTACACACCTAACACCACATTGCAGGTTTTTCAGAGAACAGCAACGATTATAATTTTCTTCTGAATTCTTAAAAAGTCAGTAGTGTTTGTTTATACTGTTTATATTTTGAAGGGTTTTTTACTGTACTAGAATTAAATAATATGTTAATTATATGTGTGTATGTATATATGTATGTTATGTGTGTTTCCGCTATGTTGTAAAACAATGAACGGATTATGGTTTATATATATATATATATATATACCAAGAAGCAAATGTAGGAAAGATTGGCGTTTGGTAGTATGGAGTGCTCAATACCGGATGGTAGACCAAAGCTATATGTGAAGATTTCTTAAAACAGGTTCGTCGCTACTCGGAGTTTCATGCACAGGGCAATCTTGTGCATGAAACTTCGAGTAGCAACGAACTTGTTTCTAGAAATCTTCATGTATATATATATATATATATATATATATATATATATATGAGTTAAAAATGTGTAATCCAGGCATATTATGAAATTTCTTGAACCTGGTTCTCGGATTTACGGTTTTCGTCTTGAGCTTTCAACTCGATTCATCAAGCCGTCGTCAGAAGTGAATGGGAGCTTTTGCCCGCAAGCATTTGTGACAGCAGTCTTTGTGAACGTCTGATAAGTTGGAATGTTGCTAATATATATATATATCGCTTACCTCAAAAAGTCACTATAGCCTGTTTCATCTTGAGAAAGAATCTTCAGGTGACTGACGAATTTGGAAAACAGGAAAGTTTTTATGCGGGGGCCGAAACGTGGGCGTGTGGGCGTGAAACAATAGGGGGTTTTGTTTTTGTTTTAGGTTGTTTACGCGGAATTTGACCTTGTGTGGGCAGGCCGAAACTATTTCTGATCTTTTGTTCCGTATATATATATATATATATATATATATATATATATATATATATACGGATTGTATATACGGAGATATATGGATTATTATACTGTATATGAATTATATATATCATTATATGAATCATATAAATTATTATATGAATCATATATATTATATATGAATTATATATAGAATATTAAATATGAATTATATACGGATATATGTATGGTGACTAGGGAGAAAAATTTTTGCAGTTTTTGAATAATTTATGTTTGTTTACATTATGTTACATTTACATTATGTTACATTATGTTACATTTATGTTTGTTTACATTATATTAGAAAAAGACGATTCAACAATCATCAAACAGGCGGATAAAGGAGGAGCAACGGCTATCATGGATAAGTCTTATTATCGAGACAAAATGCTGGAAATGCTCTCAGATACGGAAACGTACGTTGAACTAGACCAAAACGAAGATGACTTGGTTATGAAAAACATTAAAAGACTAACAAGACAATACGAACACGAACTTACCAACTTATCGAACTATATACAAAACTTTTCATGAAGAACGTCAAATTTCTATGGATTGCCGAAAATTCACAAATCCTCGACAATCAATAATGCAGTTACAGAACAAAACTACACATACCATTCAGACCGATAGTAGCAGGACCTTCACCGTCTCACCGATTAAGCAACTTGATTGACATTATTTTGAAACCTCTTTGTAACAAGGTACCAAGCTTTATTCGAGATAACTTAGATTTCTTAAACCACATCCCAGACGAAGCTGACGAAAATACAATTCTGGTGACGTTTGATGTCGTAAGCCTCTACAAAAGTATTCCGCACGATCTGGGACTGGAAGCAGTAAAATATTGGCTACAGAATTACAGTACATCCCTTACTCGACCTTTTTCGACAGAATTCATCATAGACACTATTTCTATTATTTTGAAAGAAAACACTTTTCGGTTTGACGACAAGCGCAACAAACAGATTCAAGGCACAGCGATGGGCACAAAGATGGCACCAACTTATGCAACTTTAGTTATGGGTTATTTAGAAAAACGCCTATATAACTATTATGAGGAAATATACGGAACAGCTGAAACGGAATTATTCATCAAATTATTTAAAAGATTCTTGGATGATTGTTGCCTCTTGTGGAACAAATCAAGGCAACACCTAATGAACTTTCACTAATTACTTAACAGTTTACATCCGAAAATCAAGTTTACGATGGAACAAAGTACGGACAATTTACCATTTCTAGACATTTTAGTGTACAACGAGGGGGAAAAGTTATATACCGACATATGCTACAAAGGAACCGACACGCATCAATATTTAGACTTTAGATCCTGCCACCCAAAACACACGAAATACAACATCCCATACTGTCTAGCTAGAAGAATTTGCACCATTGTCACGAAGAACGATTTAAGAGAACAACGCCTTAGTAAACTTAAAAACTTCTTAAGAAAACAAAACTATCCAGAACAAATCATCAGAACGGGAATCGAAAAGGCACAAAAACTCAACATACAAGAATTAAGATCGGCTAGGAAAGAAACTCATCATAACGAAATTCTCACACTTATAATTACAAGCAATCCAAACAACCCGCAAAGTGAAAGAAAATTTAAATTTCCTGAACAATTCAAGAAAAATGAAAAGCATAATGGACCAAACAAAATTAGTGATTAGCCGCAGACAGCCCAAAAACCTAGAACAGCACCTCGCGAAGGCAGAATTCTCCTCAACACAACATACGCCGATGGTTACAAAATGCAACGAGGCGAGATGCGGGACATGCGAATACATATTCACGGGAGAGTCAGTTACTCTTAAAAACGGGAAAGTATGGAAGATCAATTCATCAATGAACTGCAAAGCAAGAAATGTAATCTACTTAATCATTTGCGCGAAATGTGAAAGTTTTTATGTTGGACAAACAGAGAATCTAAGAAAGAGAGTGACACTTTATAAGGAACAAATACGACACGACCAGTACAGACATTTAACAGTTAGCGAACATCAGAAGACATGCAATGATGGAAAATTTAAAATATTTCCAATTTGTCATTGCAAAAATTCCAGTAGACTGATCAAGGAGTCAAAAGAAAGGGAGATAATTGGACTTCTTAAGCCCGATCTGAACTCTACCGAGGACAAAAATCAAAAATAAACGAATCAGCAAACTTTTTAAGAAAACTATTTAAGTAATAAAGCTATAATATTGAAAACATTCGTATATACGTGATGACGCAATGCCGGAAAAATTTTCTGTAAATAGACAAAATAATTAACATAACAGATTGACGTAAATGTAAACATAAAAGGAACCTAACTACTCGGATAATCCCACACCTGAAGAGCTTGTAGAAGCGAAAACGTTTGTGTGTGAAATAAAACGTTATTTATTTGAAACGAACGAGTGGTTATTCTACATTGATCTTCTTTTTGTCACACCATTTTCTTTATATATATATATATATATATATATATATATATATACATGTATATTGAATATATCATCATCATCTTCTTTCTCCATTTCCAGCTCTGTTGCCGGGTTGGAGCTTCTGAATCTTCGATCGCCAGTACGTCCGTCTCTGCGTATCCTCATCTCTTAATCCTGCCAGTCCCATATCCTCCTTCACGTTCTCCATCCATCTCTTCTGCGGCCTGCCACGTGGCCTCTTTCTCTCAATCTCCATTCTCCAGATCTTCTTGGGCGCGCTTTCTTCATTCATTCTCCGAAGGTGCCCATACCATCGCAAGCGAGCTTGGCGTGCCTTTGTTAGAATGTCCGTAACACCAAGCTCCTCAAGTATGTCCTCATTTCGCTGCCTATCCAGTTTTGTCACACCTTTGATCCTCCTCAGCATCTTCATTTCAGTTGATTTTAGCATCCTTTCCTCCTTTCTCCTCAGCACCCATGTCTCGGCTCCGTATAGCATCACTGGTCGAATGACTGTTTCGTAGACCTTCATTTTCAACCTCCTTGGTATTCTCTTATCATAAATAACAGCAGTAAAATCCTTCCATTTATTCCAGGCGGTACTTATCCTTGCCCTTACAGCATCTTCACTGCCTCCTTTTTGGCTCATCGTTATACCTAAATACTTAAATTTATCCACCTGCTTCAACTTGGTCCCACAGACGTCAGTGATCTCCAACTCGACAGTTTTTTGGCAACTGGCCATCACCTCAGTCTTACTCGTGTTTACCTTCAAGCCGTGTTTCGCCATGCCCTCCTGCCACACAAGCCAATTTCTCTGCAGTTCCTCCTCAGTTTCCGTTGCTATCACCAGGTCATCTGCGAAGAGAAGCTCCCATGGTATCCCTTTCCTGAAGCTTATACTTGAATATATATTGAATATATATTGAATAATTTATGTTTATATGTATATACTGTATATATATATATATATATATATATATATATATATATATATATATATATATATACATACATAATGTAAACAAACATAAATTATTCAAAAACTGTGAAAATTTTTCTCCCTAGTCACCACACGTGTAAAAGGACTCCATGTACGTCGAGATTAGTACCCTCGCACCGGGCTTCGCGCGGTGGACGAGGGGATGAATTAATGTACATTGCATTACGAGTTTGGAAATTCCTACTTTTTTTCCAGTCGCATCCAAATCTTCGTTCCCTCAAATTTTTTCCCATTTAGTGGTGTAACCAATTATTATGAAATCTCTTGCGAGACCGTTGTCAACGGGTCAAAAATGGACTATTTAATACGTTTATTTCAGAATCATCCTCAGGGTATTATGAAATGATAACTTCACAATTAACCTACGCTGCCGAAGTCAACTGAAAAATGTTGACTCGAGCGGGATTTGAACTCGCACCTTCGGGATACCGGTCCACCGCTCTACCTGTTGAGCTATCGAGTCCACAGGGATTGGAGGCGAGTTTTTATCCAATTTAATTGGTTAATTAATTTGGTTAATTAATTTTAATTTGGTTAATTGTAAAGTTATCGTTTCATAATACCCTGAGGACGATTCTGAAATAGAATTGAAACACTGCACATCCATCCTCATGGATGGCGTTAAGTTGTCGCGAGAATATCTCGTGCACTTAAATTGGATAAAACTCGCCTCCAATCCCTGTGGACTCGATAGCTCAACAGGTAGAGCGGTGGACCGGTATCCCGAAGGTGCGAGTTCAGATCCTGCTCGAGTCAACATTTTTCAGTTGACTTCAGCAGTGTAGGTTAATTGTGAAGTTATCATTTCTTAATACGTTTAATTAATGCAGTAAGTTTGATTATGGTACACAAGCGGTGCACGTCAGCCGGAGTTTCACATAGACTCGCAACGTTGACTCCTGATGTTCTCTTGCATTATTTTCATGAATTATCGATGAGACTTTAATCCATGAACAACAGATGACCTATTTCCTCCTTATCCTTTCCAAGATGGTGTCCCGCATCATACTTTCTTAGCGGTAGAGAGATGCAAAAAAGGAACTGGACAATTCAGAGTAGCAATTGACTGTCACCTTGAAGAGTACCTCTCTTGACTGACACTTCAGCAAGCAGAGGCCTTAAGAGATTAAGACATTCTATATTAACGGCTAACTCCATTTGCTACGTTCCTGGGCTTTTATATTATTGAGTTTATTTTCTTCGGAGCATTAAAAGAACAGATTAGTGGTTAAATTACTATTGGCCTGAGATAAAAAAAGAAATAAAAAAATGAACATTTTGAATCTCCTACTCCCAGCTATTATTTTGTTATTGTTGAACTTAATGTAATGAATAAATACAGTTGCAACTTTCCCCCAGTTAAGTTAATTAGTAAATAAGCTACCTGCAAATAAATTATTTTCTATTCCCATAAAGTATCGAAGTTAAATTCAACATTCAAATGATATCCTACTGTACATGTAGTGAGACGATGGATAGTAACATAGCTCTCAATATATTAATGCATTTATATCAACAATTATATTTCTTAGCTAACTTACCATAATGCAGTTTAGGAAGTATTGATGAAGTCGTTTCTGGTATTTTATTTTTTTTATCTTTTTGAAATGATATGTCCCAGAAATTATACGTTATTTATTATTTCTTTCGAAAAAGATTTCATCACTGTACTAAAAACTTTTGGCTCAAGTTATATGCAACATTAGAAATTGATTTACGAATATAAAGTCAACACAGTTGTCTTAAATTACACAAGTGTTTCATCTTTTTCATAGTAAGTCTTAAGGGGAACAGGTTGGATGTTTCGGTTTCGATCCCTGCTCCTCTGCCGTTGATTAGGTGGTGGAGGGAGGATTGCAACTGGAATCAGAAATGGCCTTCCAACTGATAAATCTGTTGTGAAATGGCATATACCATCTTTATCACTGCTTGCCGTTTCTCCAGAGCTGGATGATGATTCAAGTGTAGGTCTCCCATAAAAATCATCTAGGTGGTGTAGCTTGCCAAATTCGTACGCCTGCGCTAACTCGTCACGTGATGAGCTGTATTCAGAGGACGTTGAATCATAGCACCGTGGTGGTCTGTATGCCAGGATTTGGTCAACATCGGGTCCTATTATGAAGTGGCCGTCCTCGTATTTAGGTCGTTGAGGTGACCCAATCATAGGCACAGAATGTTGGTTATACACTCCAGGAAGCCGGTATGCGTAATTTCCGAGAGACTGTACAAATACTCTTTCTTTGCCAATGGGTAAATTGGGGGAAACGTCTTTGACCTCCTCTGCCTTCTGTTCTTCCGTCTTTGACTTCGAGGTTTTCACTCTATTTTGTAGAAAGCTTCGTTTCATATTCATTCCAGATGGACGTTTTGATGAGCTAGTTGCTTCATATTCCGGGTACTCCGGGTCACTGTACCCCAGTGGACTCATTATCAGCGTTGGTGGGTCAGGTGTGCCGTTCGAAGAACGTTGGGGAATAGATGACTGACTTTGATTATCACTTGGTTCAGGACGTGCTGGTTTATCACCACGAATTTCGGGACCTATTCCTTCATCGGACGACCCACTAACGCTTCCATCATTATTAGAGCCCGGAGTGTAATTACTGAATGGCAGTGGTATTGGGAAGAAACTTGTAATGTATCCTGACTCCGTGACTCGGCTGGAAGTTCTAGGAAGGCTGAACTGCGATCCAGCATTTGAGGCTGGTTGGCTTAGGGAAGAGGAAGAACCTCCCAGGTGTCCGTCGGTTGATGATCCTCCTGAAGTGCGATGACGTTTTCTCCTACAATATTCAACGCGACGCAGTACTGGTTAATGGAATACATCAGAGGTTTTAACTGGGTGAAACGACTTGTTCTTGCATACAGGTAGAGGACTTTGGCAAAACAAAGTTGAATCTTTAGAAGTTAATGTAGCGACATTTAGAGTGTATTAAATGAAAAGAAGAAATTCATCAAAGAAATAAAATGATAAACCAAAAAAAACGAAGGGGGTTCCAAACAGAGAAAAGACTGGCGTTCTGAAGAATAGCTCATTTTTACTGAAAGATTTCCAATTTCTTGCACTTGGCATATCCTATGTTTTGGACTAAAATCCGCATACCCCCAGTAAGTCAACCAGTATTACCTGCGGCCTTCCGAGGAGTTTCGCTTGCCAACAAACCGTCTCCAAGAGTCAACTGATCCTACAATGAATTTTAAAATAGCCATGAGTGATCACTTAACTTTTCCTTTGTACGTTTATATTCAATCTAAAAATAAATAATAGTTTGCCATCTAGTTTGATAAATAAAAATTGACAGTGTGGTAAAATGAGTTTGGGTTGACGTTGATCAGAAAAACATTTCATATGTTTACAGTAGCCTGGCTGAATTTTGTTAACTCGAATGACCATTTATGGAATTGAAGATAAAATCGTCAGAATATTTAACAAATATTGAAGAAAACAACTTCACCAACTTATCCAAAGAACATTCCAGCCAACATGCCTGACATTAAGAAAAGGCAGAAAGAGCGCTTAGAACTTGTATACGATCAGGACGAGAAACCCAAACACAGCCCGTGATAAAAAGATATACACCCTGATCAGTCAGCTCCAAAATTCATCAAGTCAGAAATTGAATTTGGTATTAAGAAGCTCAAAGCTAGAGAAGCAGCTGATGTGGACAAAATCCCAGGGAAATGCTAAAGTGCCTCGGAGAAGATAGTAAAGGCTGAACACTTGCGCTGTATCAGATTTACGAAACTGGAAAGAGGCCCAGCAAAAGATTTCTTACAAACACATTTTTTTTCCCAAATGTGTTAAGAATTTTTTGCTGGAGAGAAATGAACGATCGTCAAGCTCTGTATACTCAGAAAACGATTTCTGAGCCCCACTTATTTCTCTTAACTTATTTCTCTTAAGTTATATCCAAGCTCTCGCATTTCTAAATCATAAACTGCGATCTTTTGCTGGGCATTCCTTTTTATAATAAACCCCGAGAATGATCAGCGAAAAGCAATCGCAACATAATTAAGACCTGTTTTTGTGTCCTTCGTTGATTACAAGAGCATTGACCGTGTACAATGGGTGAAACTCTTATAGATACTGAAGAAAATCGATGTAGTTTATCGAGATAGACGATTGATCTGGGAGCTCTACATGACTCAATCGGCAAAGGTTCGCAGAAAAGTTCGCAAAAAAGGTAGGATTTTCTTGAAAAAATTCAATATCTTCCTCCGTCAGTTGGGAGGAGGGGCAATTGCAGTCATTATCCTTCTACTTGTGTCCATAAG